>CM031705.1:12977365-13284865 GCA_018466805.1 Hippocampus abdominalis | reverse complement strand
GTAGTATTTAAAATAAAAGTTTTTTTTTGTAATAATTGAAAGAAAAAAAACAAACATTTTAATGGTTGTGCAGAATATTATAAAGTGTCTAAACACAATTGATTTCCTAAAATGGATTTCCAAAAATGTGAATGTACATTGAAAACAATAAGGCTGGTCGCATACAATTTTGGATGTTACATTTAAAATAATGTCAATGTATAACAACGTATATTCTATTTTATATCAAAAATGTATTTTTTTTTTTTTTACATCATCCAGACGATGCAATGTGTCAGTACCTGTGCTGCCGCTGCGTCCACGAGAAGAAATAACAAAATAAATCCCTCTGCTCAGGTGAGCGTTGACGGCTGAAAGAAATCCAACTATGGCAAGCGGGGGGTGGGGGGTGGGGGGCTCTTCGGCTGCGTGCGTGGAAATCTTCGGGGTTAGCGAGCGTCTGATGACACTTTGGTGGAGGCCTTGCTTGCACACCGAGACCTTGAAAAGCCTCCGACGTGTGTTCAAAGCTTCCCAATAATCAATATTCAAAAATCTTACCTGTATGTGTGTGTGTGTGTGTGCGTGCGTGTGTGTGTGTGTGTGTGTGTGTGTGTGTGTGTGTGTGTCTTCCACAGAGGACCATAAAGCAACGAAACCCACACGTAGAGCGCCAGTGTTTTTGCAGATCTTCAAGCAAAAATGGCGCATACTTTAAAAGCACAAAATGCCACGTTTGCAACTGCAAATGATTGCCCGATGAGACCGAATCGTTTTACCTTGCAGCTCGGCTTGCCATGTGAACATCTTCATCCTCCTACTCCTCTTCTTCACTGAGCTCCTGTTTGTGTGCGCATGTGGGCACAGGCCCGCTGAATAGTGACACACTAACTGCTCTGCGGATGAAAGGACGCTTTTTTTTTTTTTAAAGGAATAAGTCTCTAAATCCTCTTCTTTCTTTTTTTTTTTTTTTGCCTGCATGCGACACGTCGCGGGAATGTGATAGGAAGGCGTCTCTCGAATTTTTTTTTTTAACTCTTTCTCTTCTTTTACAGAGGCACATCCATTGCGTTCATTTATTGTTGGAACGATATAATATTGCGTGATTGTCTTACGTGTTCGTGTAACTCATCTTACGCGGTGAAAATGACAAAGAAAAAAAAAAGAAGTCAGAGTGTGGCAGTGTAAGATTTTCTTTTGATTGTCTTCATTTTTTTTTTTTTTTTTAATGCATAGATTTGGACGGAAATGTAATTTGTAGTTTTAAACTCCACTTGTTACAGCCGACGTGAAAGATTCTCTCGCGGGGCCATTGGATGAGGACAGTGGGGCCCAAAAAAAAAAAGGTGTCTGGGGTGGGAGGGGGAATATTCTCCCTCCCCACCCACCACCACCACCAGTGTGTGTGGGAGCTGAGTTCCTATTGGCTGCCTCTTTGTACAAAGTCCAACTCCAAGCACTTCACTCCCAACACACCAACAAATCCTATGCTGCCTCCTCCTCCTCTTCCTCCTCCTCCATCATCCTCATCCTCATCCTCCTCATCATCATCGTCATCATCATTTCGTTGCTGCAGCACTGCTTCAAAACCCAGCGCGGACGCTCCACGTTGAAGTTTGTGTTCTGAAACTGCGGATTCTGCTTCTTTTTTTGCCCTCTTTTTTTCCCTTGGGGTATTTTTTCGATATTGACGCCGGACGCCGTTGCCCTCACTTGACTTTCCGCACTCGTTCAAGACACACAAAAGACGTTTGCACTCTGCAGGACCAAGGTGGGTTCACTTCTCCCCCCCCCCCCCCCCCCCACTACTAACTAAGGATTCGTTTTAGATCGACCGTTCGTTGAAATTCGAAGGTGGGTTTGTCTTCAATTTGCCCTGCAAGACAAAGATATCGAAGACAGAAAACAACTGGAAAATAAGTTTTGGGTTTTTTCAAGGGGCGGGCGGGTCGTAGTATGAGTAAAATCATGAAAAATAAAACAATTCAGAGGCACTAGACGAAACAAAAGAAGTAACGCTATTTTGGCACATATCGGAAGAAATAAAAAAAAATCAAGAGTGTATTCTGATGAGGACTCGATGTAAAACATTTTTTTTAAGAGAAAAAAAAAGGCTATTTTTCAGGCGGACGTATTCTTCATTCATTTAGAATTGTCCGTTTAAAAATGTAAATCAATCTGTGCGTGATGCGTTCACTGACAATTTGATCAGAAATGATCAATTTTAGGCCCTCATATTGCATTATTGAATTGGATGGACAGTCAACTAATATATCACATTTCATAAACTATTAGCATGAATAATTTAGGCGCCAGAAATGTTTTGAGAATTATCATTTCGGTTGCCGAAATGCCAGAGTATGCGAATGGAATAAACGATCATGATTTTTAAAACTCAAACACATACAAAAAAAAATATTCATCTAGGGCGCTCGTTGCATACTTATAAGAAAATTGGAGTGCAATCATCACCACTCACTTGCCACTTCGATTAGCTCGTTAATTCATCAATAAATTAATCCATTTAAAAGAAGGAGACCTTTGATAATTAAACTCGGTCAGGGATGAGGATGAGAACGATGACGATAATGATTATTGAGCGGCAATGTGCAACTGGTCCATGGGTTTAAACGTGACAGATTGAGACGAGGGGGTTAAAACCGTTAGGAGACGAAGAAATACAATCAAGAGGCAAGCTAACGAATAAGTGACATTTACACACGCACATGCAGTTTGTTAGAACTTGGATTGCCTTTTAAAAAATATTTGTGATTAAAGTCTAGCTTTAAAAAAAAAACATGCACGAAGATTGTGACAATTCATTGAATCATTTCAAATATTTGAATCTACCTCATGGCTTGAACAAACGTGCGCATTTATAAACAATTAAAAACAGAGAAATTTGCTTACGGTTCTCTTATTTTTGTGTATTGCAGGCAGGCAATTATCCCTAAATAAAATGTATGTATTGGTGCAATATGTGTGTGTATATTTTTCCCAAACGTAAAATGTCGTCGTTGCGGTTTTCTTTTGTGGTCAGGTGTCAACAGAGAGGCGCGCGGGAGGCACTGCACGACAGGACAGCAGGTGCACATCAGGAGCTCCATCCATTTCCAACATTTTCTCCAACTTCAGCCACCAGACAAACATTAGCATGATGTCGTATCTAAAGCAACCACCTTACACAGTCAATGGGCTCAGCTTAACCACTTCCGGAATGGACCTCTTGCATCCATCCGTGGGCTATCCAGGTGAGCGCCAACTTTTAGAATGAATACATGTCCAGTTCTTCCCCCAAACAAATCATCCATTTGAATAAAGACAAACTAATGTCACGAATTTGCTCGATCAAGTTTTATGAATTCAAATTATATTCGTTAACGCCAGCAAGGTATTGAACCACACATACGCAACTAGACGGAAATCGAAAGCCCTGCAAATTGCAGTTACACGCCCTCCATGTGTTGTTTTACTCCATTGAATGTGTTGGAATATTTTTTTTCATGCTGTGCGTATTTCTCCGGCCGTTACAGCGACGCCAAGGAAGCAGAGAAGAGAGAGGACTACTTTTACGCGCGCGCAGCTCGACATCTTGGAGGCGTTGTTCGGTAAAACGAGGTATCCGGACATATTCATGCGCGAAGAAGTGGCTCTCAAAATCAATCTACCTGAGTCGCGTGTACAGGTGAGTCGCTAAAAATCTTCTGCTTTGGTGGAAAACTCCCATCTATCCATTTGGAGGAAAACATTTAGAGCGAGAAAAGCAAATAGGAGAAAGATTAACATGAAATTACAAAAGCAGGAATTTCATATTTTATTCAAAATATGTTAGTCAAGCGACAGTCATAAAAGAAATAACAATAAGACACAGTAAAAAAAAAAACGGGACTACAAAATCAAAGATGGACTTCTAGGCGAATGCTGCTTGCTTATTTTTGCCCCCAACACTAAATGTGCATGATTTTGTAAGTGTTTTAACTGCCCTTTTAATGTTTGTAAATATAGTGTTGATAGCTCAATTTTTAAGGAAACGAGTTTTTGAGACATGCAGGATCAAAAACTCGTTTCCTTAAAATTGTAGTGAGTGAAAATGAGCCTTAAAATTAACCTTGAATTCGAGTAAATAGCGTAAATGTGGTTTTTCTTTCACAGAACTTAGCCAGTCGGATTGTTTTTGGCCTTTTAGATGGAATGAGTGTGGCACGATTAACTCTACTTGCGCAACCAATCAGTTGAGAACATTAAGAAAAGCACACATTCAATTTTAAGGACATGTCAGATGACTTGACCATGAATGCCGTTTAGTCTGTTTTTTGAAGGAGTGATTAAAATCTCTCACACGTTTTGCGATTGTACAACTCAAATAAAGATTGCTGTTGCGCCGCAGACAGATGATGACGAAGATTAAAAAAAAAATAGTCACTGTTAATATTTCACGTTTTCGGCAATCATCCAAGGCACTGAAAAAAACAGATTGGGGAAATCATTCGAAACAACCAAAAAAAATACAGTGAACCGTGTTTCCAAACCTTTTGTATTGTATTATTATTATTATTATGATGATTATTATTATTATCATTACTATGGTCTATTTGCCATCAAGCGACATCAAATTAATTTGAAACGTTTTTAATTGGCCAACGGAAACATGAAATGCAAACTTTGTAAGCCAATATGATTTGTGTGTTCGTTTGTGACAGTGCTTGTGTGTGTGAGTGTGTGTGCTTTGCGTGTGCGCGTGTGTGTGCGTGTGCCGTTTGTATATGTGTGTGTGTGTGTGTGTGTGTGTGTGTGTGTGCGTGCGTGCGTGCGTGTGTGTGTGTGTGTGTGTGTGTGTGTGTGTGTGTGTGTGTGTGTGTGTGTGTGTGTGTGTGTGTGTGTGTGTGTGTGTGTGTGTGTGTGTGTAAACCCGTCTCATAAATTGAGAAATGAAGCGTTCTCGTCGACAAATAACTTTGGGGGAAAAGCAAATCGAGAAAATGTCGGCGTTCCCGAGAATCTTTGCCACTTTTATTGCAGCGCATATTTGCAATGCTCTCGTGGCAGGTGTGGTTCAAGAACCGGCGAGCCAAGTGTCGCCAGCAGCAACAGCAGCAGCAGAACGGGGGGCAGAACAAGGCGCGGCCGACCAAGAAGAAAAGCTCCCCGAGCCGAGAAGTGAGCTCCGAGAGCGGCGCCAGCGGCCAGTTCACTCCCCCCAGCAGCAGCACCACCACGGCCATCCCGGCCATCTCCAGCAGCACGGCGCCGGTGTCCATCTGGAGCCCGGCCTCCATTTCCCCGCTCTCGGACCCGCTGTCGACGTCGTCGTCGTGCATGCAGCGGTCGTACCCCATGACGTACACGCAGGCCTCGGGCTACGGCCAGGGCTACGCCGGCTCCACGTCCTACTTCGGCGGCATGGACTGCGGCTCTTACCTCACCCCCATGCATCACCAGCTGTCCGGCCCCGGCTCGACCCTGAGTCCGATGAGCACGAATGCGGTGGCGGGCCACCTCAACCAGTCCCCGGCGTCGCTGTCCACGCAAGGCTACGGCACGTCCGGTCTGGGCTTCAACTCCACGGCGGACTGCCTGGATTATAAGGACCAAGCGGCGTCGTGGAAGCTGAACTTCAATGCCGATTGCTTGGATTATAAGGATCAAACCTCCTCGTGGAAATTCCAGGTCCTGTGAACACTCCGTCACAGACACTGCACGGGCCCTTGTTAAAACGGCTTTCTGGCAGGGGGGCGCCTCCAACATTTTGGACGTATAACCCTCTCTTAGAGGAGAGGTCTAATTTATTTTAGCACTGGCAAAGAGATTTTCTTTACTTCTACCCCTCACCTGTAGCCCCCCCCACCCCCCAATGTCCCTCATCCATGTCTATCAGTGCGCCCTCCACTCGTGCACTTGTTGAGGACAAGTTCACCTCATTTACACACGCAAGGCCACGGAACGAGAACTCTGGACTCAGAAGCTACTTCTTTGTTCCGCGACGATGAGGATGCTGCGTGGACATGGGTGCACTACTTTATTTAAGAAAAAAAAAGTGTTTATAAAGAATCAATAAGTAGTTTCTAAGAGACAATCAATGTGTGTCTTATATAAATGGTACATGTGTGTTTTTTTTTAATTATTATTATTATTTCTATCTGTGCTATAGCCTTCGAAACTGTGATCTGTTGTATTGTATGCAATTTGTGAGCCCCTCCTCGCATCACACTCTCTTCGAACCTCTTTTATTTTCTGGAGGGAGAGCGCAGACGCTAATGATTAAATGAGACTTTCCAAGTGGTAGTAATAATTATGAAAGGTTGGGACACACATTGTCACGCACTCACACACGTACGCGAAGGCTCCTCTTCACTGGATATCAACATGATTCTGGGTTCCGGTACCGGCTCCAAAAATGCTGAGGCCTCCCCGCCGAAAAGACGTGAAAAAGAAGAATAAAAAGCAGACGGTCCCTTGAGCTTTCCTTTTAATAGACGATCTTTGAGTGTATACGAATACGCGTGTGTACGCGTGTGTGTGTGCGTGTGTGTGTGCGTGTGTGTGTGTGTGTGTGTGTGTGTGTGTTTTGAGCGCGCGGAAAACATCACTTGGGTTGTATGGCATTTTAATAACGACATTAATAATAAAAAACTAAAAAACAAATGTAAAATGTATTCACAAGCAAAGTTATCAGTATTACGTATCTTTCGTTGGGGCAGAAAATTTTATTGTTAGACCGCTCAAACCTATATATTTGTTTTAACCTCATTTAGAGTAGTTTTTTTAAAATAACCGAATGGAGTTTAATAACGCTTGAAAAATCTAATAAAATTGAGGCGCATCTTAACGCTTTTATTTCCCCCACTTCCGGAGCTCCAATTTATGAAAAGTCCTCACAACAAGTGAAGTTCCAGCAGTTTAATCTCACAAAAGATGTTAATCCCAATATTTTCACCTAGCAACAGTGGGTCCCATTCATTCGGGGCCCAAACATGTGGTCCACGCGCATTTTGAAATAACACAATGGCTTTCGTCTGAGAATGGTCTTTCTACTCTGAAAATAGCCAGTACACGTTCAATTCTAATTATACACACATTTTGTAGTGTCGTTAGATTGTTGTTGTTTGTTTTTGTCGGAAAAAAAGGCAAAATATATTGCAGTGAAACCTGCAGTGGCACCGTTTCCACCAAGATGAGAACTTTTCCCGCTCTTCTGTTCTTGTGACTACGAGTGAGGTGTCAAGATGCTGTCCGATGAAACGGGCCCTTGGTGTTTTTCTATACCTGCTATTTAAAACTCACCAAACAAAAAAAGTCACAGACTATTATGGGATGTGTAATGAGTCGACATGGCTGGCTAATTGTTAGAAGTCCAACATTCAATTAAGTATCCTTGACATTGCCAATAATCTCTCTTTCATTGCAGCCTCCGCTGGAGGAGCGCGCTAATTAAAAGCTTGCTTGAAATAATCGAAGCGTTAAAAAAGACAAGAGCCACTTTGATTTCGCTCCTGGATGCTGGTTAGTGCGCCTGCGCGTCATTTATTTAAAAAAAAAAAAAAAAAAGGGGGGGGGTGGAAAGATATTTTGAAGGTTGAGCAGTACAGAATTTACATTCAAGCGTAAATGTGTACGTGCAGGTTTTCTCCCTTGTTAGTTAGAAACGGGCGCATGGATGCTTCATTATGGCGACAAACAATAAAACAATTGAATGAGGAGACAATAGCTCGACTGACAGAGCCGTGAATATTCATGAGAAGAGTCTGCTCTATGGGAACAACTCCTTAACTTTCGGGAAAAACCCCGAAAGAAAGCGGTTCATACTCACAATAAAAGTTCTCTCTTCAACACTTTGCTTCACATTAAAATTCACAAACGTGTGGAAGTTAAATTAGAAGTAGCTTTCAGATTTTTTAAAACGCAGTCCCGTCGGTTGAAAAGGCGATTTAGGTCGCGTCATAGAAGCCGGAAAAAGTAGCTTCGTCCGCGCAAATAAGAAACAAAGCGTCCCCAGTTTTGTTATTGTAACCTCGGAGCCGGCAAAGTGTACAAAGTTAGAGGAGAGATTAAAGATGGTCTCCACAGCGCGTCATATACATACAAAGAGTTTAATCAAGACTTTGGCGGCATATGGGCCCAACAGACGCTGCAATAATCCCCCCTCCCTCCCCCTGCTTTGGAGGGAGAGGCGGACTGCAGCGCCCCTTGGTCGCTCGGCCCCCTCTTTGGGTGCTGCCGTCTCGGTCAAAAATACACCTGAGGACCGCTGCATACATTGGCGTGCAAAAAGGATTAAGAAAAAAAAAAAAAAAAAAAAGAGGCACACTTTATATACGAGACATGTCTATAAAAAAAATACATATTTAAAGAGAGGAAATACATGACAAATATAAAGGAGTGTACACAATTATTGGAGTTAATGTAAGTGATATTAAATGGATACTTCCCAGATGTACACCATTTGCAGCGGTAAAAAGTTCATATTTGGTCATTTGATCACTTCATTATTTTTCATATACATTTAATAACTTGAAAAGGGATTAAAAAAATAATATCTGGCTGCTGTGCTGATTAAACACATCAGTAGATATCTGTTACGAGTGTTGGACTGTAACTCCACAATGATATACAGCCAAACCTCGGTTTTCGTCCATAATCCGTTCCAGAAGGCGGTTTGAAAACCGAAATTGTTTGAAAACCGAAACCACGCTCTTTTGAAAATAAAAATGTTTACTGAACAGTCTGCTCACAATGGAAAGCAACACGAGGAAGCGTCACTTCCTCATGTGAGTAAGGAGAGGAGTCAAATGGTGCATTCAAGTGCGCTCAGTTTGTTCGAGAACTGAAATTTGTTCGTCATACGAGGCATAAAAAAATCGAAATTTTTGGTCGAAAACCGAATTGGACGAGAACCGAGACGTTCGAAAACCGAGGTTTGACTGTAAAGTGTAGCTTCGCTGAATGGAATGCATCGGTAACGTAAATCCAGGAAGAATTAAATGAAACCATTTCCAGATGGTCTTCTGATGGCAGAAAATACACTTTGGAGAAGCTCTGTATCAGGAAGTGCAGCAGACAGCCCATATTCGCCATGTTGTTCGCTCGCTATCACGCATGGACAACACTGTGATTAACCCCCATGCAGTAATTATCCCAAAATTGGACATTTCGGTCACTTTGGACGATTTTGGACTGTTGGACAACATGGACACCACAGACAAAACAGTGAAAAATAACTCCACGAAGCTGAAATTTTGCATAGGATGTATATCAATGTCTTGGCCAATTCCCACTGAACATTTTGAGGGGTTGAAAGTGAAAAAAAATGAAAAGTGAAAAAAGTTGTTGCACATTGGAAGAGGGACATTTTTGGGACAATCCTCGTGGACGTAATACCCTTCATGCAGCCGCTTAAAAATACTGCATGAGAGTTAATATGTCCTCCTACCTTACCTGCTCGAAGATCAGAGCGATGCTTTGGTCCGGCTTAATTATGGACAGAATGCCAACAACGCCGCCGCCTGTGCTCGGTACGGAGCATTAAAGGTTGAGAGAGAAAAAAACCGATCCTCGCTCGGGCAGTTGAGCTCTTTCTCCCGCTTGTTGCTCGTTAAAAACACTCGGCACGGCGTTTGTTTTTAATGTCACCTGCGTGGCATGTCTCCTCTCCGACTGTAAATCACATCTTGTCCCGGAAATGTCCACTGCCCACGCATGCCTGTTCTTTTGCACACTGGGGGGGCTCGACAAAACCCGCTAAGCACATTTTTGTCAAAATTGTGGAACGACATGCCAGCTTGCACCTTGTTTGATGTTTCTGTTCGACCCCTTGCACATTGTTTTTTCTTCGCCTCTTCCTCGTTGTCCATTGGACATGTCATTGGACCCATCATGGACGTACTCGTGTGTTGCAAATGTTGCCGTCCAAGTGAAATGTATCAATACCGAGGTGTATTTTTCAGCGTTTATGTGTTTTTTTCCAAGCTAAACGAATGAATTACTTACCAATCAAGCCACACACGTCAAATTAAAGAAGCCTTCCTCTAATGAGACAATAACGTGAAATCAACTCAAATCTAAACAACGATAAATATACTTACGATAATCCAGAATCCCCTTAAAAGTGCTTATCCAGGCTTAGTCGACATTTTCTCCAATTATTGAAGTTGGTGACATCATCAATGACTTTGATAATCTTGTCAAAGATGTCATTCAATGGGTTTTGTAGGGCCTCCATAATAGCAGATTTAGATGTTTTTTTTTACACCAACATAAATGAAGTTGAAAGAGCTTTAGAGTAAGCGTCGTAAAAAGCACGTTATTTTAATTTCTCAGACTGCTCACACAAATCCATGGATTTACACAGATACCCAAGTGATAATGATACGCGTCCGCTTTAGCCGCAGCTCTGATCAAGTGCACACAACAGGGCCTTGCAACCAACAAAACACACAAAAAATGAAAAAATAAAAAGCGCAATTGCTTTTCTTCTGTCTCACAAAAGTTCACATTAGGGACGATGTGATACTTTTGATTTTTGCTTTCTTCTCACCTAATGTGCCCCCGAAATGAGGCCAAAAGCTTGCATAAGCTTATCAGTTCATTAGCCACTTGATGGCCTATTGAAGTTGTGGAGGCGATTGAGGAGGTTACAGCCTTCCATTACTGAAGCATATTTTGTTAAGCTATTCAGTAAGATCAGGGAGGGGGGGAAAAAAAAATCCTCAAACACATAAGAAGATTATCAGATATCAGCATATGTTAAAAAACACACACACACACTGACACACACGCATAGCACACAGGCTTATGGGTCAAGTTAAAACAGTTGGTTCAAGCTCACCTTCATGAAATCTCTTTTGGAAATGTATCAGTGCTCGTATGCGAACATTCCTTATTCATTTTAAACTGTTTGGATCATTCTACAAACTATCATAAAAATCTGCTCATGGATAAATGGGAATATTTTTAATTGCATTATATATCGTCACCCATGTGGTTGGCAGAGTGAAATGTGGAAGTTGATATTTAATAATTGCATTGAAACGATTAAAACAGATTTAGTTCTGTCAATTATTATTATTTTTTCTATTTCAATCTGAATTTTAAAAGCAAACAACAGTTTTTCTTGTTTGTAATCCTCCCACGCAGGATGTGAAGCCACAGTTTGAGTAAACATCATCACCATGGTCAGCCATGTTGATTTGAAGTGAAAGCAAGTCCAATCATTCATTAAACTACACATTTTTGTGGACCGATACAAATCGAGTGTTTCCGGCCTCACATGTGAATTTGAGCAGTTCACTTGAGATTTCAAAGTGGAGTCAACAACGTTTTGGGAACTGAAAACTATTCTTTGGTTATTGATTACCAGCAAAGGGCTACCGGTTTGATACACCAAAACAAAAAAAGCTCAAATTACCTTTAATTAGCTTAGATGTTATTCACAGCTCTCAGGCTACTCATGTGGCTTGCGGGTGACACTGTAAAAGCAATGCTTCGACATTTTGCGTCGACTTTCAAGCGAAACGTGAGGAGGAAAAAAAAAAAAAAAGGCGGGAACAGCTGACATTTGACATTTCGTATGCGCGCCGTGATCAAACGCCACGCTTAATTGCCTCCAACACACTTTGATCACAAATAGCTTCGAAATTCAACGAGTTCACGGTGAACGCCGCCAACTCGGCTCCGTTCGCACCACGGGCTTGCGCAGTACGTCACAAACGGCGAGCAGCACGTCTCAAAAGAAGGAGAGCGCGGTGGGCACAATGGAATGCCGTCCTATGGAATTAATCCCTCAAGCCACATCTAGTCGGGAACTCATTCAGCCAGAAGAGGCAAAACTATCATGGAAGTAATTCACCATCATAACCCAAGTAAAGGGCGCTTGAATATTTAGTTAGGGATGATGTTTATTTTCAGAGCTGGCCTAAGGCGTAACCCAGCTAGGGCCTGTTAGGACCTCTTGACCGAGTCAAAGAATCAGCAGAAGTATTATTTGTTTATATTTTGGGGTTTTTTTGGAGGTAAAAAGTTACATTTGGATTAGTGCTTATTTTAATTGTTCTTTCATGACAACTTCAGCATATTTTAACCCTCATGCAGTATTTTTAAGCGGCTGCAGGAAGTTTTACGGTTGAAGGGTATTACGTCCCAAAAATGTCCCTCTTCCAATGTGCAACAACTTTTTTCACTTTTAATTTTTTTCACTTTCAACCCCTCAAAATGTTCAGTGGGAATTGGTCAAGACATAGATATACATCCTATGCAAAATTACAGCTTCGTGGAGTTATTTTTCTCTGTTTTGTCTGTGGTGTCCATTTGTCCAACAGTCCAAAATCGTCCAAAGTGTCCGAAATGTCCAATTTGGGGATAATTACTGCATGGAGGTTAAATAGATTTAGGACCAAATGATTCCACTTGATTTATTTATTTGATCTTTTTTTTTTCAGATATTGGTGTACCATGAAGCATTTGCTTGACATTTTATTTTGTTTAATACATTTGAAGTTATTTCTAAATGTGATTTTGATTGTCCTTGCTGTTGCAGTTTTTTAAGGCCCAGCTCAGGAAAGGGCAACTTAAATGCTGGAGGGGGCCCCAATTTTTCATCAGTCCGACTAGGGGGGGGGCCACATTGGACCACTCACTTCCAAACCATAATGTGTGACATTACTCCGATTTTAGATGTGGACAAAATATGTGCATTCAGGCAAAATATGTGCTCTTAATATATTTCCATCCATCCATTTTCTAATCCTCTTATCCTCACAAGGGTCACGGGAGAGCTGGAGCCTATCCCAGCTGGCTTAGGCGGGGTACACCCTGAACCGTTTGCCAGCCAATCGCAGGGCAGACATTGACAAACAAGCCATCCGCACTTGCATTCACACCTTTGGACAATTTAGAGTGTTCCACGAACCTGACATACGTGTTTTTTCAAATGTGGGAGGAAACCGGATTACCCGAAGAAAACCCACGTAGGCCTGGGTAGAACATGCAAACACCACACAGGAAAGGCCGGAGCCGGAATCGAAACCCGCACCTCTGCACTGTGAGGCCAACGTGCTAACCAGTTGACCACCGCCCCGCCGGACCACGATTACAACCAATATATTTGAGTTCTCTGGGCCAGTCTGGACATTGGGCAGATTGACTGCACTTCAGAGAAGGAGGAAGTACCAGTCAGAGGCCCAGCAGAGCCACCAACTTATTTCAACACGTAGGCGAACGCAATTGGAAATTCAGAACTAAAACTCTTGGGCGATCAACTTTTGCAAGACATCAGCGTGTCCGTTCTGCAAAAGTATTAAGTCTTAGAGTGTTTTATACTTTTACTTTGGATTTTTGTTGTCTTACTTTTACTTTGGGGCACTTGTTTCAAAATAGGGAGTAGAAATGCCATTTGCATTGATGAGCAAGTTCGTGGTTTGTTGTTTTGACATTTGACAGTGGTTCACTTATTTTTACGCTTGTATAATAGTTAAGAATGGCAAAATGTGACTTCCTCGACATTTAATAAAGACATTTCTGATGACAACAAAATTTTGGCGATGACTCTTATTTTCGATGGCACAAACTCTTCAAAAACAAACAGCGTGCCTGAACAAATTATGCTCAACTTGAGAGGTCCGACTGTACTGTGAAGTTCATACGTCAACATTTTTTATGCTCAACTTGAGAGGTCCGACTGTACTGTGAAGTTCATACGTCAACATTTTTTAGAAAAAAAAAAAGCAAAACGACCAACCCACATCTTTTGAAGAGCTATTACTCATTTCGAATTCCACTAATATTTCCCAAGACAATATTATGATTCGTTTTAACATTCCCTGACGTAGCTGCTGCTAATGCAGCACCACCATCATTCCATTTGTAATTATAATACTGGTCATTTGGGATTCCAATTTTCATGAACATAATTAAGATTTAATAACGATTTCTTGAAACGACATCATGTTTGTCAAAGCGTAATTTACAAAACTGGGACAATTAGCAAACTAGAAACGTACACTCAAAGACCGCAATGTAGCCTTCTTTTTAAATCATTTTCTCATATACAAGAGAAAGCTACAACCCATCGTGAAAATGTGGTCCGACAAGCTGTATTTTACTTCTTATTTCTGCACTTTTAAAGTATTCTGTTAATGTGTTTAAATGATGTCAATGTAAGTTCTCTTTGTAATTTTGGAAAGATACTTTTGGCTTCTCTGCTTTGCTCCTGTTGTGTTTGTATATGCTTTTAGGTGCTGTATCTTTGCTTGTGTGAAGCACATTGAGTTGCCTCGTATGTGAAATGTGGCGATGTAAATAAAGCTGCTTTGCCTTTCCATTATAAATGCACTGGGAAAAAAAAAAGTAGATATTTTTTAAATCCCCTAAATTCTTGACTGAACTGTCATTGAGAATGTTCTACAAAAAAATCAGGGCTTGGCTCCACCCCCCATAAAAAAAAAAAAATCTGAAAAAAGAAATCAGCAATTAAGTGAATCCGTGGGTTCCCAAACACGGGTATGCGGGTGTTTACTGTATACCTCATACTGCTTTCATATACTGTTGCACACTCATTACAAGAAAAATACACGGTCATTGATTTCAATGGCACAAACATGGCTCCAGCACCAGTCATGCACACGTCAATTAAACAATGAGCTGTGTTATCCGTATCCCGTTTATTAGGCGACTATTCGTTTGTCCAGCAGCTCTTCAGGATAGAGCCAAAACACTGACAAACGCAATGATTAGTTTTTGATAGCATAATAATTCACGTCATTTAAACGATTACGGTTGCACTTCTCAAAAAAGAACACAAGCAACGAATCAATGTTGAAAGATTTAAGCCGTTGCTATTCCATTTGAAATGTCATTAAATCTCTTCCTGTTTGCCCAAAAGATAAGCAGACTTGCATTTTGTTGCCTTCCTGTACCCAATGTGAACCAAACCGTCAACTTGAAACCAAAGTACGTACCCTGACCTTTGACCCTGGTGATTCTACATTGATATATTTTTATGTGGCCTGTGACGAAAACAAGTTTGACACACCCGCTCTCTCGCCTTTAGTGCTATGATGGCAAAAAAAAACAAAAAAAAAAACTTTGAATGCTTTAATAACCAGTCCAACCACTGCTCATAGCCAATCACTCCATTGACTAATCAATAATACGCCTCCTAATCAACCACCCCCGCCCCCTCCTCAGTTAAGTTCGGCTTTGCATGCGTGCCTCTTCTCTCGCGCAAGCATATGGGGCCGTGGCTGACCCAGGGAGTCGTTGAATGCGGGGACAGATGCACTTGCCCCCCCCCCCCCCCCTTCGTTTTAGCCCATACTTGCGCCCAACCCGCTTCAACCATCCTATCCACCTGTTTTGGGTCACACGCACCAGTGGGACGAGTGGCGGTGCGCGTGCCACACCAGCCGCATGGCCACCAAGACAAAAGGGGATTTATTAGGGAGGCCGGCCGCCTGGCCCGAGGGGGAACACAATGACGTGAGGCTGGCAGGGCCTCGGGGGCAGTCCATCACGTGCCCGCTTGATCTGAATAAGCGTCAGGGGGCATCTGGTGCATGTGCGTGTAACCTAAGGTATTATGCCAAACAAGGGGCACCGATAATGGAGTATGTGTGCTTATTCGTGCAAGGTGGCGGTGGGGGTAGCGCGGTGGTCTTTAAAAACAAGTGACAACAGCAAATTCTAATCAGATGGCTTAGTGTCCCTTATGTATTTACGACACTGATGGAAAAAAAAAAAAGTCTACTTCTTTTGTAGCTCATCAGGATTTTAAGATATTTTTATTTTTAAGTTTGACCAGCAAAAGCGTGCGCAGTACGGATTTTACCATGCGTCGTGGTTTATAGCTAGCTGTGCTGAACCTTACCCAGAATTCATGAGTTGGACTAAATATAGCACGATGTTACAGATTTCATATTGCTATTACTGTACAGTCAAACCTCGGTTTTCGTCCATAATGGCACGGTGGTCCAGAAGGCTGTTGAAATTGTTGGCTCTAAAATAAAAATGCTGAACACGTCTGCTCACAATGGACCAAGCAACAACTGTGATTGATGGGAAGCGTCAATGAATTCTTCCTCGTCTACCCAGAGGAAACTTCTCTGTAAGGAGGCGAAAAGTCATGGTGCACCCTTCAAGCGCTCTTTTGTTCAGCAGAACCGACAATGATCTGAAACACACCAGTCAAGTCCACCTCAGAGACATAAATAAAAAAAATTTTTAGAGTGGCCAAGTCAAACCGATTTGAATCCGAGAATCCAGACGTGGTTGACTTATAACGGGCAGTTCATGCTATAAAACTGTCCATATGTGGTCCAAAAACCACGCATGTGAAAGACTCAACAATTATGTTCTTTTACCAACAGTGCCAAGGGTGGCAATATTGTTCAGAGGGCAATTACCTTTTCACATAGAGACAGGTACGTCTGGAAATAGTTTTGTGTTTAACCCCCATGCAGTAATTATCCCAATATTGGACATTTCGGACACTTTGGACGATTGTGGACTGTTGGACAAATGGACACCACAGACAAAACAGTGAAAAATAACCCCACGAAGCTGAAATGTTGCATAGGATGTATATCTATGTCTTGGCCAATTCCCACTGAACATTTTGAGGGGTTGAAAGTGAAACAAAATGAAAAGTGAAAAAAGTTGTTGCACATTGGAAGAGGGACATTTTTGGGACGTAATACCCTTCATGCAGCCGCTTAAAAATACTGCATGAGGGTTAAATAAATGAAAATGGCATTTACAAACAGCATTTTGTATTTCCTTGGGTTGTCGCAACGCGATGTTAAAATTGGTTCGATGAACTGAAATATAATGCAGCGCTGTATGCTCGCTTGCGCACCTTCACAAATCTGGTGCAATCTTCCAGTTCAAATAAGCCGTTGATTAGCCGCTCTCGTCACACGCGCTGGCTGTGCTGCTGAGTGATTTATGAACTCCAACAGAGCACTGAGCATTGACGCAGCGGGGAGGTGTCGGACTCAGGTCGCCGAGGTTACCAAGGTCGGGGTCAAGTTGAACCCGAGCAGTCTGTGAGGAAGTTGACCTCTGGGTCGCTGAGCAAAATGAACTAACATAACATGCCACCCTGTAAGCTGGACTGAAAACATGAGGAGGCGGTAGCTGCAAATTGTCCAGCAAGAAACCAAAATTTAAGTCAGATTACTTCATGCGGACGAACAGTGTGCACTGTAAAATGGCGACCCGGCACTGAATGCTCATTGAAAAAGATTCTCTGTCACTACTAACATTTCCGACGACAAGTAAAACCCTGTACCCAACCAAAACTTTGCTGTGTTAAGCGCTACTAGCAAACTATTGGCAACGCCTACTTCATGTACTGGACTCGCTGACGAACTATGAGTCATGCGTACTGTAAAATGGTACGTCACATCAAAACGGATAATTGTTCATGTAGCATTAGCTGATATTAGCTCTTTTCAAACTGAATACGAACACATTACGACATAACTTGACGTCCAAAATGCCAAGATTCTCTGTCACTATGTAGTCATGTACACATTTTTGTAATTTAGGGGGGACGAATTACAGACGTTACACCAGTGATAAGTGAAATCTGTGAAGTAGTGAACTTTATTTTATTTTTTTTACAGTTATTACACAATAATTAACTATATATACAATGAAATCAAAGACCAAACCCTGTTTTCGGGCCCAATTACAAAAAAAACAAACGTTTTCAACAAATAACTATAATAGTTTTTGGAAATACTGTACTGTTGACATGCGGCCCCGCCGACACGTTCTGATTTAAAGGGTTAAAAGCATTAAAAAACTGCACACAAAAAAATCTGTGAAATAGTGAAGCCGCGGAAAGTGAACCAGCGTTAGAGCGAGGGATCACTGTACTTTGATTTTTTTCTTTTTTGATTAATCAGATGATGAAAAAGGTTATTGGGATTTTATGAATTCAAATATCAGGATGGAATAATCCAAATCAGTCAGGACCTAATCGACACAGAACCAAGTGAACCAATGTCAATTGTAAACCCTCTTTAAAATAAATCACTCAGTCACTAATGAGATGACTGATTCGTATGAAGGAGTAAAGTCACACACATTCCAGAGATTTTTTTTGTGTGTGTTCAAAGTCAAGTGTTTGCTAGCATGTTTTTCCCCCTCAGAACTTTGTTCAAACTCTGCATTGTATGAGCACTGAACAGTGATGTGGTGTTATTGACATAAAAAAAAAACAGATTCTAATGAATGTGTTGATTTACGAAGTAGAGTTCTGATTTTCTAATTTAATCTATCTGTTGTTTTGTTTACTCCGGTACTGTTGTGGTGGAGTCTAGACAACGTTACATCATACCGGCAGGTCTGGCTTGTGCGTTATTGTGTCTATTGTAGGCGACGACGGCATGTCATGCTCGTTCGACAGGCACGGTTACACACAGCTTGTGGCACCCTGACCTACAACTAGCACCCCCCTCCCACCGCCCCCCCCCCTTTTTTTTTTGTCAGTGCTTATTTGGCCTACTTTCAGAAAGACAAACACCACCAATTGTTTTGTTGTGCATTTCCATGAAAATAGAATAAACAAATAGAATGGGGTGGGGGGTGGGGGGGGGGTTGTCTCCCAGGGTTGGGCAGAATACAGTATGTAGCAGTTGCTTCGTTTTGGTTTTGTGTTGGGAATCGCCCGATTGGACAAACTTCAAACACAGAATGACGATATTTCTGGAAAAAAAGGAAAATAGAATCCAATATTCATCCAACAAAAATAGTACGAAGGGTGACGACACGTGTGTCAAACCAGTTAAACTCATTTTTCCTTCCTGAGTTGGTGGTCAGTCATGAGTGCAGCTGACCTCCAAAGTGGCCCTTGACCAGCCCTATTCTCCCATCCAGAGACAGTCGAGATGCTACAGTTCATCAACGAGTGTGCTCCATGGCACTTTGAGAGTCCTTAATTAGTGGCACACTGCTCTGCAAGAGGAGGCGGCTTCTGTTTGGAATCCAGAGGGGTGGACTCTGCACTCAGCACTCAGTAGCACTCAGTAAATTCGAGAACCGAAATTCGGTCGTCATCCGAGGCATAAAAAAACTCGACATTTTTGGTCGAAAACCGATTTGGTCGAGAACAGAGACGTTCGAAAACCGAGGTTTGACTGTAAATTATGTGTAAAATAAATGGAGTAATTTCACACCATTCAACTTAAGATGCTTCAGGTTATAGAAGAAAACAGAAAAGACAATCAGATTTATATTCCAGTAATTTAATTCATTCGTTCTTTGTGATATTTCCTCAATAATGTCTAAAAGAACTTCATAAACTCCATGCAAACTGTTCCAATATTTTTTTATTTTATTTTGCAGAGAATGCAGGCCCTTTATTTTTTATTTTTTTTAGAGTGATGGGTGATTTGTCAATCAGGATTGACAGAGCAGGTGTTCAGTATTCAACTATACACAACACATGTGTTTGCTAGCATGTTTTTCCCCCTCAGAACTTTGTTCAAACTCTGCATTGTATGAGCACTGAACAGTGATGTGGTGTTATTGACATAAAAAAAAAACAGATTCTAATGAATGTGTTGATTTACGAAGTAGAGTTCTGATTTTCTAATTTAATCTATCTGTTGTTTTGTTTACTCCGGTACTGTTGTGGTGGAGTCTAGACAACGTTACATCATACCGGCAGGTCTGGCTTGTGCGTTATTGTGTCTATTGTAGGCGACGACGGCATGTCATGCTCGTTCGACAGGCACGGTTACACACAGCTTGTGGCACCCTGACCTACAACTAGCACCCCCCTCCCACCGCCCCCCCCCCTTTTTTTTTTGTCAGTGCTTATTTGGCCTACTTTCAGAAAGACAAACACCACCAATTGTTTTGTTGTGCATTTCCATGAAAATAGAATAAACAAATAGAATGGGGTGGGGGGTGGGGGGGGGGTTGTCTCCCAGGGTTGGGCAGAATACAGTATGTAGCAGTTGCTTCGTTTTGGTTTTGTGTTGGGAATCGCCCGATTGGACAAACTTCAAACACAGAATGACGATATTTCTGGAAAAAAAGGAAAATAGAATCCAATATTCATCCAACAAAAATAGTACGAAGGGTGACGACACGTGTGTCAAACCAGTTAAACTCATTTTTCCTTCCTGAGTTGGTGGTCAGTCATGAGTGCAGCTGACCTCCAAAGTGGCCCTTGACCAGCCCTATTCTCCCATCCAGAGACAGTCGAGATGCTACAGTTCATCAACGAGTGTGCTCCATGGCACTTTGAGAGTCCTTAATTAGTGGCACACTGCTCTGCAAGAGGAGGCGGCTTCTGTTTGGAATCCAGAGGGGTGGGGTGGGGTGGTGAGGGGGGTCCAGTCCACAAGCCCCCACTGGCCTTTTTTCTGTTTATGAATTCTAATCATAAAAAGGTCAAACAGAACACGTGATTGAGTAGTAGATGTATTGCTTTGACATGAGGAGTGCGATCAAACTAAATTGATTGTTTCTTTGTGTGGCGGCGGGGGTGGGGGTGATGGAGGGGGGCTGACATGAACAGCCCCTCAAGGCCGGACTGTATCAAACGTATGATTGAAACGCTTTAAACGGGTGTCAAACAAGCATGGACATCATGTTTGACTTAAATTATCAGCAGTCCCACAGGAGGTGTCTGCGGCCGCCCGGCCCTCAATGTCAGCCCCCACCTCCAAAGCAAAGGCTGTGTGTGGAATACAAACACAGGATTCACCGGTGACCACTGGGTCAGCACGCGGGTGCCCGTTTGCGCCGGTGGGACTTCATTGCCACATTCCTACGGCAGCGTTTTTAATTTGCTGGACATCCCAGACACCCCACCCACCGCCACCCTCCGTCCCTCCCCCTCCCTCGAGCAGCCACTAACGGGACAGACAGCACTTCCAACATGCAGAGAGGCTTGAAGTGTGTTTGTGTGGCAGGTGGTGGTGATGGGCTGGTGGGTGTATATTTGGTACGGGGCGGGTGGGGAGTGGAGGGGGGGTGGGGTGGGGTGGGGTTGCTTGTTGTCTGTTGTAGGGTCCCAGATGGGTTAATGGGGAGTTTAGCATCAGGATTACAATGCAACAGTGTGGCTTCACATTTAGTCATGATTACCCCAAGCTCACTGGAAACCTCCTGCCACCCCTCAGCAGCACCACCACTGGGCCAACAACACACACTACGCCTGGATGAACACAACCAAAAACAACTTCCTCAAACAATAACATGAATAGCATCAACTACACATGCAAACAAGATGAAATGAAATAAAAACGAGAGAGAGAGCTTTTTGTTCTCTATGTATGTATGAATGCATTTTGGATACAAGATTTTCTTTTTTTTTTTTACAAAGTGAATTAGTGTTTATCCAACGGGATATATCCCAGACACGCCCACAACAGATAAAAATCTGCAATACAGAGAGACTATTTTAAAAAAATCGTGTTTTAATCGTTCCACTCCTCCCGCATACTTTAAACACATAAACTTATCAAAAGACATGATATAAATAAATAATGCTGCCTTGTCTTGCCTTGCCAGAACCTCATATATATATATATATATATATATATATATACATATATATATACACACACACATATATATATACATGTATATATACATATATATGTATATATATACACATATGTATGTACATATATATACATATATATATACATATACATGTATATATACATATATATGTATATATATACATATGTATGTACATATATATACATATACATGTATATATACATGTATATATATACATATATACATGTATATATGCACGTATATATACATATATATACATGTATATATACATGTGTATATATATATATATATATATATATATATATATATATATATATATATATACTGTATATGAATACATGAGACATACATTCTGAAATAATCTTTACTAGAGTTTCAACTTCATACTGAACTTGAATGTAATTTGCTGAGAAGTTCAATACACAATGATGAAGCTCAATACACAATGATTGTCATTTTTAGTAGTCATAGTTTTGGTCCCATTTAGTGAAATTACTGTAATATAAACAGGAACGCTTAGCCGGTGACTCTAGATCTAACTTTGAAACATTTTTGAAGGAGCAAAAAAATAATAATAAAAAAAGAATACAACATTGTCAGTGGCCATGGCGGACTGTGGTGTGATTAAAACAGACATAATTATGAATGGGCTAAAGTGTGGTCCGTCTCCAACTCCTCACCTCCGCAGGGCGTCGGACTAATCCGTTTGTCAAACGCGTGTCTTACCTCTGCACACTCCACCCTCAGTACCCCCCTCGCTCCCCAGCTGCTGGTCGTAACAAGTCCAGTTCGAGCACAGCCAAACCCAGGGAGATTGAAATGTTATGGAAAAGGAGCACTAATTAAATTCCTTTGGTTAATCCCCGCCGATCTCCTCATTGCACTCTCCAAGTGGGTCCTGTGAGGAGAAAGAGAGGTCGAGGTCAGAGACTAGAAACAAACACAGCACTATCAGGACCCCCCCCCCCAAAAAACAAATTAATTTCCATGTAGTTTAGAAAAGTATATACTGTACTGTACTGTGAAATTGTTAGCAGTGAGGTGGATGTTTTTTGTGCATTTTCATCTCTATCAACATCAATCCATCTTTTCTTCATCTCATTTTAGGAAAAGTTAAATAATGACACCGAGCTGTTCTGTAAATCGTAGTATCCAGGTAAGTTGCATATTCAGGGTTAAGACATAGCTAGCTAGCTAGCTTGCGCTACACCGTTGTGGGACATAAATTAGATACAGTGGACCCCCACGTACTCGCAGTTCAGCACACATGGATTCGCATATTCATAGATTGAACCCCCCACAAACCCAAAAAAGTCAAGATTTGTTTTATTTTCCCTATCGCCCAAATATGACACTGGGCAGCCCAAGTTCTTACATAATGGGAGACAAGTCAGTACTGCATGAGTCTCTGTTTTCGCAAATTATTTTAGTCATGACTAAATTTTGTGATGTACATTTTTGAGCAAATAGGTATATTTATACTTGAGCAATGTAAAACAAATACAGTCAAACCTCGGTTTTCGACCATAATCCGTTCCAGAAGGCTGTTCGAAAAAAACGATTTGTTCGAAAACCGAAACCACGCTCTTTAAAAAAAGTAAATAAATTATTGAACACGTCTATTCACAACGGAACGCTACACGAGGAAGCGTCACTTCCTCGTCTAAGGAAGGCGAGAGGAGTCAAGTGAGGCATTCAACTGCACTCAGTAAATTCGAGAACCGAAATTCCGAGGCATAAAAAACTCGACATTCTTGGTCGAAAACCGATTTGGTCGAGAACAGAGACGTTCGAAAACCGAGGTTTGACTGGAAATTATGTGTAAAATAATAATTAAGTAATTTCACACCATTCAACTTAAGATGCTGCAGGTTATAGAAGAAAACAGAAAAGACAATCAGATTTATATTCCAGTAATTTAATTCATTCATTCTTTGTGATATTTCCTCAATAATGTCTAAAAGAACTTCATAAACTCCATGCAAACTGTTACAATATTTTTTGATTTTATTTTGCAGAGAATGCAGGCCCTTTATTTTTTATTTTTTTTAGAGTGATGGGTGATTTGTCAATCAGGACTGACAGAGCAGGTGTTCAGTATTCAACTATACACAACACATGCCGGATAGGTGAGGTAACTTTTTTTGCCACCGTATGCTGACATCACTGCCTAGTATCATATCAATTATTCTTTTACGTTTTGACCTCGTTTATAGAAGTTTGGAATTGGCTCCCCCCCCCTCCGGTCTTGGTCATTGAGAGAATGACAGCAAAGAAGCGAGCAGGTGCTTGGCGAGCCATGCGGGGACGTCGTAGGGGGAGACGTGGGCGCATTACACTCTGTGGGCGTGCTGCGTCACACACACACACACACACACACACACACACCACGCGCCTGCGTTGTGGCTTCGCTCAGAGGTGTAATGCCTGATTAGGGGATTACAGGAAAGTGCTTCTTTGCAGTTCTGTGAGAAACAATTATTAACATGCTGGTGTCTCTAATCCTGGATAAACATAGCTTTTCAAGAACAACACCACAGTCTCTCTTCCCTTCTTAAAAAAAATAAAAAAAAAAAAAAAAAGGGCCCGTAGTCACTTGAACTCCAAAGTCTACCTACCTAAGAGCGTCGGAGGGGATGAGGCTCGCACGATGACGTAGTGCAGCTAGCCGGCAGGCCTTCACAACACAGCTCGGGGAGAGAAGAGCATTGTGCTGTGCGGCTTGTTGAAAGGGCATTACACTGAGACGTCTCATCTTTTATTTGTTTGTGCACTTGTCTCGTGTAATCTGTGCGCTAGCAACTCGAACACAATTTCCTGAGTCGAGCCCCTGAAGAGCTCATGCAGGAACGACGACGAGCAGACAAGTTCACGACAGGTTAGCACAGTAACGGCGTTTTGTCAGGCCAGCTGCGGGAATGTGAAAGGGTTGAGCTGCCCATTCAGTTGCATTTATAATTATGATCAAAAAAGCCTCGTATCGACAAGAGGAACTTTGGATCTTCTGTTGCCTCATAACATTCAAACTGGACGACGGTACTTTTTAATCACGTGCAACCACATGCAAAAATTCTCCCGTGCACACCAAAACTGAGGCCATGCTGCGAAAATAAGTACATTTTGTTGTAATTCACAAGTGGAATGCTATTTATCCATCAATCATATGGTTGAATGAACCTTTTCAGGGGCAGCGGTTACAACAGCGGCCAACTCATGATGTTATCAAGTTACAGGGTGCATGAAAGGGTTCAAATCCACCTTGGCCAAAAAATTTTTAATTCTAAGTGATAAGAAAGGGCAAACCAATTCTCTAAATTAGTCGTGTCAAACATACGGCCCACGGGCCGGAACCAGCCCCCAAGGAGGTTCAATCTGGCCCACAGGATAATTTCAAAGTGAAAAAAAATGCATTAAAGGCAGAGAATGAATATTTTCAATAAAATGCAATTCGTGGATTATCCGCTAGAGGGCACAGTGTTTTGTCAGAGAAGAAAACGGTAGTTTGCTGTCACCGAGATGACCCAACACAGCAAATGATATAAGCAATTAATGCTTCTTTATACCAAAACAAAGGAAAAAAAGGATTTATAGCACAGTATGGTATAATGTTAATGGTTCAGGCCACTTGACATCAACCGAGTCCAAATGTGGCCCACAATGTGAAATGAGTTTGACACCCCTGCTCTAAATGATATTGCAAGCTTAACCCTGGAGAACCCAAGACCCTTTTTCTCCTTTGGAAAATGATGAATTATATATTAAATGACCGCTATATGTTCACTGAACACCAAAATATATGTTTTTCCAAAAATTCAATGCTTTAATCCTAATTTGGGATTAGGGCCAATTTTGACCCTTTGGGATTTAAGGGTGGCATTTGAGTAGCAGAATTTATAGGGGCCAATTTAACCCAGTGGGTTCTCCAGGGTTTTAATAGCATCCTTGCCGAAATCCATATTTTAACATTTTTAGAAAACAAGGGGGGAAAAAAATCACCAAAAAAATTTCCAAGTTTCTAGATTCCACTACCATTGTTGATTACCTGGACGACTGAGAGTCTGCACTGAGCACAGGAGTAATTTTTATGGACAAAGTGACAGCAACATGAAATACTCGGGTAATCATGCGAACTAACGATATTATGAATTTAGTCTCCAAAGCGAAAGCCAGGACCCATGTGAGAGCAGATGTGTCCTCTGAATGTACTAACACACACACACACACACACACACACACACACACACACACACACACACACACAGTTTCAGTGTTGCCCGTGGCTCTGAAATAACAGCACATCAAACCGGCCTACATATTTTATTTGCGATGCTGCAACATGCTGACTGGCCGCAACGTCCACTCGGTGACACTTTGAAGAGTTCCTCATCTCACCCTCTGCACCCAACTTTCCTACCCATGTGGTCCTGTCAAGAAATATCATTAGAAATGTTACTTTTAATCAAATGTCTGTACTGGTTAGACCTCCCAAAGGATTTTTCCGAGTGACTAAATGACCTCTGAGTCAGTCGAGGAATTGAGGATTACAATCACCTCATTTCCTAAGAGGGAGCTAGAGGGCAGCGGTGTGAGCGCGGTCCAAAGGGTGTTGGTGCTGATGTGCGATGTTGGGGATGTGCCGTGCCCATCTGGCGGGCAAGAGCTTATCACTAAGCTCAAAGGACCCCCAGCAGGGGGTTCCACAGACTGTTGATCACTAGCCCCCCTGCTGGCGGCTCCAATCACTTGACCTCCATAGCATCTAAACACACAAATGCCCGCCACAAGGAAATATGTTCACATATGAACCTCTGACTTGGACCATTATGCTTACAGGCTGGGGTTCATGCCACCCCCGTACCCCCAACTTTTTTTTTTTAATACAGTACGTACATTGAAAACTAAGTTGTAGATCTACAGAAAGGAGACGGCTGTCAACTGATCAGTTTCTCAAGTTTTACAGTTTATTTTTATGTTTTAGGGCAAAATACAAATTACATTATCTAACTACTGCCAACATTATACCCAAATATCATATACAAGTATTGAAGACAGCCCGGTGGACCAGTGTTTAGCGCGTTCGACCTAACAGTGCAGAGGTCGTGGGTTCGATCCCGGCTACGGCCTTCCTGTGTGGAGTTTGCATGTTCTCCCCGATCCTGCGTGGGTATTCTCCGGGTACTCCGGTTTCCTCCCACCTTCCAAAAACATGCATGGCAGGCTGATTGAACACTCGAAATTGTCCCTCAGGTGTGAGTGTGAGCGCGAGTGGTTGTTCGTTTCTGTGTGCCCTTGCGATTGGCTGGCAACCGGTTCAGGGTGTCCCCAGCCTACTACCCGAAGACAGCTGGGATAGGCTTCCAGCACCCCCCATGACCCTTTTGTGAGGATAAAGCGTATCAGAAAATGGATAGATGGAAATATTGGAGACATTTAACAACAACAACAAAAAAGATGCTTGGATACTCACCTCCAGCATGTGTCAACATGTTGCTATTAAAATTCAAGTGATAAAATGTTAATAAGATAAAAATCGATTTTTATTCTTCACCAAGATTCGATGAGGTCTGCCTTGGCACATGACCTCCCTCGTCACTCGGTTTTGCAGAAATCGGGGGAAGCAGTTATTGTTTAATCTTCGTCACAAACAAACAAACGGCAATAAAAGATAACCTTCTCGGTGGAGGTAAAAGGCAAACACAAGAAAGAAATCGGAGGAAAAGCGCAGCACAAACATGCTGTATGGTGTCCATATGGAACGATACATTACCGAGCGCGCACGTGATCAAATGAACATACACACATATAATTACAAAAATATAGACGGCTAGGCAAACACACAGAAGCGGCCACGCACGCCACACACAACCACTGATAATCCCCCAGACACACACTCACACGGGGCATCATATTGTTTATCACTGTGAACCAGCCCAGTGACACCCATCACTCTAATTCCATTTGTCTGTTTAGATTCGTTTTGCTTTTAATCCCCGCCTTGTTTGTGCACATCTGCAAGCAGCGCTGTGGCACATCCCAGCGCCGAGGCCGAACGGCAGACAGGAAAGAGAGAGAGAGAGAGAGAGAGTTTTTTATTTTTATTTGAAGAACTACATTTCTATGACGGATTTCTATGACCACATTAATATACTGTATGTCATCTAGGTGACTTTCATGAGAGAGACAGATGGACACACAATCAGAGACAGACTATTAGAGAGAGGGAAAGAGAAGTAAAGGCCGTATGAAAGAGAGAGAGAGAGAGAGAGAGAGAGAGAGAGAGAGAGAGAGAGAGTGAGAGAGAGAGAGAGAGAGACAGAGAAAATTGGTCTCCCTGGAGCTCCAGCGGCAGGGGCACAACGGGCGTATCTCCTTGCCCAGGGAGAGGCGCCCCATCCCAGGCACGGAGATGCCGCCAGGGCCGCGGGCCCCCTCTAATCACAGCAAACAGTCAAACACGCCGCCGCATGGGCTCGAATACCAACACCAACATTGGAAGCTTTTTACACCGTATTACAGCACATCTTATTATCCCATTCAAGTCCCTCTATTAGCTCAATTGGATGGTGGGATTTTCATTTGTAAATTGGGGGGGGATTTTAGATTAGCTTGTCTGTCAGCAAGGAAATGCCCCCTGAGACTGTGAATTATGTGACCGATCACATAGGAATCAGCGCCTCTGCATATTGGGAGAGCACGAATGGATGGTGCTGCTTGAGATTGATCCTAGTTTGTGTCGTAACTCCTTATTACACCTTAGATCGGGGGTCGGCAACACGCGGCTCCAGAGCCGCATGCGGCTCTTTAGCTACATCTAGTGGCTCCCTGGACGTTCATAAAAAAAATGTTTGAAAATGGAAAAATATTTTGATAGTACGCTAATATGGCTCAAATAGATATAGATACATGTTGCAGTTCCAAAAAAGGAGAGTTGCGGTGTTGTTTTTTTAAAAATGTACACTTTATTTATGCTTTTAACAGTCTCGACAAACACAGACACGTCTGCGTCCGACTCCGTGCCTTCTCTCTTCTCGTTCGACTCGAGAGGCGTTCAAAGACAGCCTCAGAAAAACATGGAAATTCATGATCACTTCACTGACACTAAGAAAAGCGAAAATAATGCACCAAAACAAAAAAATCAAGCGAGGAAATTACAAAATAAATTCTCAGGGGGCGTTCATGTTATATCACAAAGGAATGAATAACATGAACAATTCTGAGACAGTCCAGTCTCCTAAATACATACAGCATGTGTTACCTTCATTGTAACTTTTATAGAAGACTTTTATTTTTTTTGCGGCTCCAGACATATTTGTTTTTTGGGGTTTTTTTTGTCCTATATGGCTCTTTCAACATTTTGGGCTGCCGACCGCTGCCTTAGATTTTATCCGTGCGAGCCAAAACAATTGTAGCACTAAGGATACGGAATGCAGATACATGTGCCGGTAAAATGCAAAAAGGATACCATTTGTTCACACCTAAAAGAGAGCAATGTTCGCTTTTATACAGGATATCATATTCAGGCCTAATAGAGTGCCATTAAAGAGATACTGCAAATATTAGCTACCGCGCACACCTCGGAGCAACATTATGCAGAAGAGGAGCGGGTTGGTTGAAAGGAGCGGGGGAATCATTTTCCCCTTCTTCCTCCTCGGGCCTTCCATTCAGACGTAGAGTGAGAGCGTGCGACGGGGGTCGGAGGGGGGGGGAAGAAGGCCCCCCCCGAGCTAGTCGAGAGACCCGGCACATTATGAAAATGCTTCACTATGTCCTAAATGGAGGCCGAGCTTTTTAATGTGGCACAAAATTAGAACCTGGGGGAGGAAGTGTGGCCCGCTTGATTGGCGAAACACCTCCTGGCCCACTGTAGTCCTTCTCTCACATACATACACACATGCGCACCGGCAGACGCGTCTCCAAGCGTACAGATATTATCCCGTGCCTAGTGGCTGTGTCTTTGAATTGGCGAAACGGGAAAATGTGAAGGACCCCAGAGAGAGCCCAGGGGCATCTATAAAGGTGCCTAATTTGTCAGTTTACTCCTCAATTATTTAAATAGATCTAAGGCGGCGGCGGAGGACGAGGCTTTTTTTTCCCCTGCCTCTTCGCAGTCGAGCATAAAGAGACCTTTCGCCACGGTAACCATTTTCAATTATGCTCCGCATTGCCGTCTTTGATACACACACACACACACACACACACACACACACACACACACACACATGTGGTGCGGTGGAGAGGCACCACATCAAATAAACAAATGTGTGTACACAAGATAACAGCGGCAACTTGGGGATAATATTCTCACAAGAACTCAAAAGTTATCCCGCATGGACAGATTAGAACTCGATGAAAATGGGCACAAAGTAGACGGACAAACATTGCATGTGAAGTGCTATCACGCGCGCAAATAAAAACATTCACGGGTCTATTGCCGAGGATTACAGTCAAGTTTGGATATGAAAAGCAAGCATAAACGTCCTCTGTTGACACCAAAAGCCCCACCTCATCAATTTAACATCACGACAGTCGAACGTTCCGGAGTTGGGACTGCGAGTTTGACGAATGATCCCGAAAACGGGAGCTGTCGCATTCCCCGAGACCTTTGACCTCAAATCCACCTTACGTCAACAACACGGTTGACTTGGTTTGATTTCAGGGTGTTTCCGTGAGGATATTTGCGAATCTTCCATTTCACCTAAAAAAAAAAAAAAAAGAGAGGGGCGGGGGGAAGCAGAGGACCCTGCCCAGTGCAACAAACAAGTCCACCCAGCAGTTTGGGAGGGTTCCTGATAAAATGGCCCCCCCCAAAAAAAAAAAAAAAGTGACACACAATGGGCGCCACCCAAATACAAACACAATGGAGAGCTCTAGCCTAACACCTGCACAAATAAGCTTATTAGGCTTGCAAACATACTGTACCTACAACTGCAGACAGACAGTAACTCCCACACAGTGAGAAGCACACGTTGAAGGGTTGATTGTCAACAAACTCTTGATAATCAATCATGGCATGTCAACACAGACGCTAATGGGCATTATTCTACCCAATACGCGTAGAGAAAAGCGTCAGGGTCAATAAAAACGGAGGACATCTCCTCTTAAAAAAAAAATCGAGTGCAGTGGTTCTCAAAAGTACCACAAGTGTCCAAGTAGAGTTCAGTTGGACTTCACTGGCAATGTTCAAAGAATTTCATCTTTAAGAGCAGTTTTTTTTTAAACTTCACTCATTCACTCCCAAAGACGTTTTTAAACGTCTTTTCAGACTTGGTCCAGAATTGGCTGGTACTGAATGAATTTAAGGTCATCTAGTTGTTCTTTTTCATGTAACCCAATGACTTCAATTGTATTTCTTTTCTTTGGTTGTCAATTGTTTGATATTTATTATCCTATTCCATCCTTCATCTTGGATGATTTTCTTTCTCCTCGTAATATTTGGATTTTATCCGGTAAAGATTGGTGTGGCGTTTTTCCTCCATAATAGACTATCACAAGTTTTTCATAATTTTTTTGACAGAATGCAGTTAAACCTCGGTTTTCGAACATCTCGGTTCTCGACCAATTCGGTTTTCGACCAAAAAGTTCTAGTTTTTTATGCCTCGGATGACGAACAAATTTCGGTTCTCGAACAAACTGAGCGGAACTTGAATGCACCATTTGGCTCCTCTCGCCTTCCTTACACGAGGAAGTGACGCTTCCTCGTGTTGCTTTCCATTGTGAGCAGACGTGTTCAGTAAACATTTTTATTGTAAAAAGCGCGTGGTTTCGGTTTTCGAACAATTTCAGTTTTCGAACAGCCTTTTGGAACGGATTATGGACGAAAACCAAGGTTTGACTGTACTATGACTTGAGCTGTAATCAGATTTTTTTTTTTTTCCGATAAGATTTGCACAGAATTCTTGCAACATTACATCTTTAGGAAGACAGATTCTGTCCCTTTTTGATGAACACTTGGGCCTACTACGCTGCTGTATTCTGATGTTAGTCAGTATGGTGGTACTTACAGGCATTTTTTTTTTTTAAATCAACAGTCTGAAGACGCCCTGCGATTGGCTGGCAACCGGTTCAGGGTGTCCCCCGCCTACTGCCCAAAGACAGCTGGGATAGGCTCCAGCACCCCCCGCGACCCTTGTGAGGATCAAGCGGATCAGAAAATGGATGGACGGAAGTCTGAAGACCATTTTTCAAGGGCAAGGTCAAAAAGGTCATGATTGAACGAGTTTGGCGTGGAAGAACTTGATCCTAGACCTCAACCACTGAAAAACAAACATGGAGTGTTACATATTCTCCTAGAAAAACACAAAACTTTCAGTCAAGTTTTCCCAGAAGGGGGGGCTGTTGGTTCCCAACTTTACACGGTCTTCTTCTGTAGGTGTCCCCTCATTTTGGTCCATAGAGTATGTCAAGTTACTGTCTTCCTGAATTGTTTTCCTTTCAACACTATTGACATCAACAAAGAATGTGTGTGGAAGTTTGGAGGCAGAAGTTGGCAACCAGCACACAGATGGGCGGTGCCCGGTAAGCATCCTTGAAACAGGTTTCTCATGCCGAAGAATGGGATCTGCGCGCAAAGTTTTTCCAGAGTGTAAGATTCTGCGAAAACTGCGGCCAGCTCTGTATATCACGGCGCTCACACCCTCTGTTCTCTTCCCAAACATGAACTAACAGACCCATCCCAAGCCGCCGCCTCCCTCCACCGCAGCTTCCGTGCCGCCAGAGAGGAGAGGAGATAGGCCCAGTTGCTAAAGCTGTCTTTTCAGCCGCTGCTCCCCGCTCCGTCTATCTGAGATACACAGCAAGCGGAGGTGTCGCTTTTGCTGCTGGCATTTCGGACAGTATCTACTTATAGACGGGGAGGAAAAAGAGAAAAGAAAAACAGAGAGGGTATTATCAGGGAGGGATGAGAGCAGCAAAGACATTTTGTCTTTTTATTCCCCTTCTAAGCCCTGGGCTTTGCTCCCAATCCGATTGGTCGATACGGCCAGGGATGTAAATGAAATGCAAAGAGGAATAAGGCTGGCTTCCCATCTCCGGAGTGTGCCCCCACCAAGTCCCCCCCCGCCCCTCTCGCGCCGCCTTACTCTCGGGCTGTTTATGCCGTTGTCTTTCTGTCTCCCCATTCATAGACCTGCTGCTTCCCCTGTTTCTGTCTCACCCTCACTTGCCTCGCACCCCCCCCCCCCCCTCCACCCTTGCCCCATCACTCGAGTCTCCCTGGCTGGGCTCTCAGAGCTCTCTTATCTCCTCAGACGCCCCACATTCCAGCGTTGTCGTGGCTCCCTGCCTGCATCCTCGGTCACGGCGATTCCACGGGTTGCCACAATCCGCGGCAGCTTGCTGATTTAGGGTGGGCAACTGACTCTCAGAGGAAGAGGCAGCGAGAGGAGAGAAGAGGAGAGGGAGAGGGGAGGATGCGGATGAGGGCGGAAGGGAGACAAGTAAAGTAAAAACAGAAAGAGGGCAGAAGACAACAAACCGCCCAAACGCACAACCTTGTGATGTCACGTATGTGGTGGGCAACAACGACACAAAGTCTTCCGTGTTCCCCGATTCTTTATTAAACCAACGAAAAAAATTAGACTTTGGACACAAAAAGGTGAAAACTGTGTTCAAACAACCGCAACTTTCAATGCAGCGAGCAACTGACTGCCATCGACCCTTTTACAACATCAAGATTATTCAGAGAAAGCTGCATTCAGCTCTTCTAGCGGGACGTCAATATCTGGCTCCATCGTCTCACTCGTATGTCCAGGTGACCACAAAGGCGCATCCATGTGTGCTGTATGTTACACATACGTACAGCACATTTGACAATAAAGTTGTATTCAATTCAATTCAATTCAATTCAATTCAATGTCTGCAGGAGCTTGCATGTCAAGCGTGTGTCTGGATTCATCAAAACTTCTCAGATATTCGGGGTGCGCTGACCCATTTACCGAGTGTATTTCTGCATGTGTCTGGCAAGGGGGGGGGGACTTTGGTTGAGATCGACGCATGTACAGGCACATGCGTGAATTTTTTAAAAAACAAACCGACACGTGTGCGCACACGCACTTTAAAAGGGTCTCTGGCATTGTGACATTTCATTTAAATCCACGAAGGATTACAGGCCTCCCGTTAGGACGGAGGAGTGTGTGAGGGAGTGGGGGATGGGGGGAGTGGGGAGCCCTAATCGAATGCATTAGTTTTAAACATTTAAAAGACTGTCTAAGATAGACTGATGGATGGACAGGGGGATGGGGCGGCGAGTGCCGGGACTGGGTGGCACAGTGCGAGTCTGTCCTAGATTAAACAGCTGCTCTAATCCCCTATTTCTGCCCCCAAATTGGGTTTCCCTCAATCTCGTCATCCTCATGTGAGAGGGGGGGGGGGGGAGAAGCGGAGTGTCGGGCAAAAAAAAAAAAAAATCAGTACATTAAAAGCTGCATGAGCAAGAGAGGAAGGGGGCAAAACGGAACAGAAGATGTCATGATAAAGCAATCAAGTGCCAGAGTCTAATGGGGCAGACTTGATTGGGGTCATTCGAGGCTTCCTGTCGTCCGGCTCTCTCACCACATTCTGATTCAATTCACCCTAATGTGGCCATTTAGTCAAAACCTTGGCAAAACACCACAACCGACCGGTACATTATTGCGCTTCCTTCTGGAGAGCCAGCGGGAACAAGAAGCTTGTCCGCTCTCAGGTCAGTTTCACAACTTCTGGGTATCTGGTCAAACCTGTCAGGTGGTTTGCTTGAGGCTCTGGCGGTGCCGGGCTCTTTCTTTCAACAGGTGCGCAACGGCCGAGCGGATGGCGGGAACCTGCGCGTCTGTGGGTTCCTTGTCCAAGTATAGGCTGAAGTGCCGGATGCTGCAGGTCAACAAGGTGTCCGGACTGTGGCCTTGGTGACCTGAGCGCAGCAGCCTCTCGCAGGCCAGTGCCAGGTTCTTGTCCCAGTTTGAAGGATAGTTGGAGGCGGACTCCACAAGCGCCTTATACAACTGCGGGCACACACAGCCGGACAATTACGAAAAACAGATGTTTGGACAATGGAAGTGATTTTGCAGTTTTTCCAGGAAGTGGCACCTAAATCTGTCCGCTATTAAAAAGAAAAAAAATAATAATAATATGACTGATGTCGGAGCATTGTTGACGTCAGACTCACAGTGTAAGACAGCTCAAAGAGGTCAGATTTGCCCTCTCGCTGCAGCCCCTCTGCCAGGTCAAACAGAAAGAAAGCCGTCTTTATCCTGAAACAAAGCGCTTAGGGATCAGGGCTAAGTGCTGGCTGGATGACACACCACTTCAATAGAGTGACTTATGGAGATACGGGTTGCAGAACGGAACGCGCGCGTCCCGAAGATGCTCGACCACACATTACTGATGTATGGAGACGTTCGAGCAAGTGCGGCGTATTTATGCATAGCGTATCTTCAATTGGACAGTTTGAGTGTGTACCTGGCTTGCCACATCTCCTCGTTAGCCACACGCTCCCAGGATGCAGAGTGGAAACTTCACACAGAGGGGGGGGGGGAAAGGGGGGAGGAATTTAAAAAGCTTCGGGCAGTAACTCTAAATGAATACAAATGCGAATATATTGTTCCACTCGACTCTGGAGCGCTAAACAAATATTTAATGCGTAAACTTTAAATGACTGTGCAACAATGCCGGCTTGCGTATTAGACATGGAGTAAAACCACATTTGCCACTTTTTTTTTTTTCCCACGTGAAGATTGTAACCACTTGACCTCTTCTTCAAAAGAATATTTTAGCGGGGTCCCGGTGCAAATATTTAGCCGGTGGGCATCGGCGGACACGCTTGTCGTTGGGAGTGCGAGAAATAATGTCACAGTATTCAGCCGTGGATATCTGAGTGAATGAGGGGCTGCTGGCAACGGCAACAGAAGATGTAGCTCTGACTAATTCCACTTTTGACACAGTTATTGACAAAACGCAATATGAAACTCATTATTTCCCCCCCCATCTTCACTTTCATTTCAAATGGCTGAGAGCCTAATGTCTCTGCTCTGCTTGAATTCACAAAGAAAGCAGATCACAGCGTGGAGAACAGAGCACAGCCAAGCTCCACGAGGGCGACTGAGGAGCCGTGAGACAAGAAGCAAACAGATCTGCTTCCTTTGATTAAATCCATTTTGTTTACTTGTCTGTGTGAATGACAAACAGAATGGCAAAATGAAAAATTAAACCCAGTAAATGTCAATAAAACGGAACAACAAATTTATCGGGAAGTCTTTCCCGTCACTATGAATATTTTCTATGAGACAATCTGCTATGCAAAAAAAAACATTATCTCAACAGCTATCGAAATAAGATCAGACTGTAACGTAAATGGCAGAATTGTTGATATGGCATCTTAGAATGTATTACACTGTGCAAGTGCTCCGAATATTGTAGCCACCGACTGCATGGTTTAAAATGTACATCGCGGCTCTCTTTTGGTGGCTTACCGGTTGTGTGGCTCGCTCCAGTTGTAAAGATTGTGTGTGCGACTCGCCCACTCTTTGGGGCGAAACTGCCTCCGAGCAGGCACCAAGAAGTCGCACACACCGAAAGGCCAGCGGGAGAAGCTACGACCCCAACTCGGGTCTCCATCAGCCAGCCCAATACAGGCAAACACGTCCCTCCTGCAGAAAAATAAATAGTGTCAGATATAAAATGAACCCCTTTTCGCCTTCATTCAAGACGACACAAGCAGGCTAATTAATTCCTGTGTATTTCCTTAGTCAGCACACTCTTATACCAGGTGCTACACACCAAAGCCTCACACCCTGAGGGTTAAAACCCCTGTTTAGTGTTGCCCCCACCGAGAGGCCGAGAGGCATTTTTTTTCCCAAGCAAATACTGCCCCCTGGTGGATTCGGCATTTACAGGTCATATCTCAGTTTCAGAACGGAGCCAAGAGAGACTGTTTGACACAATCAAGCAGATTAGTGACTAGAGATTCATCAAAGTCCTTTTAAGGCCTCAACGTACGTATGTGCTTATCTTCACCCCGCGTTCAGCGGTGGGTCAACCATTCCACTGCCTAATGAGATCGCCTACTGCTCTGATGGACCATTTCATTCGATAATTGTAGCGTTAATTTGAGACTCACTGGGAGTTGTGCATCAGAAATTGCTCCAGATTGAAGGTGCCTTTCCGCTCGGAGTGGACGGAGTCCCATTGCCGGCCGGGAAAGTGCACCCCAGGGAGGTGCGCCCCCAGCTTTCTCACATACCAACTGTATGTCATCATCTAGAGAGGAGAAAGAGAAGTAGGCTTTTGTGTTTGTTTGTTTAGAATGATGAAAACAGGAAGGGTGTGCGCTTGAACAGTCCAACGGTGTTGTTATATAGACAAATGTTTAAATCTCTAATAACAATTTAGTTCGCCGAAGAGGATTTTTAAATGGGAGTAGACAATTACTTAAGCCACTTAATAACATTTCCCATTAGTAGTTGGAGAAAACAATACAGGGGGGACAACTCATTGACTTTATTTTCACAAGAAACAAGGTTGTTTCCTGTAAAATAATGTGTATTTGAGACCCGAGCTTGATCAGAGAGAGTGAGGACAAGGCGAGGCTCTCACTTCCTGGTCGACCAGGCGCACGTCAGGCCGCACGTCAAGACAGTAGTGCAGGTAGCGGAGGGAGTTCCCCGGCAGATCTCCTCTGGTCAGGATGATGGAGTCCGTTGGGAAGGAAGCTAAAAGCTCCCTGCCGAAGCGTTCCACCACGCTGTTATCGCTCTGGTCACATTCCCTAAGATCACCGACGCGTATGGAAACAGCAGTTTTGTTTACTTGCATTCAAAAAGGGGCTAAGGGTGCACCTTCACCTCCATTCTAAGCGGGATACTGTATAAAAGAAAGTCAGCATATTTGCTTGGGAGTGCGCTTACAAGGTGCTCTGGAGGGGGGGTTGTCAGTGGCCCCGCCCCTTCGCCTGTGTACAGCGCTCCGGCTGCCTATCTAATCGTGAGCAGACAGGTGTGATGGGAATGACAGCGCAGGCCATGCTCTCTTCATGATCAAAGCCGCTCAGTGATGGCTGTCTGGCACTCCTCTGCACCTCGTTGGTGTAATCTGCCTCTTCGGACAGCTAACATCTCAGGCTGAGCTCAGCGAGTAGAATCTATGTGCTAACCGTGGCTCACTTTAGCCCTTACCACGGGGTGAGCTGGAGAGAAACCTGACATGTTCATACCGCAGGTCTGAAGCACAGACTAGAAACAAATCGGGTTGATTCAGGGGGGGGGGGGACTTAAGCAAACGGATTTTAAAAAGGTATGAGAGAGGACTTTTTATTTTCCCTCTTTTCTTTTCGCTTTAACTTTTTCCCTGCTAAAGTAACACTGGAAAAGTGGGCGTTCATACAATTCAATGTTAGTTAATCCCTCGAGAGCATTCAGACGCTCTGTAACTGAGTGACACCTTTTTCACGCCAATTAAAAGTAAAAGCAAAACCCAAAACTTTTACAAAAGAAAAAGCTTAGTGGAGTTCTCTGATTTATTGCTTTGGAATTGCAAATTCGAGACCAAATCGGTAAAATGTTGGCAAATCAAACCAAGTGAAATTCAAAAATCAAACCAAAAATATTACGCTCAAAAGCACGGATGCCGAGCACTCACCTGTGATTAGTGTGCATCATGTTTACCAGTAAAGCCGTGGTGAAGACCCAGCCTGTGGTCTTCCAAAACCCCCCATGGCCTAGCCTCCGCTCCAACCGAGTGAGAGTCAGGCTGGAGCCGAGTCCAGCCAGCACACACAATATAGCATCACCCTGGATCCAAAAACGCTCAACCTGCAGCAGACAGAGAGGATTCCTGCAGTTGGACTTCAACACAATACATTTTGCTGCATTGCTGCCGAAATTGTCAATTAATATACAGTAATAAAATGATCTGTTTTGGTTTTTTTACCACTCCAAGCAGTAAAGGTCTACTGATGTCCAAGTTTGCCCTCCAAGCAAAAAACAGTGAGTATATGAGCAGCATGGAAATCAACAGCCAGGACATGGAGCAATATATACTGGAACAAGAAAAAAGAAACAATGCTGGAGAAAACTTGATTTTCCATTGATATACAAATGAGTCCATAATTCAGCTTGCTAAGAGGGGCATTTTCTCAAAGTAGTCTGAGTCATGAGGATCTGGCGCCAAGCTCTGAATCATTTCATCTTGGCTGGAAAACTGTACTAAATACCGAGCAAACCAAAAATGAGACAGAAAAGGTGTAAACTTGATTTTAGTCACTGAGGTTTCACAAACAAACCTGTTCAAACACAAAGCGTTACACAGTATGTGAGATTTCATCAAATCATATCCATTACAGTCAAACCTCGGTTTTCGAACGTCTCGGTTCTCGTCCAATTCGGTTTTCGACCAAAAATGTTGAGTTTTTTATGCCTCGGATGACCAACAAATTTCGGTTCTCGAACAAACTGAGCGCACTTGAATGCACCATTTGACTCCTCTCGCCTTTCTTACATGAGGAAGTGACGCTTCCTCGTGTGGCTTTCCATTGTGAGCAGACGTGTTCAGTAAACATTTTTATTTGAAAAAGAGCGTGGTTTCGGTTTTCGAACAATTTCGGTTTTCGAACAGCTTTCCGGAACGGATTATGGACGAAAACCGAGGTTTGACTGTATTAGGTAAACCCCATTGCATGATCTTGCACTTCTTCCATTAGTGTATAGCGATAGGAATTTGCAGGGATCAGTCCTACAGCATAAAATAATCTACTTGTGGACGCAAATTCAAAAACAGTGCTTGGTTAGGCCTGCCGCACATTGAGCAAGGTAGCCAAACGTGACTAAACTTTCGCATTGTATGCAACTACAGTAATCCCTCGTTTATCGCGGTTAATGGGGACCAAAACCACCCGCGATACACGAAAATCCATGGAGTAGCGACCAATTAACATATATATATTAAATTCAGTGACATCATTCAGTCTGCGACGGGCCTCTTTTGATTTTGTTTCTTAAACTAAGGGCTTCATCTTACCTATCCATTGAGGTGAGAAGGAGGCCCAATGCCGCCAGAGCCACAACGGGAAGAGAAAGGTCTGCCAGGCAGTGGTCCCACTGGGCCCTACAAATACACAAACAAACACGATGGGCACATGTGCTGACGAACGCGCAAGACAAAACTCAGATGCTCGTCCTATGACAGAACTCAAGGACACCAATTCAATCCTCGCCGCTCCCGATCAAAACAAACTCGTTGGACTGTGCGCTCCTCCTTTCAAACAGATTGACAGATTCGAATGACAGTGTCACGCACCCCCCCCCCGGTGCCCCGTCCTCTCTTCTCAGCCCTTGTCAGTCACTGAGCGCTTTCTCAGAGCAAAGATAGTTTCCTGCCTCTTGCTTAATACCCATCTCGATTTGACAGCTTATTGAGTCTCTCTATCTCCCAATGTACACTATGTGCGAGTGTGTGCTTGCGAGTGGTTGTGTCAGCTTCTCCACTGGGTTTACGTCTCCAGTGCGACATGCTTGTCATGTTCGCCTGTCTTCTCCATTTTGAAGGTGCGGTTGTCCATCAAGCGGCGGGGGTGATGAGTAGTAGTGGGTGCCTGGCAGAGGGATGCAGGGGGGGGAGCCTTAAGATGCATCGGCACCCCCATTTCGTGTGTGTGTGTGTGTGTGTGTGTGTGTGAGTGTTGGCGGGTGGAGTCGAGAAAATACTTCTTTTTTTCTTTTTTTTTTTTGCCAGGGCTGTTGCAGCGTCTGTCATCACAACTCGTCACGCTTTAAACACCAGCACTGAGTGATCACTTCAAACTGCTGGTGAAACAAAACACAGCGATTTGGCCCTCTAAGAAGGTTCACGTGTGCTTTGATGGGAGTGAGTAGAAGAACAAAAGCTCATGAAAGAGAGAGAGAGGGATAGGCTGTGGAAATGATTGAGCACTGTGAACAAGTTGGTGTGGTTAAGCCTTTGTCCATCACCAGAACCAGTTGCAAGGATAGCACGGTTCTCCAGCTCCCTGACTGTACCTCTGATCACACATAGCTATGCTGCAAAGCAAACCATACCTGCATAATGAAAAATAATTCTGCATATACAGTCAAACCTCGATTTTTGGACGTCTCGGTTCTCGACCAATTCGGTTTTCAACCAAAAATTTCGAGTTTTTTATGCCTCGGATGACGAACAAATTTCGGTTCTCGAACAAACTGAGCGCACTTGAATGCACCATTTGACTCCGCTCGCCTTCCTGACACGAGGAAGTGACGCTTCCTCGGGTAGATGAGGAAGTGACGCTTCCTCGTGTTGCTTTCCATTGTGAGGAGACGTGTTCAGTAAACATTTTTATTTTAAAAAGAGCGTGGTTTCGGTTTTCGAACAATTTCAGTTTTTGAACAGCCTTCTGGAACGGATTATGGACGAAAACCGAGGTTTGACTGTATATCAAACCAGATTTTTGACAGGTATGAAAAGAAGAAAAAAAAAACTCACTTCAGCAATGACGTCAGGTTCACAGAGCTCTCCGTCTTTGCCTGCAAACACAGAAAGAGAGCCAAGTAAAACTTGATACACCAACAAAGAACAAAAAAGCTCAGACAGAGCAAGCAACTCTTACCAGACTGAAGGTACCATATTCAGCCCTGAGCAGGTGGGTTAACAGGCCGGATATAGTGGTCTGGTCGCCCCAGCTCCAACGGGCAGCGTTCATGTAAGAGGAAAAAGGCAGGAAGATGTAGGGCAGAAAACCCAGCAGGAAGCACGTTCCCATCCACATGAGGCTACGTAGAGACAGCTCCTGTCAAGACAGCAAACCAATTTGCAATCGAGCTCGGTGCTGTAAAAGAATCAACACCTCAGAACCTCAGGCTTACCCCGTGCGAGCGGAGTCTATGGAAGACCCACGGGATGACTGGAAGTACATACAGCACCAGGGTATGCTGGTTGCAGAGTCCCAGCCCGCAGCAAAGCGCCCCCCACTGTGAACGCTAACAGTACACATGGCCTTCTGAGGACATCTCGACAAGAAATTTGAAAATGTCCAAACTGAAAGTCTACCTACCTTTCGCCTCTCAGATGCATTCGTAGCCGAGTGAAAGCTGGCAGCAGAGAAGACGAGCAGCCCAGTGAAAAGATTGTTGAGGGTGAAAACCTCGGCAACCACCGACCACTGCCAACTCAGCCTGGAAACGGCAAAGACTCCTCCAGCCAGTGCTGCTCCAGGACCAGGACCGACCAACCTAACAGCGAAGAACAAAAGGGGCGGATTTTTTTCAAACTATTCATTAAAAAATTTGTTTGTTTGTTTTTTTTAAGTCCCCAAACGGTCCGCGAGAACCTCGCAGTTGTTTTGCAGCTTCTCGCGGACCGTTTGCGGACATTTGCATATACAGGTAATCTGTATATGTTAATTGGTCGCTACTTCGCGGATTTTCGTTTATCGCGGGTGGTTTTGGTCCCCATTAACCGCGATAAACGAGGGGTTACTGTACCCATGTGTGAAACATTAATTTTTTTTAATGTGTGTGTGTGTACATACCGCACATTTTACTTACAACCAATGGTCCTAATTTTATATATACTATACATAATAAATTTATATATACTGTTCAACAACATATTGAACAGTATGCGGTGGAAAATTCTCACGTTTTTCTCAAATGTGTTAAAGTGTACTTATGTTGAGCACTGTACGTAACGTGGAATGGAAAGTGGAATTAAATTATTGAATTAAATGAAGTCTGGGTGAGGAAGGCCAATTTGGACAAAAAGTATTAATTCCCCTTTTTGGAGAAAGAATTTGGGAAGTGGCCTTTCCTAATGTTTTGGTTTTTTTTGGTCACAGATGCGTAAAGACATGATTCACTGCCATTGTTGTATGTTTGCATGGCACTGCTTATTATTCTTTTTTTTTGTGACTTCCTGTGGCAGGTCTCCGGCAGCATGACACACAGGCCAGGCATATATCGCAAAACGACAGTGTTTAAGCGTTTTCCGCGTGGATATACATTTCACACATGCGATTCAGTGTTCACGAGAATTGTTTTATAAATGAATCCAGCTCTGTTTCCATGTGCACGTGCCCTAAGTTTCTGTCCCTTTTTCCTTAGCAATGGCACAAATGAAACGAAAAAAAAAAAAACAGTTTCGCATTGAAGTCATGCAGTTAAAAACTTATGCCCACTCTTTGCATTCCAATCTTTTCATTCCAGTCCAGACCTAGAAAAACATTCCATGAATTGGCCCCCAAATGAGAAATATAACCCACCGCCGCCCATTCGCGGAGAAGCTAGCTGATCTCAAACAGAACGGCATAAAAAAAAAAAAAATGCCATGGTCATGATGGCACTTTATCCTCAGCTTCTTAAAATATAATGTGTGCAAAAAAGTTTTCCGCTTCCTCCTCTCCTGTAATGTCTCCATCCCTTTTGCTGTAATTGAGGCAAACTTGGCCTAATCTGTCATGCGCTAAGACCCACCACTTACTAAAATGAGAGACAGAGGGAAGAGAGAGGTGACAAATGATGGGAGGAGGAAGGAGGGGTGCAAAATAGTGCAGTCAAATGTGTGTTAAAGGGTTGAGACAGTGTGCCGGATGGAGGAGGAACTAAAGCAGGAAAAAAAAGTTCAAACAGAGAGAGAGAGAGGGGGCAAAAGAAAAAACGGGTGGGGTGCGGGTGGGGGGATGGGGCGACGGGCAGCCCGGTCCCCTGCACGCTGGCTCGGAAATATGAGCGGGCTCGACAATTAGGGAAGTCAGGCAGTATGGCCCTTTCCGCCATTGTGTGGAGTGGCTTAGAGTCCTCATCAGCCTATCAGCTAACTGACAGGCAGAGAGCTGCTCTATTCAGCGCGGCAGATACAAGCTGCAGGCCAAACGGCTGCCAGGTCCCTTATGACCCCACAATCCCTTGCCGGTGACAGCTTCAAGCTCCATAGCAAATTAGGCGCTCTCACATTACAATCGCAGAAGACAGATTCCATTAACGGTATCTGAAATTGAGTAGAGAGCAGGCCCGTTATCAGACCTGACTCATAAGCACCGCCATTAATCAGAAGGCATGATACCATTTATACATTTCCAGCTCTCTGCCTGCCGCTGTGATAGTCAGCCACAAAAGGCCTGATGAGACTTAGGCGAGGGGAACAATGGCGCTTTCTGAGGAAAGCGCGCTAAATCAGAGGGGGAGAGAGGGTAGGGGGGTGGGGGGAGAAAAAAATTCTTGCTCGCTGACTATTTCCCCCTTTTTTCTTAGGCTTTCTTCTTCACTATTTTTCCTCTCTGCGTTCACTGTAAGGCGAGCTTGTGAATATATGTGCGAAAGGGCGGGTGCGGGGGGATGGAGCGTGCTGATGGGCCGTCTAGGCGCGCGTCTTAATATGAGATAGCGGTGTCTTCCCTCGCCGCCCCGCTCCAGGAATTAGTTGTGACTTGAAGCAGGGATGAAGGTGGTGGGGGGCAACCGGGGACCCCTGCGCACACACAAGTTTGCCTCCCCGCTTGACAATTAACCCAAAGCTCACACTCCTAGCGGGAGGGCGGGTTTTTTTTTTTTTGTGTGGGTGCAGAACAGTCAGGGGGGTCCCATGGACACAGTTATTACAACAAGTCGGTTCTGGCTCCTTAAGCCCCACCTGATAGATATGCAGCACTTGTCACATATTCAGACACACATCTTTTTTTTTTTTTTTTCATCTTCCACTACTTTATTCTCACTGGGTGGCTGACAAATCTCTCTGTTAAAACTTGACAGTCCGTTGGAGCCCAGTGATGTGTGTACAGCGCAGCTGTAAATGACCCGCCTGTCTGCGTGGGACCACCTGGGTCCACGTCTGCCTCTCTACGGCTTATTCTCCCAGGGCATACAGACATTACAGGACAACACCGGCGCATTCGCCGTTATCGCCGTTCTCTGTAGCGCAGGATGCTGCTGTGCAGAAATGTGGAGGCTCAGCCTCAGCAACAATGGCCTGGCTGGAATGTGGCACAAGAACAATCCAGCTAAGTCTCTTCCACCCAGAACGGAAGCCTCACTGCCAAAATGTTTGCATCCTCACCTGTCCAATTAACCTCTTTGACAAGACATCAACCACACAATTATGTCAATTATCAACGGTCTAGTTTTTGACAGTCCTCAGACACTAAGTCACATTTGAAGAATGTCTGCCATAAAACACTCTGAGCTGATTCAAAGAGTAAAAGATGAAAGGGAAATACACAAATAAGAAATGACAACGGTACAACAGGCTCCGGTTAAGCAGTGTCCCCTTCAAGGACTCCACAAAAGCGCAGTAAAACCACTTTGAAGTGTCAAAATGGGACCTGCCTCATTTACCACTCGAGCTCTCGCTACACAGTGTGTGCTCGAGATGTGCCAGCAGCGGCGGCAGCAGTCGCCCGTGTTAAATGGCTGCGCACAAAAGCATACACCAGCCCCGCGCACTGAATGGCACTTGACAATGGAGCTGGTCGGGGCAGCCAGAAAAACATAGCACCTCAGGGACCAGACAATAAATACCACAACTGTGCCGTCGCAGATCAGCGCCGCCGCACTGTTCTCAACCAAGTGGTTTTGGGAGACTGCTGGAAAGGAATCACACATTCCTGAAGAGGGGAAGGAAACCATAGAGGAGGTGGCCTGCACGGCCCGCGAAGGACGCTTCCAGCTGGCCCTCAATGACACCCCCGAGCTCTCCTCTGGCCAGGCTGGGTACTTAGAGGCTATTAGAATACAGAGCATTTCATTGCTTTGAACTTTAAAGCCAAACTGCAATTGATATACTGTATTCATTTACGTATTTAAAATGGTACGGAAAGGTAATGGTAAATCTGTTACCGGAACCAAAACCTTTGAAAGACATGCAAGACTCTGGTATTCATATTCGTAACAGAGATGCACTGCATAACACAGATTTGGAACATTGCAAATACAGAGGACCGCCCGCTATTTGCGGGGACAGGTACAGGGTCAGTCTGCATAATTGACGCCTATTGAAATCCACCGGGGGAGGATATTTTTTTAACCCCAAATGAAAATAATTCAATGTGCTTTTTCCACAAAAAACTGAGAAAAATGGGGAATAACCCCGCCCCCAAATCGCAAAAAACACCAAAAGGGTTACAACTACAGTCAAACCTCGGTTTTCGAACGTCTCGCTTCTCGACCAATTCGGTTTTCGATCAAAAATTTCCGTTTTTTTATGCCTCGGATGACAAACAAATTTCGGTCCTCGAACAAACTGAGCGTACTTGAATGCACCATTTGACTCCTCTCGCCTTCCTTACACGAGGAAGTGACGCTTCCTCGGGTAGACGACTAAGTGACGCTTCCTCGTGTTGCTTTCCATTGTGAGCAGACGTGTTCAGTAAACATTTTTATTTTCAAAAGAGCGTGGTTTCGGTTTTCGAACAATTTCGGTTTTCAAACAACCTTCTGGAACGGATTATGGACGAAAACCGAGGTTTGACTGTATTTCCTAATTTTCCATCGCCCCCAAAAAGCCATTTATATGAATGTGCCATTCAACATGACGAAAACCAAGGTTTGACTGTACTTTAAAAGATATTGAAGAATAAAACTTATGTAAATATGCAAATTCAAGGGTCAACATTCCCTCTGAACTGCATTCATGAGCAACTGCGCACTTCTGTCACCCTCTTAGCGCACACAATGACCCTAGTGCACACCATGAACACACGTTCACATGTCGACATTACTGATGAAACAGTTTGTAAAACACCACCAAGTCGTCACTAATATTACTAATAATTAAGCAATAAATAGGTTGAAGACAACAATAGTCTTTTCATTACTGCCTCAGTATAGTCTTTTTCAATTGGTGATCTCATAATACAGTCAAGCTCAGCTGAATGCGGCATGCCACGACCCAATTTTAGAGCAATTACTGAAACATACTCCCCTCCCCTCATCTTTAGTGTTCACCAAGGATGCGGTCTCCTCCACAAGCGAGGGGCTCCGGCTTTGCCACTCAGACACCTCTCCTTCCAGGAAGCGCTCCAGTGCTCCTAGTGCGTATAAAATTAATCAACACAATTCCGCTCAAACAATGCAGCCACCGACATGACAATTTCTGCCGTAATGCCATCATAATCTCACTACCAACACACAAAAATTACAGGAGCACGAGGGAAAGCAATTTACACACACACACACACAAAATCATGTTTATGCAATTCACTGACAGCCATTTTCCTTGCTGCTTTTCCACCAGTCATTAAGCATACAGCAGTGATACATAAATGTTGCTATATAGACTCCATTAACTAATTCTGGCTAAACTGTAATTGCCAAGTCTGATCCATCTCCATGCCGGGTGCCTTATTAAGGCTGCCTGTGGTGGGTGAAGAATGTAATATTGACGTCCGAGAGAGAGAGACACAATCTCAGGCCTCAGGGCAAAAAAGGACTATTAAACGGTGACTGTATGCTGCCGTCTATCTGGCGGTCCTTCTCTCTTTTCCTATTGCTTAGTCAGTAATGAGGAAATAACATCTTCATTAGGCATCTGATTCACTGTATTAGAGAACGAGTCCTGGGGGAAACCATTGGTTATGCTGATGGTGGGGGGAAGCAGGGCTATTGGAGCGCAATATAACACATGGGAGAGTGGGAACAAAAGAAGAGCAACAATTTGGGCGGAAATGACGTCATGCTACATTTGCCACTGTTCACAAAACAATGGATTCATTCGCAAGAACATTTTGAACATGTTTAACCCTCATGCAGTATTTTTAAGCGGCTGCATGAAGGGTATTACGTCCTCGAGGATTGTCCCAGAAATGTCCCTCTTCCAATGTGCAACAACTTTTTTCACTTTTAATTTTTTTTCACTTTCAACCTCTCAAAATGTTCAGTGGGAATTGGCCAAGACATAGATATACATCCTATGCATAATTACAGCTTTGTGGAGTTATTTTTCACTGTTTTGTCTGTGGTGTCCATTTGTCCAACAGTCCAAAATCGTCCAAAGTGTCCGAAATGTCCAATTTTGGGATAATTACTGCATGGGGGTTAAAATTGCAACCTTGAGAAGAAAAAGAGTTTGGAACGAGTTAAAACGTTTTCACACGAATGATTACAAACCCCAAATTCGCTCCATTTGCGAGCATTCGCCGCTCATACGGGCTTAAGAGATTCTATTGCCATTTTGCAAATGTGAGATCTGAGCCTACTGATCCATGCAATTCTCCACCAGCGTTCAAAACATTCCATATATAAAAAGAGGACCATCTCAATCATATTGCTGATGGACAGCGCGGCACGCACTCGCCCTCCCGTTACCTGAGGTATCGGCTGGGCCAATTGGTAGCAACGGAGGCTCTCATCTAGGGGATAGAGGCTGACAGACATGTTTGGTGTGCTTATTATGTAATCGCGATCAAACTCAAAAAATGCTGATGTTTGAGTGTTCCGGGCTTGTTTTTCTGCTCAGAAGGCTGTCAGCATGCTAACGTGGCTGCTCCTGGTTTCTCAGGATAAGCTCGGGAATGGGAAGAGATCCCTCTAAGGTAGTGGAGATACAGAGCAGCTTTAGCAGATAAAGTGTGAAACGAGAGCACACGCAGAATACAGAGCTGCCTGGATTATCCCGTTATGAAGGGTGCATTCCTCTGGAGGCTCACGGCTGAGGCCCGTAGCATTCCGCGGGCCAAGTGTTTTGGGTTTTTTTCCCTCGGCGCACCTTCGAGTGCAATCGATAGTAATTAACATTACGTGCACCATCCTCAAAGGCTTGTCAAGCCACGGTGCGAAAACATCCCAAGACGTGCAATTTGACCATCCGTCCACTTGATCAAGGCAAGGGAGGCAAAAGTGGAGTTGACAAATCAAAGGGAAGTGTTACATTTCTACATTTGCCCAAGCAAAGTGCCTTCCAAACCATTAAACGCGGCAATCCAGCCGACTAATTTAAATGGATACTTCAAAGGTTTGGATGGATTGCAGATAAAATGTGCCTTCAATACAATTTTCCTGTGAAGGCATAAAATTGTTTCTGTGGGAATAAATGGGAGCAACTCGGTTGAATAAAGCTTCAAATGCAAATAAACAACAAATGAGAGAAATCATTGAAGAGGGAGCAGGTATCAACGGGCCAGTTTGGGAATTGTACAGTATTGGACAAACAACATAGGAGACCCACCCCCTCCCCTTCAAGCCACAACATTACTGCGATTGCTGATCTACAAACTCAAACTGGGCCCTGAACAGATAACAAAAACCTTTTATGCTTTTTTTTTCCCACCCCCCCCTGCCCAATTGAGCCCATAGATTACATTACGTTCACACTTAACAGCTTATGTTATGCGACTGTTTGCTTTGGCTGAAGTCCTTGCTACCCATCAGGCTCTAGTGGAGGTAGAGTGGCGTGGGCTGTTTTCAAAAATGACTTTTCACTTTGCCATAATCCAAAATTGAATCTAAATCCCCAGAGATTACAAACAGCGCTATAGTTAACATGCACACTGTGAGCCAAAATGCTCCCAGACAGCATGGCTATTTCCGGCCTTCTCGACGTCTGGCCAAGAGCTACTTTCCTCCAACTGAATAGTAACTCATCAATGGCATTAAGGCTGCGGGGGTCAGAGAAAAACCAAAGGCCTAAACAGCTCATCTGAAAAAAATGCAGTCTGCTCTAAAAGCCTTTATGGAGCACATCCTCGTCAATCCCCTTGTACTTCTGCAGAGGCCTTGACTCTGAACTCTGACTTTAACCCTTCTATTGAATCATGGAAATAAGGCAATTAAAAAACATTTTGGTTTGTTGTACATTACGACCATGTCCCAACTGCAAAAATACAGATGTGGCAAATGACGTCAATTCGATGACGTTGTCCAGTGCTTTTGGCAAGTGTGGAGAAAAAAAAGTTCAGCCTGACACAACAACTATAATATAATGCAACAACAAAGTCTCATATTAAATAATTGCATATTACCTACCCCACAAAGGGGAATCAAACACCGTACTTTGGACAAGAACAAACTGCAACGAGGTAAACGAGTACAACACATGAAACCAGAAAACTCATCATGCGGAGGAGATGAGGCAAGTTGTGAGAAAGAGGAGGACAGCGTTTGTGAGCATGTTCCTTTTCAGACCCAGGAGGCAAGAAGCGTCAGATTAGAAATCGTGCCATGCCTGGATTGGGCGCATGCTGGGCAACACGGGGGGTCGAAGGAATACAGAGATGTGGTGGCGTGGGGGTTGGAGGGCATGATAATTGTGGTATACATAGACACACGCGAGCGCTAACGCACAACGGGTGGCTGATGGGTAAACAGGCTGGGCAGGTTTGTGGCAAGGGGGGAGGGCAGCATGAGCTACGCTCCTGAATGCTGAGCAGAGGATTAGGGACAGCGCCATCGGGCTGTCGGGACCCCGAAATGCCACTCTGTGCTTCACACGGCACCCGGATGCAAAAAGGAGTGGAAGAATGTCAATTTCAGTTTCTCCAAGACTGTTTTTCTCAAATCAATTTCCCGTTTGGATATTTGTCTTGTGATGTCGGTACTTTACGACCTTCGGTCCAAATAAGGTGATCTTTTCAAATGTGTGAGTAGTTCAATTGAAAATTACATTCTCACTGCAGCTCAATTCCGCTTTTTTGTCCGTCTGCACAATGTATCAGATTTTTTTTTTTTTTATGCAGCGTGAGCAATACAATTCCTAGTTTTTCAAATCCAACCTGGGCCTCTTTTATATGTGGATATAAATCGGATATGTGTCCAATGCATGTGATATGAACGCCCATCTGTACACATCCGACCGATATGTCATCAAAAGCCCAATACATTGATCCCTCGCTATTTCGTGGTTCATTTATCGCGGGTTCTGTGCATCGCGGATTATTTTAAACATATTCATAAAAAAAAAAAATGTTTACATTAAATTAAGTCCGCAAAAAGTCCGCCAAAGGTCCGCGAGAAGCAGCGAAAGTCAGCAAAACAACAGCAAGTCACATACAGCAACATATACAGTACTGTACTACATGTATATGTTTACTGTATTTTGCTATTCATAAACTAACCTAACTTATACATGTTTAAATCTATTAGTATACAGCATTAAGTCATGTTAACTCATTCACTCCCAAAGACGTTTTTAAACGTCTTTTCAGACTTGGCCCAGAATTGGCTGGTACTGAATGAGTTAATTACTTCAAAATTTACTTCTACATGCATGTATAGCATTAAATTTGGCCTTATAAATATTATGTACATGTATCTATATGGAGGGGGGGTCGCTACTTCGCGAATTTTCGTTTATCGCGGGTGGTTTTGGTCCCCATTAACCGCGATAAATGAGGGATTACTGTATGCCCCCCGCACCAACGGGTAAGAATGCTTAAGGGGACTATTGACAATGACGCTAATCTGCAAAATTGTTTCAAGTAACAGTGTTGATTTATTTGACTTTGATTTCATCTCTCTCACCTGGAACATGAAGCATAAATTGGACCTATGTGGTGATAGTAGTCGTTCATCCATGAAGACGGTTCATTTGTTCCATGTGGAAATGACGTGATGTCATCTTTACAAGAAATGAAATGAGGGGATTGAGCATAGCCTGATATTGCCAAATTATTTCTACATCCTCCCGCCTCACTTCTCTGTCGATATGAGATGATAAGATGTTCTTTCCTTACAGAAAGAATGCGCACATCACTCGACGTTGTGCTTTGTGCGCATATATGACACATTACGGACAAAAATAAATACCGTAATTTCTGTACTATAGACCGCACCTGATTATAAGCCGCACCACTACATTTTTAAAGGAAAAAAACATTTTGTACACACATAAGCCGCACCCGTCTATAAGCCGCAGGTGCCCATATTGTTACATGAGATATTTACAAAGAAAGACGGTACATTAAATAAGCCGCAGAGTTGAAAGCGTGTGACAAAAGACGCGCCTTATAGTCCGGAAATTACGGTACATCTAAAAAAAAAAAGAATGCTTGTACAGTCAAACCTCGGTTTTCGAACGTCATGGTTCTCGACCAATTCGGTCTTCGACCAAAAATTTCGAGTTTTTTTATGCCTCGGATGACGACCAAATTTCGTTTCTCGAACAAACTGAGCGCACTTGAATGCGCCATTTGAGGCCTCTCGCCTTCCTTACACGAGGAAGTGATGCTTCCTCGGGTAGACGAGGAAGTGACGCTTCCTCGTGCTGCTTTCCATTGTGAGCAGACGTGTTCAGTAAACATTTTTATTTTAAAAAGAGCGTGGTTTCGGTTTTCGAACAATTTCGGTTTTCGAACAGCCTTCTGGAACGGATTACGGACAAAAACCGAGGTTTGACTGTATTAGGTTAACTATCCAGAATGAATTTGAATATAGAAATGTGATTGAATAAAGCTCAACGGTACTAAAACTATATATGACATTTCTACAAAATTTGAATTGAGATGTACATCTAAGCATCACCGGTTTTTCTTTGCATCTACGAGGGCCTACCTGCATACAGTCATGCAGAGGGTGCCACATGCCACTGCCCCCAGCACGCTGCTCATTAGGTTGACACTGTGGGCTGGTGAAAGTGTGGGCAGAAGACACATGGCCACGCGAGACAGCAGTGTGAAGAGTGGGTATCCGGGAGGATGGGCCACCTGGGCACACAGAAAACACAGTGAGCGGCGTCGCCTCTCACAAAATAACTGACATGATACCGAAAGGACGGTCATTCATAGAGTAGTGGTTCAACTTCACATTGCTGACTTGCGTGTAGTTCCTGCGAGACAAATTTGTGACCCTGAACGGGTTTAAGCGAAACAGAAAATTCAAGAAACCAAAGGCACCTCCTTCCTCGCACTCTCCACTTGTCTTTCTTTGGCCTCTTCCCAAGGACGGCGCGGCTCCCAAGAGCACGCAGCACAACACGTGATCTTCGCCCGCCCCAGCCCCCAAAACCGCCGCCGAGCCGCAGTCGTTCTCGTCTGGGGGGGATCTCAGCAATCACAGCAATTAGCCGCTAAGTCTCCTTCGCCCAGATAAGGGCTCAGTCATTAAAGACAGATTCATTTCCTGCGGCTGATAACATGAGTCACACTGGCAGAAAGTAGGGGCAGCGCTTCAACCAAAGACAGTGCGCGCAAAGGTGAGTTTGACTACTTTGACGGTCAACGTTAGAACCGACCGTACCATAAAACGACACCAGATGCCCCAGTTGGGCTTTGGAACAAAATGTGAAGGTCAGACGACAAAGCGAGGGAAAGAAGTGAGAGTTCAAACCGTGAATTTGAGAGCGAGAGAATGACATGAGAGGAAAGATTCAAGTTCAGGATCACTGAGCCCCCAAAAAAAAAAGTCAGAAAGACAAAAAGGGCAGAAGAGCTCTTGGGATCAAAATGGGCAGCCTGGGACACAGGGGGTGGCCTGCGAGGCCTTTGGGAGGCCTGCGAGGCAGCCGGGCAGGCCACACGGACCGCAGCCCTAACAGCAGGATTACTGGCATAGTGACACCGACACAGCCTCCCTAAAAGGATCACAGCGGCGTAATAAACTTAATTAAATAATAAAACTTATTATAACTGTTAACCCGATTTAGTTCATTCTTTGCGGCTTACACACACACACACAAAAAAAAGAGGGGTGGATATAATAAGCCTTATACCGTACATAAGGCAAAGCCTACAAAAGCCATCGCCTTACTATTGACTTTAATTGGATTTGAAAAACGGGTTGCAAATTATAGCATTCTCTACTTGCAACTTGGTCAAATAAGTGTAAAGAAAAGAAGGGGGGGCGGGGGGAAACCTGTAGACTGAAACTGAATTAATCTGCTTTCTGCCCGTGCTTAATTAAACTTGCTTAATGCTTCTAAGAGTTAATGAGTGAATTGATTAAACAATAGCGCTAATACTTACCCCCAGCTCACAGGCAGTGGTGATCAGCTCTCCTGTGGAAGAGAAATGGCGGAGGAAATTAATGTAAACCCAATAATTATTATTAAGAGACAAGTCTGCGCCCAAAGTTTTCCCAAATCAAATACTTGCACTGGGGTTTTGCATTAATTTGCTAGGATCAAAACCTGCAAATCTTCCCAGTGTGACATTTCCTAAGCGGCACGCTCATTCTCTTCAGCGCTTGCCTCTCCCCTGACGCCTCCCCTCCCTTGCCTTGCCTTCGCCACACACACACACACACACACGCCAGTAGACACCCTCTCCAATGCACTGTCACACTAAGACACACATATGCTGATCTGAGAAGAATGCTTCCAGTCCCATCCTCCCCGTGCGTCAGGGTCTTTCTTCTGCCACTCTCCGTGCGCCTCTGCCAGTGTCTCAGTGTCGCCTTCAGTCCGTTGGGCACAAACAGAAAGAAGGCGACGCCGGTGACAGTCACAGAATGAGGTAAGCTGCAAAAATAAGAGCCGGCTGCACAATTTCATGACAAGCTCTGTGTGAGGCACAACACTGAATGAAAACGTCTCCCCCACCCCGATCCCCCCCCCCCTGCCCCCCAGCCCTCCACTCCTAAAAGCTATTTGAGCAAGCTTTAATGTAGCTGGGCACAAACCCATTTGTGCCAGAATACACCCAGAGCGTTTCAAATTATGCTGATTTCTCACCCAATGTTTGCATCTCCCACTCATGAAAATTGAAATTCGGTTCAGATTAACTGACACTGATAAAAGGTTTGGGTTAATGACAGCACCCTCTAGCGGCACTACAGAGAAGGTCCCGCGTCTGCTCCATCATCTTCTGCAATGTCCTCGTGGCCTGTATCGGCACAGCACAGAGCATCAAACCATTCGGTGAAAAAGAAAAGATGAAACTGTTTTTTTTTTCTCACATGAATATGGAAACAAATGCAAAATGTATTCATTTGTTGCAGGGTCAAACTGTCGCCATCATATAGCCTTTATTATTAGTCGGGGTCACAATGGAGAAATTCGCAATTTACAGCAGCAAAATTTTGAAAGAAAGAAAGTGGGGGGGGAAAAAACAAAACAACAAAGTTGACTGGTTTAATTTTGTAGTGGAATTACAAAAGAAACAAAGAAAAAGGAAAAGGCATGAGTTAATCGCATAAGATGTGCTGACCTTAATTGTGATTTAATGCCTCCATTTGGTGGCACATGAGAATCCCTAACTCTTATCAGTGTAATGGAGCATGAAGTCAGAACTCCTCCACCTGCACATCTTAAACACTTTCCAGCTCCGTTTCACCCGGCATGTGCGGCGAGCTACGTACTCCTCATTTTCCCTGAGCGGTGGCACACATTCCCCCCCATTCAACAGAAATCAAACTGAGTCGAGCAAAAGCAATCTCAGAGTGAGGCAGTTCTGCAGCCCGTCCCTTCCAAAATGGAAGCTAGTGACTCAACGGGGGAGCAGCGAGGTTGCCAAGAGTCTTTGTGATAGTGGAGCATGGGCACCCACACCGGTCTTCCCGTAATCCCAATCATTTCCACACTCCACATTCCTAGACAACAGTGTGCCCGAGGGACTGTGCTCAAACTTCTCCAGGGCACATCACACCTAAAGAGATTAGGACACGGAGACGGAGACCTGGGGAATTCAGCTGGCACTATCAGAGTGGGCATCCTGCACCGTCCCTAAACACTGTGGAGAAGGGGCTGGCCATTTTTTCAAAGCCCCCCCCCCCCCCCCCCCCATTTTACCATCCTCATTCACGAGAGCAGGCAGGCTACTCGGTGCTCTCTCCTCGTCGTTCCGCATTCATATCTGGCTCAGCTTTTACATACGCTTGCAATGTGCAAATGCGCGTTTCTTTCCGCAACTTGTACGCCAGACGGCTGCAAAGCTAACAAACAGCAGAGCCTTCATTTGGCCAATTTAAACATCTGTAACTTGACTATCTCAACTAAACACTCTCTGCAAATGTGCGAGGTATTCTTTGGCAAACTGCATTACAGAGAAAGTTGGAAGACACATTGGCCTACAGCATGTACTTTGCAAAAGGTAGGCACTGAAATATAGTGCATATGCAGAACAGTACAGGTATGTATATATGTACATAACAACAACTTGTGTTTAATTGAGGTAATAAAAAATATCAAGCATTACAGCAATAGAGCAGTTCAGCATTCACACGTTCACCTATTCACAGATTTTGAGGGGGAAACTCTCCGTAGCTCGAATATTTTCAGGGGTGGCCGTCGATGAGTGTGTGCCAATGTGTCATTCTTTATCATACCATCCACAGGCGGGGTTTCATGAAATAGAATTCATTTTTTTCCAGAATAATGGCCATCACACTCATTATCAAGCAGGAACAAGTCTAAGTAAAAACCACAATTTTTCTGAGTTTAATTTAATAGATATTTGCCATTTTCTTTCCTGTTGCTTTGCTTTTGTGTACTATCTCAATAATAATAATAATAATAATAATAATAAAGCCGTTTTTTTAATGGAGAGGAAAAGGCTTAATGCCGATAAAACCCTAAATACTATGGAGATTGTTTTGATATTTTTCAGAGACTGATTAGAGCATAGGTGGAGATAGACACATGAATTTTGGTGCGTAATGGTCGTAGTTTTCTAACATTAAGCCCAAAATAGGTCTCCGTGAATTGGTTTTGATTCTTGCAGAAAGCATGCCCCAGCCATATTATAGTAGTACAATGTTTTAAAATGGAAGGAGGAATGTCATGTTTCCGTTAACATTGAGTTTCCCTGAAAGAGACCAGGTGTAGATCATCTCAATGCAGCTCAAAACGCGGACCACATGAGCAGCTCCCAAAAACACAACAAACCCACGTGACTTGAAACAAGGAAGCTTAGTTAGCTTGCTGACTGTCGTTAGCAACCAACCTGAATCTCCGCCGGGGACTGTTCTCTGCACAGACGGCACATAGAGAGCAAGCACACAGGCGACGGTTGCACCAGTTAATATCCAGCTCGTCTTCTGTTCCGTGGCCATTGTTGACATGGACATACGCCGACGCTTTTCCTTCGGAGGTTAAAAACTGGAATATAGCACTGCGACTTGGTTTACGCGAAATTAGTATCGCTTAACGTATCGCGTTTAAAGCGTTTGACTCAAAATGCAGACACGACATTCAAGGCTGAAGACTTAAAGACCGAAATTGAACCTCTTCTTCTACCTCTTTCGCGCCAGTGAGCAAATCTCGCGAGATTACCGGGGCATTTGTTTTAACCATTTACTGTACTGCACTGTATTTCAAAGACCACGCGATACAAAGTTCATAATAATACAAAACAAGTTCAAAATAGTATTATATATTTTTAATTGGTTTGAAAAATCACTTTCAGATTAGAAATTGAAAATGTTTAAACCCTGATATGTTGTGGGTCAAATTGAGCCACTTTAAAAATGACATGAAAAGAAAACTTTTAATATTACAGTTTTAAAATATTTGTGACTTGATTGAATACATACACAGCATTAAATATAGTGACACATGAAGACTAAAAGGGTGCAGAATGTTCATCATGTTTGGATGGTTAAATGTGCAACAGTGAAATTTCATCTGTGCTGTATGTTGCACATACGTACAGCACATTTGACAATAAAGTTGTATTCAATTCAATTCAATTCTTATTGACCCAGAAATATTTTTGGTCTATCAAAGAAACAAGCATTTCAGAGTGGTTATCATACTTTAAAGACAAATATATAAAAGGATAGTATTGATATGGTGGTCTATCCCAATAGTTACTTGTCAATCGTAGTTATGGCTCATATACCATGGGTCCGTGGGTGAGTGACAAGGGGGGGGGGATAGACACTGTTTATTATTTGACACTTTGCCTTTCTCCAGAAATATACACCAGCGGTTTGGCAAGGAGGACAGCTGCCCCCGTCTGTGTCATGCTGAACACCAGTCTGCAGCACCTGTTCTCAGGTTGCAAGACTCTACTGCAAGATGGCGGCATGATGAAGTATTGAGGAAGGGACAGAGTGCAGAGGACATCAGATGGCGGGGTCATCCAGGAGGTGCGGCAGACAGCATAGTCCAGCAAGAAACAGCATCGCCCTATGCAATCTTTTTGTATGAGTTGGATTTTTTTTTTTCTTGTCCAATCAGATTTCAGCCTCTATGTCATATCATGTGAATCTGTCCGGGGCCACCGGTAGTGTCAGTCAATCCGTAGTGCTGGCTGATGTAACTAGACTAGCGATGATGTCAGCATTTTTACATCAACTGATTGGTTGGTCAGAGCAAGACAACCGCGACATGAAGAACACGTCTGTAGTGATTTGCACACATTCATACATTTAATAATCAGAATCAGAAAATATGCTGTATTTTATTTAAAGGTACAAATTGTATTTGTCATGTTATTTGATGAATATTAATTCTGAATTGCTCTATGTGATGTACATGACACAACTGCATGCTGTCATATTGTGTTTTTGTACAGTATTGATCGTTTATTTAATTGCGACGAGTTAGTGGTGGTATTAAGAGGTGGACTGAATCGGTAAGTCCCCATTTAAGGCCCGGGTTCCAAATGCAAGGTACTGGTCTTGACTAGGCATCCTTAAATATCTCCATATTGTGACCATACAGTTTGAAAGGTTAGTGTAATAAAAATATGTCCCCCTTGAACTGATAATAATCCCCGCCCACCATAAATGAGTCTGATCCGTCAGTAAATTGAGCCCTTGGTGAGGTGGAGTGGTGTCAGCACCTATAGCCAACTCTCCAATGGCTGCCTAATCCTCGCTTCCCACTCGCTGCCACCCTCACCGTCTAATCAGCCTCCAACACACACACACACATCTGACACACACCCGAGTGCTCGGCCTTCCTCGCACTCAGCCATCTCTTCAGTGTGATGTCACAGCTAATCCATGCGTGGTTATCCGCTGGGCTGCAGTGTTGGCTGGCAGAGGGATGTGGGGAGGAATTTGGGAGCGACGAGGATGAGGGGAGTGTAATCAGGCACGTCATAAAGTCTACTCTCCAAGCACACTTTGAGTGCACTAGAAAACGACATTCAAGCGCAAAACATTCGGAAATGCTCAGTTTTGTGTTAATATGTACACATTATTTAAGATGAGATGGATGCTAAAACGATAAAAGCGCGATATAGCAACATTATTAGAGGTCTGTTGGATTAAACCTACTCTCTCCCTAATATGGCCTTTTTATTGGCAGCTTGTTCAAAAAGAGGAATTACCTAAAGTGCCTCCCTCCATATGGCACCATTATTAACACACATTAGTTGACTGTAATAGCTATGGAACTCATTATAGTTTCAGATGAAATCTGATTACGTGTGAGCCCATGTACACATGTTGCATATAGAGTGGAGATTTAACTCAATCCTTTTTGGGATGCGGGTTGACCCCTGAGCTGAGACCTTTGAGGCAGATGCACTCGCTACAGTGAAACTCCTCTACAACGAAATCTACATGGGTGAAAATACCCCCGAGTGTGAAAAAATCTTCTTGCATTAACACCAATCCCACTTTTCTGTTTCAAATTTGCTACAGTGAAAAACCCCCTGTTGTGAAAAATGTCTTGCTGCAAACATGATTTCGTTGTAGAGGAGTTTCACTGTACTACTACTGTGACCTGCCAGTATGAGTAAAATCAATCTAGCTTCAATTGTTTCTCGTTCACTCGCAGGCACGCTTATAGCGGGCAAGGCCTCGCGCTGACCTGTTACTTCAGAAGAGCACCTTATTTGTTATGGCTTCAGCTCACCCACGATCATAAGCATGGGTGGATGGATGCATGTGTATTTTTGTCCCATACAAATAAGAAACACCTCCATGATGGCTGTTGATCTTTACTGTACATCCATAAACACCACACTCAAAAAACACACACACACACACACACAAGCATATACGGGCAAGGGGCATACAGGGAGGAGGAAAAAGGATGAGTGAAATTCAATCTATCAGATTTAGAATTTTCCTCACTTACCTCATATCTGTTTTAATCTTACCATAAGCATCCTTGAAATGAGGTGTAATCCACTTAAGCCCTTTTCTGAATGTGCTTCACAGCCACGTTGCACCCATTCATAACCCGACAAACATTCATGCCCCTGCAAGACACAACATTTCATACTCGGAATTAGATATGTGGATAGAATATTGGCACATGTTATACTTGTGTTACACAAAGGGGACATACAGTAGTATGGAAAATTCACTTTCTCATGACTTGTACATGAATGGCGCTGCATTGTTTTGATGACTGCATAGATAAGCGTAATCTAACCGTGTTAGCTTCTGTTATATGCCACTTGATTACTCGTGCAGTTGCCAAAGTGTTCGTGAGTACGTATTTGTGTTTAGTGATGTGTACAGTGAAACTCCTCTACAACGAAATCATGTTTGCAGCAAGACATTTTTCACAACGGGGGGTTTTTCACTGTAGCAAATTTGAAACAGGAAAGTGGGAATGGTGTTAATGCATGAAGATTTTTTCACACTAGGGGGTATTTTCACCCATGTAGATTTCGTTGTAGCGGAGTTTCACTGTACCAGCAACACTTACACACAGTTTAGTGTATGGCATGCTACCTCCACAAGTTCAAATGCTTCTATTGTCTTTATGGGTCATCAATTGGTAGATATACACTATTACAAAAGGTGGATATGGCCTCCATCCATCCATCCATTTTCCGAACCGTCATCAATTGGTAGATATACACTATTGGTTGCCAGCCAATCGCAGGGCACACAGAGACGAACAACCATCCACGCTCACACTCATACCTAGGGACAAAAGGTGGATATGCAAACTCATATCGAACCCGGTACCTCTGCCTTAAAACTGGGCTAAAAGAAAAAAAAAGAAATTTTTTAACAAACCTGAACATATGAGTCATATTTTGCCGTATGCTCTATGAAGTGTCAAAAGGTCTTGAATGAGTCTGTGTGTTTTCAGAGAGATTAGTTCTCCTCTGTGATCTGCTTCTCATTACAAGAAGCGAGGGGACTCAAACACATCTAATAACAGGGCGGACTGCTGTTCCTTTGTAGCATGTGGCTACCTAAATGATCCCCAGTCAGATAGATGACGGGGATAAAGTGAGACGTAATCGGCATCTTGCACAATGGAACATAATGGTCCAAAGAGGAACAACATGGAGCGCTGGTGCTCTCATGGCCCCGAGCAGCACACCTACTAGAGAGCAATTAAAATGAGAGGATTCAATTTTGTTGAGCAACAGGAAGCTCAGATAAATCACCTATCTCGTTTCCCAGCAGAGGATACTCCCTCACTCCGAACAATGTGTTTGATATATTACTTGGTAGAACCAGCTGGCTATTGGCAGGGTGTGTAAAACAACCCCCTTCCCCAATTATGATTATCGCAATCATTTCAGTGGGAGACAAACAGGAGGGAGGAAAACATTCACCATGTGGAAGCAATATATTTACTTTTGAACTGATAAAAATTTAATTAGGACCAACTCCATAATTAACTCCATAATTGTTTGGATGGATGGCCACATGAATAGTTGTACTATAAATTATAAATATTTCCTTTAAAAAAAAAAAACAATTATTGATGTCATTACCTCCTACACCATAGCATGCTCATGCTAGGCTATGCTATGCTAACATACGAAGAAAGTAAGGTGCTCTGTTAGATATTATTGTATCTCATTTGGCCATGTCAGTCACAATATAAGCATGTCTCCATGCCCCTGAATTAAAAAACGAATATGATCCTGTCATCCACAGTCTCTCACAGCTAAGATTTATATAAGTTAGGCTTGTTGTCATCCAAAGTACAAGAAGGCCTGTTTTATTTTGAAAAATAAATACTTTTCATTTTCTTATGTTGACCTAACACCACAAAAATGAATGTCAAAAATGCGTTCAGGTAGCAGAGGCGCCGTAAATGGGAGAAAAGTGACGACTCGACAATTCTAATGGCCCATATGAGTAACAGGTGCTCGAGAATATATCATTTTCAACTCCGGTAAGTGGCAATGAAACAGTGGAGTCCCTCAATGTGTTTCACAAGGTCCCAACTGGGAGCTTCAAATGAGTATAAGACAGAATTCAACATCACAGAGCCACATGTGTCATCATAGTCCCAATTTGCCTGCAGATACAATACAGCACGGCCAAGTTTACTATATTAAAATCAGACACATAAATGCTGGGTTGTCACATCGCTGGTGTTCACTTCATGCAGGGGCTAAAGAGCGCTATCTCTTATTCTCAGATCTGCAAACAATTAGCTTCAGCTACATGCTGGGTAATTGATGTTGAAGCCATCAAGTTGCCAATGAAAGGTGTCCTGTTGTCAGCTTGGTGCATGGCCCCGCAGCCACCTGTCACAGTCTGCATGGCAGGATGCAAAGAAACATCCATTGAACCTTTTCCATCTAGCTACTAAGTCATAGAACTGCTGCACTTTGTTTAAACACAGTACGGTAGAATGGTGGTGCATTTTCTTTATTTTAACTTTCCATCCATCAATTCTCTATAGCATTTGTCCTCATTACAACAGAGTGATGGGTATGCTGGAGGGTTTTCTAAAAAGCTTATATCATACAATGTGAAGCCGTTGCAAGACTATGCAAAGTTTGCACTGCGCTTAAACATAAGGAAAAAAATGCACTTAAATTATTCAATTAAATGTATTACCCATAAAACATAAAGTTATTAAAGACTAACTGCTAATGCGATGTACGAAAAAATTAAACACAATGGTACCTTGAAGTACGACTGACCTGACTATGAATTTCTGTGATACAATAGCATTTAGGTCAATTTTTCTCATTACAAATATGACAAAATTATTTTTTGTAGACAGCAACTGGGTAATTCGATCACAACGATCGTACTTACGTCACAGTGGAACACGTTCATGTGCCTAACGTCATGTGAAGCGTCATCTTTGCATTTTGGCGTTGAAAACTACAGTCAAACCTCGGTTTTCGAACGTCTCGGTTCTCGTACAATTCGGTTTTCGAACTAAAATTTAGATGTTTTTTTTTCTACCTCGGATGACGAACAAATTTCGGTTCTCGGACTAACTGAGCGCACTTGAATGCGTCACTTCACTCCTCTCGGCTTCGCTACCTCGTGTAGATAATTTAGCGACGCACCACAGTGAATACATTAGCACTGACAAAACCATTTCTTTTAACTGTTTGGTTCACTTTCCCCTTTGATACTTTTGATGATGGATGAGTGCAAAAGGCTGACGGTCAAAAATCCGAGCGTCCTTTTGTGAGTGACTGTAATAGAAGTGCTGCAAATTAAGCGCGGTCGGCTTATAAAGTAAAGCATCCTAAGAAAGGTTAATTGGGATGATGAAGGTGATGCTGCTCGTGCTATCATCCAAAGCGGCGTCACTAAAGCACGTGAACCTGGCTTCTAACATCAAGGAAGAAATATTACATCAATCCGGTTTATTTGCATAACAGTGGCCCGCTTAAGGCAGGGGAGCCACCGACTAGAGAGATGGAAATTAGCATCATGCTGTCACCTTCGGTCTGTCATTCCAAAAAAAAAAAAAAACGGGAAAAATATGTGAGGACGTGAGAACTCCTCTTATGGCAAGAGTGTTAATTAGGAAGCCAGGACGCCCACTGAGATGACGTGCATTTAAATCCCTCCTCATGTTCCCTTATTATGGGGGAAAGATGATGTCACGAGACTGATGGGGAAACATCATCGCTGCACCACCGTTAGCGCTAGTCATCAATTACAGGACACATATTAGACAATAATGTGCGCTTTGATTGCCATTGGCCAGCAGTCCAGGGTGTTCCCCGCCTCTGGCTTGAAGTAAACTGAGGTAGTAACTTGTCCCAGTTCCATCCTGTTCCTGGTGGAGCAAATTCTGCCTTCAGGGCTGCACCTTGTGTGTACACAATTTGCAACACAATTTACTATGCATTCGTGTCAGTGTTCTCTGACTTGCAGGGCGAGATGCTCAATAAGACTCAATTCAAACAAAGTATACTTTGTACAGTATTTCGATTTTGGTAAAATATAGATAATACAAGCAAAATGCTAGATAAATAAGGAAGCAGCTATACCCCATGTTTATTTGGCCTACTCAGCTCTCTAAAAACGTGATAATTGCTCCGTTTGTAATAATTAAAAAAAAAAAAAATACCCTGAAGGTTCTTAGCTGTTTTAGCAATAGCAGGATCCTTGCCGCGATTCCCATATTCGGCATTTTTGATGAAACAGTGCCCCCCTGTGGTTCAAACTGGAGACGCCAAGGAATGCAGCTCAACCAATTGGTCTCCACGGTGAATTTTGAGATGAGCGTGACATAAGATAAAAAGAGCTGATACAACAAATGCGACTAAAACAGCCTTCAAGAAAATACTAGCTGTTATCTCCCAAAATTCATTTTGGCAATGAAGATCTTAGATGCCAAGGAAATTCACATGAGGAAAATGACGAAACTTGCATGCAAGCGTGCGCAACTAGGCCGCTACTGAATGTACAGTAATTCCATACTGATATTAAGAAATGTCAAAACGGAAACAATCTAAGTTGAGGAGCCATAATATAGCCTGACCCAAACACCAAGCAAAACATAAATGGCTCTTGCTTTGTGTAATTAATGTTTACATTTGAATATAAAATAATATAATATAAATACCGTTCTAATATGATTGGTGTTTGAAAGGAAAAATACTCTCACCAACAGTTAATGTCTCTGACCCCTGAAAACATTATGCTTTTCTAACTTAGAGTTGCGGTGATGGCCTCGCTGATGTATTCCTTCTTTCGTGTCCCAGTTCACTTTACCATCAACATACTCTCTCACATACAAAAATACACATTTAATAAATGAGGCTATCAGAATGTACAAACTCACCTGAATAAGTCCAATGCAACAAAATTGTAGGCTGCTTTTGTCCAGAAATCCACCATCAAAGAAGCCATTGCCTCTGTGGTCTGTTAAGAGGGATAACCAGTGCGAAGAACCCCCCCACCAATATTCAATTCTTTGATTGGCGGTGCTGGCTCCATCCAAGTAACTGTCAAGGGTGCTGCCTGGCGGGGTATGGGCAGCACATGACCATTTTCAGTCCCAAGATCAGCTCAAATGATTCGAGGACAACTCCCCAAACGGTGCACACCTCGCAAAGTTTTGCATTCCTTCGTAAAGATTGCGAGATCTCGCAATCAATTTTTTAAAATGCGCGTTGATGTACTTCCGGGTCGTCGACCGGGTAACCGAAAACAACAAACATGGAGCGCTTGCTCATCAAAGCGAGGGAACGCAAAGATTTTTTTTCCGTCTATGGTGCACCGAAGGCAGGGGGGTCAAACTCATTTTTGTCACGGGCCGAATTTCTGTTACCGTTTCCCTTGGAGGGCCGTTATGACTGGACGCATATAAAGAAAAAAGCTTAAATTGTTGTTTAAGTTACTGTCATAAGGGGTTTCGTAAAAAGAAATATTATTTAGTACGTCAAAGAATTTTTAATTTTTGGAAGAGATTTTAGCAAGCATCATGTAAGTCGACATGTTTGATTGGCTTTTGCGGGCCACAGAAAATGATGTGGCGGGCCAGATCGGGCCCCCGGGCCTTGACTTTGACACCTGTGCCCTAAGGGGACATGGAAGTGGGGGGGAAACTGCGTTTCCTCGCAAATGCAAAGTTGTTTTTTTTCCCTTCCATGTCCCCTTAGGGGCCCCGTAAGAACACACTCTTCTTGAAGCAACATGGAGTGAAGAATGCTACTGCCTGCTACGTGGCATACATAGTCCCTGCAAAGGCTTTTCATGTCTAACGTGACAACATGGCGTCACCTCTGAGCTGAGCTCCTTTAACTTTTGAAGGAAGTTTGTGTTGGGAAAGGCAAACATTTTGGATGAATTCAAGCTGGCTTTGCCCCTCAGTCATCCATAGTTCTGGAAGACAACTTGAATGCAGCTACTGGAAGCAACTCACAGTTTGAATGCTTGGTATTGTTTGCGAAGGACGCAGAATCAACTCGGTTGCCAATATTCTCCACATATGGACACAGTCTGTTAAGCTAACATCACAAAAAGAATACACAGATTTGTCCCCATTTTTTTTTTTTTAACTTTCACTTTATCCGCTAGTTCGTTTTTGAGTCATCCGTGAAAACAAAAGAACAAATTTGGCATCATGTGAGATAATATCATTATTCCCACGGAGCTGGTGCATGCGACTAGAAACCAAAGCTGTCAACATTGCGCCGCAGCAACGGTCCCGGTTTAGGGATTGTTTACAGAACCACTTTTGCTTCTTGCGTGTGAGAGAAAATAGCTCCTCCTTATATTTGGTATAATCTCTGCACGCTGCTGAGGCGATGCCCAGGTTTCTTGGCGCCCCAGTTGCTGGATTGAAGCCAGCGCAGGATGGAGCCAACAACAGTGCAGACGGCGTACAGTACACGTGTGGGACTGAGACACACTTATCAGTGATGCATAATGCTCGCTACACAGTGTCAGGTCTTATCTTTCGAGTCTATCAAGAGGCTGTAATCCCGTACAATCATTGTCAAGGCCTGCAAGGTCCTCGTCGAGCGTTTGGCTGGTGGGCTGAGAGATCAGAAGGGAGGATTTGAGGGGTGAAGTGATGCAGGGCCTTTCTTTCAAATAAAGCCCGAGGGCACCCACGGTGTCCAGCACACGCACTCACAAAACAATTTTGCACAAATTATTTATGCAGGAAAATATATTAACATTTGCATTAAAAACAGTACGAGGGCCTCAGTGTAGTAAAATAGTTCTTCTGTCAGATACAAATGTGGAGATGGGTCGGTGTGGGCTGGCATTTCCTTGCACCCGTATGCAAAGCTAGCTCCACGCTTGCCTTCAACTAAATATTCTTCTCTCTTCTGTGAAATATATTCCCACTGCTTCGTGGGATTAGAGGCACTGAATTCTGACTGTATATTAAGCATATAAAAGCCACCTCCGTAGGGTTAGGAGATGCTGTTAAGGGGTTCCGGGTCCAAATGACACGCACATGAGATGCGTCAGACCCGTGAGGTTCTTCAAGCCAACAGTCCAGCTGTCTGGCTTGGAGACCTCTGATCCACCAGGAGCTATACTGAACCTGCTTCAGGCTCGCCTACACGCGCTCATTGTTATCGAGAGTAAAAAGAGTCAAAACAATAAATTCTTTCGACCTAAAGCATAAAATCCACCAGCTACTGTAAATCATATGTAGCCCACCGGTGCTGGAGCATTTTTTTTTTTTTTTAAAGCAATTGCTTGGCAGGATAGCTGAAACAGTATCTGGTTTGGGAAGGGAAGGGCCCGGCATTTGGCCTTCACAGAGCATCCGGACAGCCTTTCGAATCCATAATATCACCACCTGAGCTTCCCATGGAGGATCTAATGTGAGGAAAAGGAAACAAAATAATATCAACAGTTTCACAGCATGTTATCACTATTGCCCAAGAGCAGACTCCGCCCCTCACATCAGTCCACGGGGCCCTGGAAAATGAGCTTGGAGCAGCCCTGAGTGAGACTGAGCTGGGTGGCACAGAAGGGGCACGCGGCGTGGAAGGCATGGGTGCCGTGGGGCAGAGGGATTTCCGACCAGTACTTAACAGACTTCTCCGAGCACACGTGTCCGCACGGCACAAAGGCGTGAGTGGGGGCGCCCGTGTCCACGTAGAAGGCGGGCTCGCAGCCCAGCCAGAGCGGAACGTAGGGGCCGACCACGCGACACATGGGGCACTCTCGCTGGGCGTTGGGCTCCTGCACCGAGCGATGCCCCCAGTTGTGGTAACCGTGCACGTGGCCGCACGCCAAGTACACCCAAGGCTGCTTGTCCTCCAAGCAGGAAAGGGCGCGGCTGCGTTGCATGCTGGGGAAGGCCAGGGTGTTCAGACCCACGGGGCACTGGGGCCGCGCCGCATTGATCTCCTGACGAAGAGCCTCCAGATGCTTTTGGGTGGGAGTGTGAAAGAGACCCTCAGCGGTGCGCCACAGCAAGGTCGCACCGCACAAATCCACCAGCGAGCCATCCAAGAGGACATTACTTTCATTCTCCACCTGAAGACGAAAAAGCTATTATTAACTATGTTAGCACTTCATACAGGTGCTCATCAGATTTATTTTTTATTTTTTTGTTCTCAGCAAGTTGGAACACGATAACCAATGCAGTGGGGAACGTCAGAATTTAAATGAACTCCCATTTCTCGTGGTGGATCCATTTCACAATCACAGTCAATGTGTGAAAATGTTCAATCCAGAGACCACATTACAAACTATTTTACAATTTGTTTTACCCCTAAAGCACACCACAATATATTTATACAAAATCTATTAAAAAAAATAAATACTAATTGCAGAAAAAAAATATTGCAAGAATGGCTGTGTCATTGTCTCTGCATGTTAGACACAAGCATGTGCCTTGTAGAGGCAAGGCGGGGTAGGGTGTCACCTCAACTCTACTTAACTTTATTTTTAGGGCACTTTAAAAACAACAATCGTTTCATACAAAGTGCTGCACATGCAGTAAAAAATAGACTTTTGTCTTTCCACTCTACTCCAAAACTCAGACAGACTGTATAAAAGGGACTGGAGATTGTTATCATGTGTGCTTGACAACCAGTGTGTAACAAGCACTGACCAGTTTTCCCGGAGTCTGTGCGGAGCGCGTCTCCCTCAGGGTGTAAACATCCCCACACACAGAAATCTCCCGCCACACGCCGGGCTTGGACTCCTCCGTGAATCCGCCTTTGGGGTGCATCACCAGAACACCGTTGGTTGTCAGACCATCCATCTGACCATCAGGGTTCTTCCACTTTGCAGCTTTTTCCTGGGAAACAAAGACGCACACATTAACATATTCAGTGACGTATTGGCCTTGTATGCGCACAAAAAAACTTAAACTGGAACAGCATCATTGGTGTAGCGTTCTTGTGAAAACAAAGTCCCTTTCATATTTTAACAAGCTTTGTTTTTTTTTTTTTTTTAGAGAATTTTAAGAAAATACAACTGTTTTTAAATCATGTCAAAATATTAGGTTGAAAAGGCAAAAAAAAAAAAACTTGTCAATGTAGGATGCCTTCTTTGAATCACCGCAGGGGTGTCATGTGACGCAGTGACTTAAAATTCTCATGAGAACACACTGACTGGTAAGCATACACTTTCAGAACAGATGTAGTGCTACTAAAAAGAGACGGTATGGTATTAGTAGTCATTACCCCGAGGAAAATATTCTTGGATGAGTCAAACCCGGCTGCGAAGATTCGAGCGGTGTAGGGAGGGTTCCGCTCACATACCACCCGGCAGGCGAAACGTGAGATGGTGCTCTGTGTGATGGGAGTCTCCTCGCCCTCCTGGCCTCCTGCTATTGTGTCTGTCACCACAAAGTCTATGGGACTCTCAGTGGAACGGCCAATCTATTTGCAGGTGGGTGAACATTGTTCAGAAATCGTGCATACACAACGGTAATCTAATACAATATTCGTCATGTAATTACTTTGAGTGGTTGCAGATGTGCAAGAATGAACTTTTTAACACGTACACGCACATACATGGTGACCCAAAAAAAAAGGGAAAAAAAAGGTGGATATATTTTGGCTCATAGTTTTCATGGAGCAGTCTAACTTTAAAGCAAGCATTTAGACTCTCACTTGTGGTAGAATGAGAGGATTTCTTTGAATGTAGCGTGATGGAACAGCATTAAAAAAAAACAGTTACTCTAATTTGGAAACACTCCGATGTGTCAAAATTCAGACGGTTACTATGATTCTTGATCCTCATTCGGTCACCGTGAAATGAAGATGCACAATCAAGCAGAAGAAGCTGATACTACGCAGGTAAAAGTAGTCGCACCTGAAACATGTCGGTGTCCTTATCATAGCTGTACTCCACCACCACTGTCTGGTTGCGGGACAGTGTGTATGAGATGCTGTGCTGGCCTTTGGAGTTGACAGCCTAAAATCAAATATAAAATTAATAAATACAATAAAATACAAGCAACTTAGGACATGCTTATTCTTTGTGACGCAAGGAACCGTACATGCTTCCAGACGTTTACGCAGCACTTATGAAACAAAAGCCTTTTGCAACCATTGCTCAGGAAATCAAAAGGTCTGCAGTAGAAATACATGGGAGGAAAAAGTGAGAAATGTGTGCAAGATAACGCTCCCATGGCAATGACCATAAACTGCACATGGGCATCGATTAGCTCGGGGGACGGCAACACGCGGCTCCAGAGCCGCATGCGGCTCTTTAGCGACATCTAGTGGCTCCCTGGAGCTTTATAAAAAATGTTTGAAAATGGAAAACGATTTTGATAGTAGGCTAATATAGCTCAAATAGATATAGATACATGTTGCAGCTCCAAAAAAAGGAGAGCTGTGTTGTTGTTGTTTTTTTAAAGTACACTTTATTTATGCTTTTAACAGTCTCGACAAACGCAGACACGTCTGCGTCAGACTCCGTGCCTTCTCTCCTTGTTCGACTCAAGAGGCGTTCAAAGACAGCCTCCGAAAACGGAAATTAATGATCACTTCACTGACACTCAGAAAAGTGAAAATAATGCACCAAAACAAAACAAAAAAAATCAAGTAAGGAAATCACAAAATAAATTCTATGGGGGAGTTTGTGAACACACAACAAAGGAATGAATAACAAACAATTCTGAGACAGTCCAGTCTCCTACATACATACAGCATGTGTTTCCTTCATTGTACGTTTTATAGAAGGCTTTTATTTGTTTGCGGCTCCAGACTTATTTGTTTTGGGGCTTTTTTGTCCTATATGGCTCCTTCAACATTTTGGGTTGCTGACCCCTGGGTTAGCTCCATCTTGCTGACCCACCAGACTGGCTCAATGCAAGTTAGATCCGCTCAGCTCCAGACGCTTTACCACATGCCACTCTAATCTGCAAATTCCACTCCCCCAAAACAACCCCCCCCCCCCCCTCACCCCCACCACCACCAACAACCTCCTCCCTTTGTCACGTGCGAGAGAAAAGGAGGAAGAAAGTGGGTCAACAGTGCCGCCGCTTTCGGGTTAGGGACAACTGTCATCACACTTTGGTTTCCCACACAAATTGTGCTCCACCTGTTCGACGGCAAAAACGAGCAAAAACACGATGGTGAACCCGCTTTTATCGCATCCGTTGCGTTCCAGACCCACCTGCAATAGGTTAAAAAATTAAATAAAACACACACACGCACACACTGGGGACTATCGCTCTCTCGCTAGTACAGTTCTTCAACTAGTCTCTTTGTCGACTTAACTACTTCACAAGGGCATAAGTGTGATGTTGACTTGTTGGTAATTATGTTTTTGGGCTTGTGGAGGAGGCAGAGTCACGCACAACATATGAGTGTGCCGAGTGAAATTAATCCATCAACATTGATTAACATCGTCTTCTATTATTGAATGCGCAGCCTTGGTAAGTGAAGGAGAACCAATAAAGGGGAAAAGGAAAAAAGAAAAAGTCAGGCTCAGCAAGATTTTGAACTACTTTTCACACTATCAAAGTGGAAAGAGAAGTTCAAATCGTACCCGATTGTCCCGTAAGCACACAATGCAATAGATTTTTCTGTCTGGAAATACCATCATGGGGCAGGGTATATAAAATAAAGGTGTAATATGGAGAGAGAAAAGAGGACTGCGTTTGCAGGTTGACATCACGACAGGCCCTTAATATTGTACTAGTGTTTAAGCAACAGTAAGCACCAATGTGTACTTAACCTCTCAACAGTGTGACTGTCACTGTAGGGGGGAATGACGGTGGGCTGGAGGAATACTGTGGAAAAGCCCCAACATTTTTCTCCTCCCTTAAGGGAGGCTTCCCTCAAATTAAGTTTAGCACGCTCCTCTTTTTCTTCAGGCTATTTCTGACTGGTGTGTGCACAGCTGGGAGCCGAGGGTCAGTCAACTGTGACAACTTCCTCTTCTGTTCGCCCTCCTGATCCCCAACTTGGTATGTAACAGCATGTGGCAGGGAGGCAAAAGGAGGAGGAGCAGACAATTAAGGTAACAGACACTGTTCCTTCTGTTGTAAAAGCATCCCACAAGTTCAAACCAACATTATGCAAGATGAACTCTTGTGGCAAAGTGAGCATTTAAAAGGATTACCCCCACAAAAATGATTTTTCTATGCATTTTTTTTTTTTTGGGTGATCCCACCACAAAAGGGTAGCAGTACAGTAAGAGGACAAGTGTGACTAAAACAAGAGAACCAGAAGTTGAACTTTGTTCGATCAATACAGTCTCACAGAGGTGGATTCTCTGCATTGAAAGACTTGCAATACAAAATCGATAGGCATCAGGCGTCAAGTTCCACATCGTGAGAGTAACATGAGCGCATGGGCCTGCGCTAAACTACAGGCAAACGTGTAGAGTGTGTGCCCTCAAAGGGTGCAAAGGTAAGCAACACTTCTGGCATTTTAATCAAGCGCCCAAAGAGAGGAATGCAGGAAGGCTGACATGTTTTACTGGACCAGGCGGTTTGTGGCAGCCTCTTAGGGGAAAGATAAGTAAACTGTGAGGCCTTGCAAAGATTGAGTGTTACCATCAATGAGATCTGCAAACAAAAAAGAGTTCATGCGCATTCATTCATTTTGGGGAAAAAAGGTGCCTACACTTAGGACTACTTAAGCAGACAGGTTTGTCTAAATCAAAACACAAGCAGGTAATTGCGGTGTTCTACTTGTCAAATGTGTACCTTGCTGTCTTGGGGTGTGTTGAGGATGTGCATGGCGCTCGGCTTAACACCATTGGCTTTGGTCCTCTTGTATAGCGCAAATCTGCTTTTCCGTCTACCGCGATCCCCATTGGGCAGGGAGCCATTGTACCTGTCGTAGAGAGGGGGTGGGGTAAAGTGAAGGACAGTAAATACATGGTCAAAAAAATTGAAATAAGAGATTTTGGGAGCAGCATCAGGATGCGTCAAGTGGGAATTACAGGCATAATTCTCCTAATCATATTAACAAATAACCCGAGAGAGTAAGAAACATTCATGCGTTTCAAAAGCCACTTTGGAAATCGAGCGCACACGCCCTATTAGCACACTAAGCATTACATTGGATGCAGTTGCTTATTACATAATGCACTCTGTGATTTGTGTTGGTGTGCACAGTGCGGCTTGTTTTTGCTCTGTCCCGTCCGCATAGGAGCAGCTTTTGAGATGCACGTCAGGTTTGTTGGGTGTGTAGGTGAGACATCTACAGACATTCTCATGGCCTTATCTGTTTCCTTCCTGTAGGACTGCTCCACCGTTTTGCACACCAACCCCCAGCCAACAATTACCAGCTGGTCATCTAACTCAACAAAAAGGTCATTACAAAGAGTGGGACCAGCTACAGAAAAGGCTCGATCGCCTCTGAGCTTCCGCTTAGTTCGCGGCACCGTGCAGGTGCGAGAGGTAAGGTGACGTGAGGCCATTTAAAGATTTGAAAACAAATAATAGGATCTTAAAAAGATCTCAAAAATGTATAGGGAGCCAGTGAAGGGATGCCAGAGTAGGAGTTATGTGCTCCCTCTTACGAGTACCAGTCAAGAGGTAAGCAGCAGCATTCTGGACCAGCTGGAGACGCTTGATGGAGGACTGGCTTACTCCAAAGTAAAGTGCATTGCAGTAATCCAGCCGAGATGTAACAAAGGCATGAATTCCAAAGTGCTCTTGGGAAAGGAGAGGTAAGGACACCAGAGGCCCCAGAATGGAACCGTGTGGAACACCACACAACAGTGGGGCAGTTTGTGACTCAGAGCAACCAAGGCTAAGAGACATGATTATTGTGGGAAATGTGAACAAAAAAGATAAAGAGCAGGCAAGCGTTACTTGAATAATCAATGGATTAACCTATTGTATAAACGATTCTATAAAGATTAGTTTGTGACAAGCCTATACAGATTATAATTAATAATGGTCCACATGGCTAGTCAGGCACTGAAATATAAGTCAGCCCAGAGCACAAAGCTGGCCCGTTGGACAAGGCACCCACTGAGAGGTAATACGGGACTGGATGGTACAAGAGACGACTATCCAAACAACTGAATTATATAATGCATTCAAAAGGCTCGAAATACGCAGTTTCAATTCACAGTTTAGGAGTCAAAATTTCATAGACTTTTAAAATACTATAAATAATAAATCTTGCTTTTTTACCCGTTCAAGATAAGAACATAATTAAATGGATTAAAGATACAATGTAATAAAATACAACCATCCAGAGGAAGAACACAGTATTATTCATATTACAAAATAGAGGCACAGACAAGTGCAAAAAAAAGGAGGCAACTGGTTCAGCCTGTATAATACATACAATTAAGTAACAGTCCTACGTTGCCTGTATGACATTCAACAGGACGAATGGACCTTAAAGCACTGAATAATATCATTCTATTTTACTCATTTGGCGGAAACATGTAAATGTGCAAAGTACAGAGCCTAACATTTTGGCAGAGTGGATGTGTGGCTGGGATGGGCTCTTAATGAAGATAAGCGGTCAAATGTATTGCGTTTCGTAATGTTTCTGCAGTGGAACCTCTTAGAAAAAACATTCCTGAGGGTGTCCAGTTTGCAAAAAACAAAAAAACAAAAAAAAACATGTCTAATAAGTCATGTTGAGGTCCCAGGATATCCCATGAGACTCGCATACCTTGGTTCATTACCACATCGCTGTAACATTAGAGGATACAAGGCAAGAAAGAAATGACACAAATAAACCCACACGCTAATTTTATCTTACCCTGTTGCTGTGCCTTGTAACAGAATGTCGCAGTGCTATACTGTATTCCACAGTCTGCACTTGCTCCAGTGGTCCATTTGACCAATTCTGGCGCAAAAAGCCGACAAGCATCATTGAGACAAAAATGGAGCCATGACTACAAGCAGACATCTTATCGCGGCATCGTTTAATGGTGCACTTCGTAACCCAGAAAAATTAAACGACAATTGTCTAAAAATTTCCTTTTTTTTTTTCAGAAACTGCCATACACACAGTAATAAAAAGTATAATGAGGTGACAGTCACAACCAACAACCATGACTATGAAGTGCTAGGCTTCAATTTTAAAACCGATAACAATATGTCACCACCACCACCTGTGCTCACTATCTGCACTCCAATTAAGACGGCTTTCTTTTTTTAACCTCTGCCAGACAAAAGGATTTACCTTATAATGCTAAGCGGAGAGGATTACAGACAATGCTGCCATGTTGCCCGTCACCCCACGGCAGAGTTACACTAGGCAGCCAGCCGAGACTCCTAAAGGGTACGCTGACATGACAACATCGTGAAAACTCAATTGCTGATAGGAAAGTTCAACGCTTAGATTTGAATGTTGTCAAAATGATCAGTGTGTGTTTTATTAAGAATTCTGAAGTCTGAATATGCTCCCCAACGTTGTTGACATCTAAACAATCAAGAGTTAGCGTGCGCCATAGATGTCCCCAAGTTGATTTGTATATTTCCTTGAATGAGTCACTCTTAATGGGAGAAACATACTAAGTTCAATCAATAGGCCCAGTCTCTATGTCACAATGGACAGAGGAAGCTGAGTAGAAGCAAAAGCTAGGCCCTGATCAATCCATCCTTTCATTTCCAGGATGCCCACACAGCCCCCCCCCCCGCCTCCCCACGCCCTCGCCGACCAGCACCGGTTGAGTCCGTGCAGTCAAGTGACGAGGCCAAGCGATCCTCGTCATGGCCCTCATGGCGACAGACCACTGAGCGAATCGCTGTTCTTTGTTCCATGCTGTCAGCTCGCTTTTCTGCCCCCAATTTTGCTCTCAATGAGACGGAAGATGGTGTCACATGAGGTGATTATACACCCATCAAATGTGCATCTTTGTGTCTCATTAGAGATGAAACGGTATCGACTTCAAAACACACCACATGTTCCTCCAGGGGCAGTACTTTTTGTCTCCCGCAAGAAGCAGTCTGACGTGGGTGTGTAGGAGGACAAAACGTACTGTCACAACTTCATATCAGTCCATCCCGAAACAAATGTTACACAAGCCCAAAGCACAAAGACTATGACACATTATATTGGTCAAAACAATCAGCGGCGATACATTTTCTATCCTGCGTGGCCCTCGGTACCTTACAAAAATAACTTGCTTGCTCATTCAATGCAAACCATTGGCAAATAGAGAAAAGGAGTTTTCAAAAAAATGCTCTGAGATAAATAATGACAGAGTTTGCATTCAGAGCTTAGGATGAGAGGCCCATGCCATGTCAGACTGAAATCCCAAGAGATCAAAACTGTTATGTAACTTTTTTTGTGGGACAGCATTGATTTATTTATTTTTTAAAGCCCCATTGGGTTGATGTTACTGTGCGAAGGACAAAATGGGGTACGGTTGAGAACCCCAAGATCTTAAATCTTAGTAGACAATCGAAGTCCAAAACGACTTGGGTGCATAAGAGTGAGGCAAGCTTCGATATTCAAGTGGCTGTTATTACGATTCGGTGAACAACTGAAAAAATAAAGACAAGGAAACTTGATCCGACTAAGAAATGGCACAATAATCAATTAAACGGTGCTAAATTATTGTTTTGATAGTGTGTAATTGTGTTTTGATGCAACTGCAGTACGACAGAGTGCGCTGTCGCGTCTGTCTCAACTAGTTTGCCTTCTAAATTTGTATCCGTCGTGAAATTGCGCAACGTCCATGTACGTAGTCCCATTCTACTTTGACTATTTGAGCTTTTGAACTTTTACACCTCAACTGACTGCTGTTCGACAGTCGTCGATTCCACTCAGGACTTTGCAGAAAAACAAGTATGAACTATGAGCAGACTAGAAATATCTCCAACGATCCATCGTGTTATTTTGTGCTGTTGACTCAAGAACCTTCAAACATTTAACACGAGCCGTTTAGTGCAAAAGGTTATTTAACAGTCTGACAGTTACATACCTATTTGGCCCCGTTTAATTTGGTTGTGTAATGGCAATGTTGCATAAAATGCTTAAGGCAAGGGACAAAACAACAGTGCAATTCAAACGATACTTGGTAGTAAAAAATAAAAATAAAATACTTGGAGAAAGCATTTGAGCTCTATGGTGTTCCCGTCGCTACTACGTGGTGGTTCGGGTATTGCAAATTTACTCCACCGCAGATTTTCATTTCTGACCATAACTTGATGCAGTGCAGTTCTACCGTCCTCTTCTGGCAGGTTTCTAAGTGAAAAAAAATGTTTGTTTGTTTGTTTTTTTAGGAGAAATTTGTTTTACAAAAACCAAGATCATGAAAATTAGCTCGTCGCCTGGATTCATCAGCTCGGCGTTTATTCTACATTCTGCATTTTAAAAGTTACATTTATTACATGTAACAAGTGTTTAGAAGGGTGGAAACTGTGGGGGGATTATGTAATGGCTTAACAGATTCCCCCCACCCACCCTAAAAAAAGATTTATTTATTTTTTAAGTTAGTTTTCCTCAGCCATTAACAAATGAACGAAAATGACCACTTATGAAGCAAATTAATGTACTAATGAAAAAAAGAATTCCGTTCGGAAATTATCTACAAAACCAAAACACTGTGGAACATTGTGGTTATAAAATAATCAACATCAGCATTCTCTTTGTCCCTCTTGGGCAGATCTATTGATAACAAGAGATTTTATTTTCATTACTTATAAAGTGCAAACCATTTCACCAAACTATGGGTTTGAGGAAGAAAGAGTGATCACGAAGCAAAGATTTTAAGTGTAAACTAGTTACTTGACCTGGATATTGTAAACATACTGCATGCAGTTATAATAAATGTAAATCAACCAGTTCATTTATTACTGAGCAGCAATGACATGCCGTCGTCGTCTCTGCTACGTGACGTCATCTTTACTGGACATTTTGGTAATGTGAACGAGTAAAAAACAAAAAAAGAAAGTCTGAATTGGGCATCACGCCCTGCAGTGTAAACATAACCTGACTGACCCGCAACATCTAGCAGCCGGGATGGAAACTACATGTAAACACATGCACCTCGCCCCATATTTCTGCGGCTTACTTTCAATTCCTTGGAGAGCTTTGAACTACGCGTTCATTCTGCTACAGCCAAACCTTTGATGCATTGCTTCCTTGCACACATTCAAACCTTAAATAAGCATGTCGCTTATCTCCTGATCATCCATACATTTACCGAACTGTTTATCCTCACTAATGTCATGGGGCGTTCTGGAGACTTATCATATCTATCTATATCTTTTTTGAACTTATTTTATTGTTCTATTTTTATTTTCACAAGTCTCAGGACTTCCTTGGCTAGCCTGGGACCTCGGGTATTATATTTGGTGTCATATCACATGGAAATGTGTGTTGGTAGGGTTGGGCAGTATTACGGTAATATGGTTATCCCACAGTGTCGAAAAAGAACAACGGTGTCACTTTCACCAAGCCATAAAAAACAAACTAAAACATAAAACTGTAGCACATGAGGACCTAATAAAGGGGAAGGGGAACACAGCTAATTCTGAGGTTCAACGGAGCTGGCTGATCAGATGATCGTTTGAATCAGGTATGCTGAAGTAGCGAGAGATCTAAAACTGGCAGGATTTGGCTCTCGAGGAACTGGAGTTCCCTACTTCTGACCTAATATGATATTAAATATAAATGTGTCGTCATATTTTCAACTTAATATTATTACTAGCCTATGTTTCTTTTGACTGCACAGAGAATGTTGTTCCATAAGTAACACGAACTAAAAAATGTTTTTTTTAATTGCCATTATATTATTTTTCAAAATCATTCAACCCTACTTTAAAGATTAAGTAAATCGGGATGGACTTAGACTGCCAGTGGCAATACCCAACATCTGTATTCGGAGACTTGGAAAAAAAAAAATGCTTCACACTGACACTACTTTACCAGTAGTACTCGCATATATATTCCGTAAAGGACATGGAGCTATGTCAGCCTTGCGGGTGTGGTGGTAGTTTATGATAAATACCGGTGCAACAAAGCCGTTTGCAAATAATGGTCTGCAAAATGGATGACGAACTCACTTGAGTTGTCCCGTAACTTTAGTTTGATAACTCGTGTTACTCTAAAGAAGCAGTCTTGTATTTTTACTTGCTTTATTTGCAGTTGATACACAGATGTAATATGGCATCCGTATATTTCTCTTTATATTGCGGGATTCGACCTTTGTGCTAAAAATAGTAACATATCCCACAATCCGAGGCAGTTGACCATCGTGTTGGGCAACTTCTCCTTTTCATTGCAAACGCCGGTATGCTGTTAAGTGTAAAGATTTAGATTAATTTGCGAGACTACGGGTTTTTCGTAAACTTTGACAATCTGTAGCAATAGAGAAGTACACAGGGACTTCAGAAAGGCAGGCGAGTCAACGGTATAAAGCGTTTCATTGGATATTTCGATCCAAATAAACTTTCAACGGCAAGACTAGATTGATGGCTCGGAATTAAGTACTGCCCAGGGTGACTATCTTGTCAATTATTAGATATAGTGTGTTTCTGTGCATAATAGTCTTACAGTAGGAGTCATCCAAAGTCATGTTGCGACGAGGGAGACAAATGAACTCCATGAGCTCTCATCTGACATACATTGAAGACTTATCTATTTTGGTCAGGCACTTGACAACGACTTCTACAATTAAGAGGCAAAACGTTCTTACATTAAGTTGTTTATTTGTCACTCCAAGCTATTGTTCCATGCAAAATTGGCATGTAAAACAATTGATTGAACAAGAAACCTCCGCTTATGATAACTATTAACGAGGACACCGGAAACAACAGAACGTTGTGCGTTTAAATGTAAAGTTCTCTCGAGAATGCTAACCGACGGCGATGTTTGTGCCTTGCAACCAAAGCAAAAGCTCACAGTTCAAAAGAGGGGTCAACAGCCAAATTCATCTTCATCATTCGCTTTTCTTCTGATTGGGCGCCAAATCACTTTCACGGTTTGAAGAAACCTTTTCGGCCTCTCCCTATGACTAGTACAGCCAACCGTGACACACGCCCAAGGTATGACCAATGACAAATGACACAAGATAGCAGGGCTTACCCTCCAATATGTCAGCCAGCAATGCATTGAGGAATATGCAGAATACAGTGAAACTCCTCTACAACGAAATCTTGTTTGCAGCAAGACATTTTTCACAACAGGGGGGTTTTCACTGTAGCAAATTTGAAACAGGAAAGTGGGAATGGTGTTAATGCATGAAGATTCGTTCACACTAGGGGGTATTTTCACCCATGTAGATTTCGTTGTAGAGGAGTTTCACTGTAACCCCAACTCCTCTATACACACCAGACTACGTTCATTGACCCATATTTCTTCTTCATCTCATATCTGTGTAGTCCTTTTAGATAGAGCCCCTAGTGTTCAGAAAGAGACATCACATACTTGAAATGCCTTGAAAGTAAGCGAGTGAGTGAGTGAGTAGTGAGCTAAAAATGGGGAAGGACTATGGGGCATGGGGGAGGGGGTGCATCTTCACTTCCGAATTCCTGAAACCCCGTGAGTAGAACTTTTGAGGTGGGAAGCGTGGCATTCAATCCACAGGCTAATCAACGTTGTGCGGCTCGAATAGATCGTGTCGTTATCAGACCACCCGTATGTACGCATCCGTTAATCCGTCTCAAAACACCAGAGACCCACAAAAGATCGTAAAACGTCAACCCAGAAGAAGACAATTTCAATGTACACACCTGAAAAACACACGTGTCCGTTTGAAAAGAAACATGACCATACGATGCTTTGGCGTCTTAAAAGACAAATGTAAAATGTAGTGTTTTCATTTCTAGAAAAGGTATTTCAGTAAAGCCGTCGAGCGAAGTTTGTTCGCTACGGCGTGAGTATTCTTGTGAAACTTCCTCCGCGTAAAGCGGTCGCGTTAGCGATGTCCATCAAATTATAACACAGGAATTGTTCTCTCCCCCCCTCCCCTGAACTTACCCCAAAACGACCAGCTCGCCGTATTCAACTGGGTCTTTGGAGGGGGCGCAGTGCTCCTCTTGGCTGGACGAAAACATGAGTCTTGTAGCTTCGCTGTGTGGCGTTCACTGTGTACGAAAAGAAACAACAGCGCAAATATAGCCAGGTTCTACTTTAGAAAAGCTCGAACGCGCACTTAGTTAATGTCATACATCCAACGGCGGGTGTTGGAATGTCAGCGAACATCCGCTTTTCATTAAATAAATGCAGTCTCTAACTTCTTTTCGGTGACATGGCAAAGCGTAACTTAGTTGGCGGTTGAACCCACTCTGAAGCGGTACAAAAACAGCTAGGCGCTGGGCCGGAATGTACCATTAGCTTGTTCTTCACTTTGCACAGGGGGATGCAGCTCTTATCGACTCTTTTTAAAGAGGTTGTTTGAGCCAAATTTTTTAAATAATTGCTTTTCGTGTTTTCAGATAATTATTATATTAAAAAATGAACACAAATCAAGCAATAAATAGACAATATTTCCAATATAAACTACGCAGGTATCCTTACCACACACCCGGCCATGGTCAGTGACTCCCAGTTTATGTTATGTAAACAAAGAGTACAATCTGGGTAGTCTTGAAACTAACCAACATTTAAATTGTATTCACATATGCACAGTTCTAGTTTCCCACGTCATATAGGTATGCCCCCCCCCTCGTTTTTCAAAATCTAAAACGTGTTTTTCTTAACCATCGTGTTTTCAGCCAAGACCGCGTTTATGCACATTTTCGTAATTACTTCCATATGGAGCAACCTCTTATTCAAAATGTTAATTTTGATTTGCGTTTTGATTGCATTGTATAGTTGCAAGTGCGTGTCAGAGTCTTACAGCGGCAAGGACATATTTGTGAATTAGGTAAACCATATCATGTTAATATTCCCCACACACCTCCTTTGTAACATAGAATGGATTTGATGATTCATCAAAGATAATGACATCACAACTTAGTTCTGAGTGACCTCCAGTGTTGGCCCTTTTAACATCCCTCGTGACTTGCTTTGTCATGCCTGATTGATAAATGTGCCACTTAACCTTTTGTCTGGAAATCTCATCGACGCTTTATGGTCCCCCCCTTGTTTTCACAAGAATCTGCATTGCTGGAGGTGCCATTTCTCCTTCAACCTCCTACCCCCAATGATTGGCTCCCCTTTGAACTGGTGTTCAGTTTCACTGGTCCCCGATGCCCACCCTCCTCTGTGTTCAAACTTTAACCACTTCACACAATCATGTATACATTATCATGTATTATCCAGGTTTGATCCAGTTGTTTATTGATGGGACCAAGAAGGGGGCTTTAGCCCCTTCTACAAGGATGAATGTGCTTTTAGACCTTTTACTGCAGGCCTTGGGGCTGACCACAAAGCTGTGATTACAACGAGTATTTACAGCTCTTTTGTTTCTTTCATCCACTGGGCATTGTCCCTGTGAGAGCGCTCAATAGTCTTTTTCTGTCTGCCTACTTGGCCTCCCACGTACACACAGACATAGCTTGTGTGTGTGTGTGTGTGTGTGTGCGTGTGTGTTGATCAAAGTTCTCGCACATACCACACTGATGGAGAGCAGATGCAGGGTGGGGGCTCACTTTGCTGAATCTGCACTCAGTCAGTGGGAGGGAGGAGCCAAATGTTACCAGCCACTCATGGTTGCTATAGGCCAAACATGACCAGCTAGCTACATTACGTAATTGAGTGTGAGCAATGTGGTACTGTAACATGATTGGAAGGCCTCACTTGTCCGATTTTTCAAAGGTGATGTGTCAGTAACGGGTGGCATGGCTCAATGGTAGAGTGGTCGTTTCCCAACCCACAGGTTGGTGGTTTGATCCCCGGCCATTGTGACCATGCCGAAGTGTCCTTGAGAAAGATGCTGAATCCCTAGTTGCTCCCCTGATGCTGCGTCATCAGTCGGTGAAATAGGTAACAATGTATAGTGCTTCGAGTACCCGAGGTCGAAAAGAGCTACATAAGTGAAAGCAAAATTCCCTCTCACTTGGGATGTGTGAAGTAGGACAACTGTGAGAATATGGTTTCATTGCAATTCTCTGAACTGACTATGGCTCATTTTGTGACTACATGTAATGAAAAAAAAGTCGTTTGCCATGGAATGTTCAAATGCAGAGTCAGTGAGGATCCAGAGGCCAACTGTTCCTTCGAGAGTTTTCCATAAAGGCAAAAGATGATCTGCAATCAGCTGACTGCAGCATGACAATGTGGGGGAATGTAAGGAATGTGCTGATCCCATGTTGCGTGCGCCCCTGGGCCGCCCACCCAGGCTAGTTAACACAACAGCACTGTTGTTGGTACATTATTTTTGAAGGACTTGATTCTTTGAAGAAAAAATTAAGTGCAGAAGAGAAATGAAACATTCCAAAGGAAAAAACAACCAACAGACAGGCCTCAAAGTTGGAACGCCCTGTTGAGGAGCAACACTGCTCCTTTTACTGTGTCCTGATGTCTTTTGTACTTTGATTACACATAATTTACCGTACAGTGGCTCATTAATTGTACTTAATAAGCTTTCCTGCCCTCAGCACCCAAACGACCTTTCATGTTGACTATTGATGTTCTGAACTTTAAAAAAAAAAAAAGCTGTGATGACCTTTGGGCAGCATGGTGACCTAATGGTTAGCAAATCTGCCTCGCCATTGGTCCCAGGTTTAAATCTCAGCTCAGGCCCTCCCCTGCGGAGTTTGTTCGTAAACTCAAATATGCATGGGTTTTCTCCCCATCCCCCAAAACAGATTAGTTTAATGAGGTCTTATTGTCCATAGGTGTGAAATGTTCGTTTGTGTACTGACCAATCTCGTGTGTTCCCTGCCTCTTGCCCCAAGTCAGTTGGGATTGGTGCCTACTCACCCCAGTTTGTAATGAAGACTCGCCCTACATAATATGGTGGGTAATATCGTCATAGGTCTTCTAGTGTTTGCAAGTTCTCCCCATGATTGTTTTTTTTGTTTTTAATCATTCCAAAAACATTCCTCTTAATTGTCTGTGTTAATGTGGGTGTGACAACACCCTATTGTTGAGCCACCACAGGGACATCACAATGCATAAAAAAGGGTTGACTCCATCCCTAAAATGTAGGACTGAAGACTTTTGGATGAAAGTGAAAGGTCCAACCAACAAGAACCAGTCTAGTTGCCTCGATTCAAAGTTTGTGGATTAGCAATGACCCGGATGACTGAGAATCTACACAGAGTCAATGTTTGTATATATCTTGTGATCGGCGTGTGACCAGTTCAGGGTGCACGCCGTCTTTTGCCGAAGTCAGTTGGGATAAGCAACAGCTCACCTCGGTCCTGAATGAATACAGGTGCGATTAAAAATAGATAGACGTGCTGATATTTTCCAGCATGTCAAACTTTCAACTTGTCTTAACATTGCCCAATAGAACACCCAATTATTGGACAGACAGGCGTCACATTCAGTTTGACATTGACTCTGGTTTTGAACTCCAATGCATTCACAGATATGTGGTGACCCCTTGTGTCAGGAAAGATTAAGTGCAATGGGAGCAAGGCAGCAGAACACAATGATTTATCAAGCATCCCTTTTATTAACATCACTTGTTACAAAAAGAACAAACTCTTCAGTGTTAATGAACTCAGCCAACAATATAGCAAGTGTTGATTACTAATATGGGACACTCTCTCGAGTCCTTACAGTAGAATGAAAACCTGTACACTGTTGACCTTGTCTTCTCTTTCCGCGCTTTAGTCTCCTGCAATCTCTCCACAACACATATGCAGTGACTGATATACTTCTCAATCTACCCCCAAATGAGTAAAGACCCACGTCAAGGTGCATTTATGTATTCTAAGAGTCTAATGATACACAGCTGGTGGGGAAGAAAAACAGATCGTGACATACATAACTCAGTACATTAAAACAATACGCATTTTTTTTAATTTAAGGAAAACAAGTGATAAAAAAATTTAAGTTGGAGTTTCTCTTACCAGTGCCCTGTTGACGTGTGTGACATGTAACCAACTCAGTATTCAAAAAGACTGAATTTAAACAATACAGATTGAGTAGAGAATGCTCGATGGAACAAGATTATGATCAAAATTAAGCTGTGATGCTGCTGCTGTAGAGGAATGTGGTTGAGTGGAGTCTTAGTGACGGTGGAGTGTTTGGTATTAACAGTAAACCTCAGCCTGTTCCCTTGTTTGTCAGCTGATGTGGTGATGTCTGCGTCGTGCGGTCTGGATGGCTGCATGTCCCGTCTTTTGCGTGCTATACCTTCAACACATCTTTGTCAGCCTCCTAGAAAAACCCAAATATACACTTAAAAGTCTGCAACCTGAGAACATTGCAAGTGATTTCAAGTGCCGTGTTAAATTATAACCGGAAATCCATAAAGCAAAAGGAAGGGATCTTACCGCATCCTTGGTGAGTTGTCGGCTGACATCTCGTAGCAGCAGCTGCAGTTCCTGGACTGTTTGGTTAAGTCCTGCCGTCATCTTTTCATTTCTCTCAAGCTCTTCCTGATGGGACAAAAAAAGTGATGGTTTAGAATTGAAAATTCCCAGGTAATTGTGAGTGAAGTATCGAAAGTCGACTGCCACAAAGGTCGTAGAATTTGGAATGTTAGGTTATGCATGATTGCATGCAAGACATCAATCATAACGTTGATACCAAGTTGAGCTTTGTCTTTGTCTTTTTGGCAACACCTATTTAAAAAGGACTGCCATCATGTACCATTCGAGACACTTACTCTCTGTGAGGACAAACTGCTGTTCTCTATCAGGCCATCAGCATTGTCTGTCACTTTGGAAAGCTCCCCTTGGATCAGGTCCAAAGACTGCTGGGCCTGCGGTGCAAAATAAAAAGATCCTGAGGTCAACAACAACAAAAAAAAAAGCTCGCAGTTTAACATAGACCAAAATCCAAGACATTCTTTTGATCATTCTTACCTTATAGAGATCACCTGCAACCTGCTGCCTCTCGTTCTCTTCTGCCTCCAATTTGGATAGGGTCTCTGTGAGCTGAGTTTTCAGCTGCCAGTTAAAAAACAACAACAAAAATAAACAGCTCAGTTATGTTACCAATGTAACAAACCAGAAAGGGAGCATTTTTAATGCCACTTCAATCGAGGCCACATATAGCTTCAAACGTGCAAAGTTGATGCTAACATCATTAACTTGCTGTAATTGCATTTCATCAACTGCACTGACAATGACGTGTAGGACATTTAAATAAGATACCATTAAAATGCTCAAACTCATTTCCAAAACTACTATGTTTATATTACAGTGAAACTCCTCTACAACGAAATCTACATGGGTGAAAATACCCCCTAGTGTGAAAAAATCTTCATGCATTAACACCATTCCCACTTTCCTGTTTCAAATTTGCTACAGTGAAAAACCCCGTTGTGAACAATTTCTTGCTGCAAACATGATTTCGTTGTAGAGGAGTTTCACTGTATTCACCAACAAGCCATTGTTACTACTACCGAAACTAAATGAGGTTATAGTTCTCATGTGCTGTGAGTGCTTTGATTGAAAACAACCCGCAATAATGGCAGAATAATCAATAAAGCCAATGAGAGAAATGAGAATGGGATGATAGTGTGCATCTTAATTGTGAAGGCAATGAGTAGTCCCGATATTAGGCACCAGACCAGTAAAAGATGAGACACCTAGACGGCTTTGAAAGGGAAGTTAGTTTTAAAAGGGATTAATTGTGAGTCACCATTCATAGCCCCTCCTTTGAAAGGCAGCAACATTTACGTCCCCAATAGAGAACAGGATGCTGCCAAAATGAACGTCGTCATGCAAAGTAAGCAAGATAACGAGGTTGTGAATGATGACCTACGGAACCCTGGCCCGAGTGCGACAGGGGAAGGTTTAAAAGGATCTCTAGCTGGACGGGCAAGTAACTCTTACCAAATTCAGCTCCTCATTCTGCCTGATGGCTTCTGTATATGAGCCATCAAGTCTGGTCTGCAATTCAGTCAACAGATCTTTGAGCTGAAATTAAGTTTGAGAGGATGTGTTTACCGAGTCCTAAAAACAGTCCAGACAGTGGTGTGATGTGGTGTGCCTAAAAAGGCACCTACGACAGATTGGTGCACTGAGGACGAATTGGATCACATGCGGTGTCAAACGGGTCTCTAAACTTAGTCAAGTAGGACTTGCGGTTCAAAAATACTTGGACATGAGGAGTTTGTGCGAGGTTTCAAATGACAGCCATCAAAAATTACCCCCCCCCCCCTCATCAACATGAAACGAAACCATTGCACATCCTTTAGCAAACAAATGAATTCTGTGGCCCGCACTACTCAGCCCTTATGCTTACCTCTCGGACCTCTGTCACATACGTGGCGCTCTCACGCTCTGCCCTCTCCAACTCTGACTCCAAGTGGTGCTTTTCTCTTCGCAACTAGAGATTGGAAAAACAATTTTAACAATGGCTGTGTCAAGAACATCAAGTCGTAACAGTACTGTACTTCAAAAGGGACTGACATTTTCCAACTCCCCTCCTTCGCTTAGTCTCTCAATCTCCTGCTCCAGAGTTTTGACTTTCTGGCTCATCTAAGGTAAGAGAAATAATGATTAACGTATAGGAAAAAAAGTGTTGCTGCCACGAAAGAAAAACTCACCATAAAATAATTGTGAAAAATGCCAGTCAAACTTTGTGATGATTTGCTTACATCAATGGTCTTTGATCGTTTCCCACAAAATCCGCTTTGGCTGACAACATAATTGGCAACAGCTAGTGCGCTCTGACACTGATGTAACTTGACCGCACTGTTAATTTTGAATTTCTTTGGAGATTGTTCTCGGCTCTTAGATTGCCAGTCATGCTACAGTATACGTCTCCAAGTTGTAATCCATTTTCCTTTTGCTGACATATCCAAGGAGAGTGGATTCAGTCCGGTGGACATTAAATTTCTGAACACAGTCAAACCTCGGTTTTCGTCCATAATCCGTTCCAGAAGGCGGTTTGAAAACCGAAATTGTTAGGAAAACCGACAGCATGCTCTTTTTAAAATAAAAATGTTTACTGAACACGTCTGCTCACAATGGAAAGCAACACGAGGAAGCGTCACTTCGTCTACCCTAGGAAGCGTCACTTCCTCGTGTAAGGAAGGCGAGAGAGAGTCAAATGGTGCATTCAAGTGCGCTCAGGTTGTTCGAGAACCGAAATTTGTTCGTCATCAGAGGCATATGAAGCTCGAAATTTTTGGTCGAAAAAAATTGGTCGAGAACTGAGACGCTCGAAAATCGAGGTTTGACTGTATGTACAACTGTCGTCACAGGAAAAGCCAGCTGTTTGGAGATGGCCTTACAGCCTTTACCTTCAACATGCTTGTCGATATTTTTCTTTCTAATTTTCGGAGACAACTCACTCCTTTGCTTTCTGAGGTGCAGTGCACACCATGTCACCAAATAGCACTGTGCCAATCAAAATTACAATCGCGTTTTTTTTAGGGGGTGGGGGGGATCCAAATTTGATTACTTTCCATCATCGTTCAGCCCAAGTGCGTATACAATATTTGAAAGACCGGGTGAAACTGAGTCTCCAGCTAACCAAGGAAACACACCTCTCTCAGCTCCACCTGCGATAGCTCCTCCTTCACCTTCCATTTTGACTCTTCTTGCTCCACACTGCTCTGGAGGCGCTGCAGGATTCCCTCCTGTGGACATAGCAGGAACCACATTTGAGCCCGGCAGCATTAACATGAGTAAAAAAACTAAAAGGTTAATTTACCGTTTCTGCCAAAACTTTCTTGTATGTCTCACAGTCAACCTGTAATACCCTTTGGGCTTCCTCAGCTTCTTTCAGCTTCTCCGCCATTTTCTGCCAGGATAAAAAAAAAACACCAACAATGTGGCACTTGTGCATGTTAGAATAGCTCATGAGTATCACTTTTTTTGGACATGTACCTCGGGATGTTCTGATACATTGGTAGATTGTGCAGCTGTGACATTTTTCTCAAAACTGCAGAGCCATTCCTGATGATTCTAGAAGAAAGAAAGTTTTGGTTACAATAGCAGGAAGAGGAGTTGATAAGAGGGCTGTCATAAAGGGCCATACTTGTTCGTTGGGCAGAGGCACGTGGGGCAAAAGTCTGTGCAGGAAATTGCGACACTCAGCCTCGGACAACGCCAGTGTCGCTTGGTTGTCCTAAAAGGTCATTAAAGGGGGAGAGATGGAAAAAGACAGAAAAGTAGAAATGTTTTGAGCATATCTTGTTTTGAGGCTCACAATCATCTTGTTGCCCTTACACCATTGCAAGAATTCTAAACAAATGAAAAACATTTGGAATTGAACAAACTATATGCTTTTCTCAGTCGAAATACTGTGGGTTCTGAAATATTGGATTTATTTTCTTAAAGATCACTGAAAGGAAAATAAAGACAATAATCCATGCTATTTCCTAAAGTAGTGCAATTGAACTTCTTCAAATTAAATTGAATTGTGGGCTATGACATACTAACCAGCATTTGCCGCAGTCGGACCTAAGACAAACTGAGTGTTTCTGGCAGCGCGTTTCCACATGTAATGCAGTTTGCGCGTCCAGGCGCAAAAGGGATGCCGGTCGGCAAGGAAAAAGTGAGTCAAAAATTCTGCAGCTTTGCCCATTTTGCAAAGATTTGCGATCCAGACCTTTTCATGGCCTCGTGTCGCCGACAGCCAATTGGCATCAAGAATGTACTTACTGTGTCACACACCGCAGCAAAATAAGCATCAACAGACACACACACACACACACACACTTTGGTGAAATAAAAACAATGTCATTGCAGTCTTCGGGCACCGAGGGGAACACAGCCAGATTCATATACCATCCAGGGCCAAGCCAAAAAGGAGCAGGTTTGGAGAATGAGGAGTGTGGAAGTTAGCGGATTGATTTGTTTACAGCCGTTGAAGTGTCAACTCAGACAGCATTTTGCATCTAAGGTAACACAACCACAGTGATGTTCAACTTTTTTCTCTACCGGTCGCCCCTACCTCTTCTCCACTCAAAGTAACCGGGAACAAAAGCACGCGAGGCACACTGGCCGATGCGTCATGGTCAGTCTGAACCGAACCAAAGCGCTCTTTTTAGTACCTCTAAAGGTTTTTCAAACGCGTATTTGAACTGAAGAATAGAATGACTTCCAATCAACCACAAACAACAAACCAGTATCATGCACTACTCTCTCAGGCCTAAAAAGATATACAAGCAATGACAGTGTGAAGCAGCTGCCAAGGTTCACCCTAGTTGCAGGTTGTCTGCCGTATGCATCTACTGAGGAGCAAGTGGCAAAAATATCCAAACATTACTGAAACTTTAAACAGGGTATATCCTGTAGCCCAGTATTTTTCAACCCCTGTGCCGCGGCACAGCAGTGTGCCGCGAGACATTGTCAGGTGTGCCGCGGTAAAATATCCAATTTGTATGCCTGTGCGGTCTATGGCCCAGAAAGTAATCATGTAGTACCCTCCCATACCGCTAGGGAGCAGCAACAGCTAGCCAATTGCCTTGTGTTTCGACCACTAGAGACAAGCGAATTTGTGCCGCATGAATGCAGAACGACAGTGAAGCAATAAATATGAAAGATTATGAAATATTTTTTTCTTTGTACTCATTTGATTCCAATTCAAGCTGTTATAGCGTCATTCTTCAATGTTAAAATCGGTTATAGTAACAATATAACACGTTAATTGTTAAAATAAGCGTTTTTTTTTTTTTTACATTTTCAGCTAGTGGTGTGCCGCGAGATTTTTTCAATGAAAGAAGTGGACCCATTCCTGGATGGTGGGGAGAGGGCGGTATGCACTGTCTATTCTCCGAAAGAAGTTGAGGTAACAAATTTGTTAAGAGACCACATCTGCGAATCAGCTACTACCTTTGCAGTTATCAAAGGTAACATGAGTCGAACAAAAGAGGAAATATTAGAAAGCATGTATTCCAAGTTACTTTTTAGATACTGTACACCAGAATTGTGATTGTGTGCGCCATGTCCAGTCTCTTGTCATAAGTAGGAGGGAATTGTCTTCCGACTGGTCAATGCCAAAGAACGTCACAATACGGAAAAGATTCTGACATGCCACTTTTACCGTTGTGGAGTGTGTCACACTACATGTGCTACAATGTGTCAAGACAATGAAAAATGGATTACTTTGATTTCCTATGTACAAAAATGTTTCCATACCGAAACCATCGATGAATACTGCCAAACCTACCATGACAGAAAAACTGCATGTAATCAAAGTGAATATGTGGACAGGACAGATGGAACAAGAACATGCTCGAAATGAGACAAAAAGGACAAATGCACGAGCAAGCAAAAGGAAGCAATGAATCACAATGTCTGCACATTCATCAGGCTGAGCTTTGTGCCAAGAAGTACATTTTCAGTTTGGTCGAGGTTCAAAGGACTCAATCGGCGAGCAAAATCTGACATTGATGAAGAAATAAGTCATTCATTCGAGATGAGTAGCACGGCATCACAACTCGCCATAGATCCAATTGGCAACTCAAAGCCAAGTAATGTGTGAGAGTAAAAAGGCAAGCTAAATGAGTATGCAGCTTTGTTACAGTTGGTGGAAAACATTCCATTGAATCAAGTCATGGCAGAACAAAAAGCAATTTGGGGGGGGGGATGCATCAGATTGGAGCTACAGAGTGAAGTAGGCTGAGATTGGATGTCGAACCTTCAAAGCTTTGTTGAGTTTTCCTTGAAGCATGGATTCGGTGGCTGACAGAGCTTCCATTGCACTCCAGTTTTTCTCCCGGAGCTCCTGTTTTGGTCAGTTCCAAAGAGATACTACGTTCAGTTGAGCCTCAGGGAAAAGCCATTCAGTGAGCTTCAAACACACCGTGGATATAAGAGCACCCCGATGCATTTCCGATTTTAATGGGAAATGGAATCATTTCAGCTGTGGCCCCTACCTAGGGATCTCAACCTCACGCTGGGTGTGGGTGAAATCAGAAGTCAAAATTAAGCTGGTTCAGGGAGTAGTTCACACTATGAAAAAAAAAATCCTATTGTTCAGTATACTATATAATATTTGAACCTTTTTTCCTCGCCTAGAAAGGTCCAAATGTGTGTGCTTTTTTTTAACCAAAGCAATGATCCGAAAATCTTTGAATCAGCTAACAGGAATTGTCCTGGCCCATGGTGTGCATAACAAGAGCAGGCTGGAAGCCTTGCTATGCAATCTGCACCTTAAGCAAATTTCACTGATGCGTGCCACCGTACTGGTAAAGAACACCAAAGTTTAAGGGGAAAAAAAAAAAGGAAGCAAGCAAAATTACACCAATGAATGGTGCCAGCAGGGGGCGACAGATGTGCACCTCCACATTAGGGCTGAATGCAGGGAACCACAACAGGGACAGACGTCTCACAGATCAGTGTTTGTAGTTCTTAGCAGAAAACCTACATTGTTTTTCTTTCTGTGAAGCTCCAGAGTTTCCTTCAGCTCACAGAGCTCACTCTGCAGTCCTGTAAGTTGCTTGTCTTTCTCGGCCAACCTGTGAGCCATAGCATGTGTGATGACTTTACAGCATTTCTTAAGTTTAAAAAAAAATGTGAGTGAGCACGAAAGCCAACTTACGCGGTTAGGAGCTCTGGGTTTGGTACTGCACTAACAGCTTGCTGAAAGGAAGAGGTGTGGTGAAAGATCAAGCCTCCATTTTTCTGGTTAATTACAGAAAATTCACTCTTGACACACTCACCTGTTGATGTGCCTGCTCCAACTTCTCTCTCATCTCAGTCTGCAAGTGCTGGATCTCGTGGTCTTTCACAGCGAGCCTGTGGACAAGATGACAATCATGTTTATAGAGGTCTGATTGGTCAGCGCTCCCCTCAAATGAGAATGTCACTGTGTGTGGGAAGGTTCGCTTACTGAGCTTGGAGTACTTGGAGCTGCGTATACAATCTGGTGAGTTCTTCTGATGGCTCCTTCTGTCTCAGCTGCTCCATTGCTACCTGCAGAGCAGCAAATTGCTGCTCCAGAGCCTATGAGACAAAACTGGCTTCAGAAAAGAGCTCTACATGGGAAAATATTTGGGCGGTTACTAACAAACTCTTAAGAATAAATTGTTATCGGCGACTCCGGTCATGTTCCATCTTCAAGCGACCCCAGATTTTTTCTTTTTTCTCTTTTTTTGTTTAAAGCAACTCCAAACCTTTGTCATCTTTGAGTATCAGTCCAAGGAATTCCTCACTGATTATGGAACTGAGTGTGTCCCCAACAAATGTCCGTGCAGTAAACCCAGAAGTCGCTAAATATAGTTTGGGGCATTGCAAATTTGATTTTGAAATGATTGATTATATTTTCGAGACAGAAACCATTGCGGAAAGCACTTTTTGTGGTCATTTTACATGAGTAAACAGATTCTTTTTCAGGCGTAGAAAATACTGCAACTGGGACACGAGGGACAATATTAGTCTACAAAAATACATTTGAGTAATAAAGCAGATAAAAATTCACACCTCAGCAGCCTGTGCTTTGGCTGAGTAGCTGTCTTGTGCTGCCTGCAGACTGTCCTCCATTGATTTCACCTTCAAATCCCTTTCCTGGATCCTATAAATTCATTCATTTATATGACATTTACATTTAAAGATACAATGCAAATTTAAGAAACAAACAAAATACATTTGCACACTCAAGCAAGTGAGTACTCTCTTTTTGGGCGATCACCTTGTCAGAGCGCAAGCAGTCAAAATGACTGGTACGGTAGGTCTAATATATTCAAAATCCTGTTAGTCCAACTGTTACGAGGGGTTAAAAATTACATTTGCTCTAACACAGAATCAACTAAGCAAGCTGCCAGTGCCATCATTTTCAGGACACGGCATATGAAATATTGGACACAAAGCCAACCACATAACACAAACAAAAAAAAAAGTCTTACTTGCTATGTAGCTCTTGCACAATTGACTCTGATGAAATCTGCAAGTAAGGGAGATGAACATTACTGTACTTGATCAGAAAAAGGAGGGGAAAACAAGTAGCAAGGCAGATAAAAATGTCTTCATTTGCGTTGCAATTTTTACATGCATGACCTATCAAATTATTTATCCTAGGACGATTAGCACCCCCCCCCCCCCCCCATAAAACATTTCCCCCTATAATGTTAACACTTTTGTCTCATAATTTGGTCATCCCCCCCCCCCCCCCCTTCTGGCCCATCTTGACTTCTGCCCTTTGCTACTTAATCACTTACCGATTTACAACTCACCTGATCTGCCAGCTTTCCCTGAAGGGCCATCAATTTTTGCTTTAGTGCCTCATTCTCGTCTCTCACGGTCTGATTTAGTTCAAGAGAAATAAAACAGTCAATGAAACGCAGAGCCTCTTATGCTGATGTCAGTCAACTGTGATTTTGTCAGGGGAGAAGAAAGTGACACCTTTAGTTCCTCTTCCTTGTTGGCCACTTCGATGAGCCCCTTCTCTAGTAGGCTCTCTACAGTTCTCATGTTCTCCTCTTTTTCCTGGACACTGGAAGCAGAGAGAGAGTTGTGTTCAAGGAAAATCTATGAAATTATCATTTGACTACAAAGCATGGTCATAGTTTCACAATTAGTTTTCCAGCAGGTAGGTTTTTTATTTGTACACACCTCCTTTGGATCTGGTCGAAAGCCAGCAGGGAGGCAGTCTGCATGGGTAGAGCGTCAAAGGAAAGATGGCGTGGGTCAAACACGGGAACATTGACAAACACAATTAAGGTACACACCTGATCAGCAATCTGTGCCCGCAGATTCTGAACCTCTGCCTTCAACGAGATGTTGTCATTGTGCAAGGCCTGTGCAGTATAATTCAAACAATATGAAATTGGGTGACTAATGACAAATAAGAGTGCAAAGTTTTCTGCAAGTGCTGCTAGACCTGCATGTTAGTTTCTCTACTGGCTCCACTGCTCCGTTCAGCATTCAAAGAATCCTCCAGGCTCTTTCTCTGCAACTCCTTATCAGCCAGTCTGGACGAAATGGGGAAGTACATGGATATATGAGCCCGCATTGAGGAAATGCATTGAATACAACTAAATCTGCCAAAGATAAGAGCAACGTGGTCTCACAGCTTTTGTAGCTCCTCAATATGGGAGACGTGACTGGCCTAAATTGTGAAAAGACAAAAATCTCATTAGCCTAATTACACTCTCAGCTATAAGATAACTATGATGGGCTAAAGTACAAGTGAGCTTTGACCTGTGTTGAGATCTGGGCATGCAGGTTCTCATTTTGTGCTTGCAGTGTTTCCTTTTGGGCTTGAAGACCTTTGTTTTCATTCATGAGCTCCTGTGGAAGACATTGTCAAGTCAATCTCCTTGACGAGGCTAGATTTTCTTCTTTCAAAGTTTGATTTTGGGTGACTCACCTGGGCGCGAGCCTGCATGGAATCATCAGCGATACTGTGCTGGGACACCTCCAGCAGCTCCATCACTCTCTGCTCCAGTCTCTCCTTAGAGACCATGGCTTCAGTCAGGCTGCTATGGAGGGTCTGAAGCTCTTTATTCTTATTGTTCATCTCATTCTCCGCTGTCAACAGCTGACTGTGAAGTTCTGCACCCACCCCGCACGAACCATATTAATTTTTTTATGTGCCTTAAACTTTCTCAAGTATGGCTGATGCGAGCGACATGACTTCTCACCTTGCTTTGAGGCTTGGAGTTTTTCTCGCTCTGCATTGACACTATGGAGGAAGTTTTGCAGTTCCTCCCAGCGTCGCTTAGCATCTTGTAGTTGGGCCTGGGGATAGATAAAAAAAAAAAGCTCCATAATTTAAACAGAAAACAATGACAGATTGGAATAAATATATAAAAAAATAATTGTATTTGTTTAACATGAGAGCTTAATGTCCCAATACTCCAACACATTAACATTCTATTATCTTTGTAATGTCCAATGATGAAAAATCCATTTTCAACTCTTGCTCTGACTTGTAGTTTCTTAGCCCATACTTAGCAAGAGTGAAGGTAACACAGTCTGACTGCAAAACACAGGAAAGGCTAGTCTACGTGTCAAACAGGATGTTGGTGTTATTACATGGACAAAACCATCCAACATCCCAGCGTCCAAAGGCAACAACCCTCCCTAAATGTGTTCTGGTTCCCACACCCTACCTCTGGAATTCCACTACAACCTCCTCCCCCATTGCCTCACCAATAAATCCACACCCATGAAAGACATACAATGCTTGGCGGTAAGCTGAGGCGCTTTGTGCTTTTTTTTGTGAGACGGACAAGGGGGGTGGATAAACACACATACACGCGCACCTATATATCTCCAATCATCTCTCTCCACACACACACGCGGACGGGCAAGGTGCATTTTTTTTCAGCGTACCTCCAGCTGAGACACGTTCTGCTTGTAGCTGACCTCCAGTGACTTCCTCTGGTGTTCCTCCTGCTGCAGCTTGGCGTTGTTGTCCGCCAACTCAATCATCATCGCCGCATAATCAGAGCGCAGTTTGTTCATCTCGGCTGTATTCCTGTCAAGCGACACAAACAAGCGCACATGGCACAAATTATATGAACATTTTATAGTAGCGATGTCATGGTTGAAGAGCTGAGTGGCTCTGGTACGGCACTCACTTGCTCTCCATTTGGTTGGTGGCTGTGCTGACTGCATCTCGGAGGATGCCATTTTCCTGCTGTAGGCGGGTTATTTGGCCTTCCAGCTGCTCCCTCAACTGCTGGAACTGCACAACGTGAAACATACATTTGATACTCCGAATAACGTCAACAATCTCAATCTCATGTAGATAAATTGTATGTACAGCTCATAGCGTCATCATGCCCATATTTGCGTGCTCGTGGCTGTGATAATGTGAGCCAACAACTTTAGTGTCATTGGGTGGAGGCAGGGGAACTGGCTGTGTCGTGTCCTCAAAACATGAATGCCCAGATTAAAGACCCAGTTTAAAAGCAACAGAGTTAAGGAGTTGAGTGGTGAGTTTGGGCGCTACTCACTGTTGGGAACATAATTGGTAAAGTACTGATTTATCTTATCTAACATTTACAAAGAAACGTGTGAGCCAATTTGCCCCTAAGAGCTTCAACACGTAGCAGTGCAGCAGCCCTGAAGTTGGTCACCAGAGAGATGGGGTCGCATTGCACATTAAACTTACCTCAACATTTTTCCTTTCGCTCTCAATTCTGCTTTTGGTAAATTTAACAGTTTACTAGTCACAGTTTTGAAATATATATACAACACTCTTGAGTCCTGATTGTAATAACCGCAGTAATAGGACAACCTGGAAATGAATTCCTTGTTTTAATGGCTTCATAAATGTCACACAACCCACCTTGATCTGCATGGTCTGGAGCTCCTGGTAGCTTCCTTGTGCTTTGGCCTGCATGCTGCTCAGTTCTTTCTCCAGTGCTGAACACTGCTCTCGCAGCATGGCTTCCACCCGACCCGTCTTCTGCTTAGAAACCTGGAGCTCCTGAAGCACAGTGCCAAGACAGCAAGATATTAACAGCTCGAACCAAGTATATCAATCTCAATGTTTTCTTGTGTGTACCATAATATTAAAGTAATGTAAGGAATACTTTTAATTACTTTTCGATTACTCCATACCAAATGCTTTCAAAACCCCCCACACCCAAATGTTATTATTTCTATATTTTTACATACAGTCAAACCTCAGTTTTCGAACGTCTCAGTTCTCGACCAATTCGGTTTTCGACCAAAAATTCGACCAAGAGTTTTTTATGCCTCGGATGACCAACAAATTTCGGTTCTTGAACAAACTGAGCGCACTTGAATGCACCATTTGACTTCTCTCGCCTTCCTTACACGAGGAAGTGACGCTTCCTCGGGTAGACGAGGAAGTGACGCTTCCTCGTGTAGCGTTCCATTGTGAGCAGACGTGTTCAGTAAACATTTTTATTTTAAAAAGAGCGTGGTTTCGGTTTTCGAACAATTTCGGTTTTCGAACAGCCTTCTGAAACGGATTATGGACAAAAACCGAGGTTTGACTGTATTTGTCTATTCTTTTCTGTCTCTTGGCAGTTTAATAGCCAAAGCACAAAAGTTGCGAGGCAGAAATGCTAACCACTTGTGCAGCATGCCGCAGAGATGGCTAGATTGAAGGCCATGACAAACAATGGCTGTTTTCGAACTATCCCCGAAGGCAACCGAGAGATACAGAGAAATTCATCTCATGAGGGGAATTAGTTTTGCTAGCTTTAGAAAGTCCAAACCTTTCCTCATGACTAAGAGGACAGAGAGGATCTGGCTTCAATCCTACCCCCAAGCATACGATTTTGACACGGTATATTACGTCCACCGCGAAAAAAAATCACTGGTATACACACACACAAAAAGTACGGTACAGAATCATTTTTGCTAGCTAAAACTGCTCGGTTTTGGTACTGGTAATTGGTGGTACGCTGTATCAACACCACGGTTGCTTTTCACAAATCAGTTTCACAGGTGTAAGAATACAAATGATTATCCATGATGGGTGTTCTAAGAGATGGAGCATGGGGATGTGAACCTGGCTGAGTTGTTTGACTTTATCCTTCGCAATGGATGCCTCCTCTTGAAATGTGGTTAGGAGACGCTCTTGTTCCTGAATAGCTGGATCGGATTTAGCGACAGACTAGTTGGGGAAAGACAGCATGAAAAGAACTTCAGTCAGATTTCCCCTCGCATTTTGAGACTTCAAATCCAGCATTTGTTGATTGTCTCACTTTGTGCCAGGCATCGACGGCACTTGGGCTCTTCTCTTGGAGGACAGCAATCAAACTGGCAGCCTCAGCTTCAGACAGGGTGATCGAGGACAGACCTGAAAGCAGCTCCTTGAGCTTCACCTCCTTGTTCTCTGCAAATCCATCAGATAAAAATAAACAATATATGCAGTAGTTCTACGCATTAGCTTGAAAAGTTTATTTTTCCTGCTCCGACCTTTGTCTGTCTCGTTCTTCTGTTTCTTTCCTTTAGATGGTACATCATTGTTGTGGGCAGTCTGGTGGTTGGCAGAAGCTCCTGAGTCTGTCAAAACATGGGACTCCTCAACTGAATGGACGGGGGGAAATAAAAGACAAAAAAAAAAAAAAACACATTGACGCTAATGTTCAGAACTCAGTATGGGCACTTGATAACAAGAAACTTTTGCGCATATTAAGTGCATCGTCAGTACCATGCTCCGTCTTCTGTCTTTTGCTGCCCTTCTTTCCACTGGGAGCACTTGGAGTTGCATTGGAGAGAACTTTGGATTCAGCCACATGAGGAGCTTCTTGCTTAACTGGTGCCTGCTCTACTTTAATTAGCGCTGGCTGCTGGTCATTCGCTGAAAAGGCGTAGAACTGACTTGAAGGCAATTAGACGTAGAATATTTGAATTAAATCACAACACGATTACGTACGATTGGAAATCGAAGTGAATCAAAAGCCTTCAACAACCTGTTATAATTTGAATGAACTTCTGTGCGGGAATTATGTTAATGGAGTGGGTGGGGAAAATGATTAAGTGCTTAACTTTTTGTGGGTATGTTGGAATGGCACAAATGTTTATGTCGCTCGGGCACGTTTGACCAATCGTAGTTCCCAGACTGTGGCCACAGTATTTTCAACAACATTCAAACCTTTTCTGCATCTGTTTGAAACTGCCCTTGTGGAAACCAACCTGTCTCCAACTTTTGCTTCTTTTTCTCCTTCTTCTTAGAAGTCTGCGGGGGGGTCTGACTCACAGCAGCTGCCTGGGTAACTTGAACCTGGACCTCAACCTGTGGAGAAGGTGGCTTGGGCTGTTTGCTGTACACATGAGGTGGCTCTCGTTTGTGTCCCATCAGCTTGGAGTTGTTTACTTCTGGCTCTTCAGGTGGAGATGCTGCTGCAGCTGTAATGGCTGCTGCTGCAGTGGCGGCAGCAACAGCAGCCTTTGCGGCTTTCTTCTCCTTTTTCTTTCTCTCCCTCAAACTAGCGGAAGCCTCGGTTGATGTTGGAACTGGTACACATGTTGAAGGTGCTGATGGAACAGGATCTGCTGCAGGCATGGGCACTGGTTCCTCAACCGACTGCAGGGTGGATCTGTGGGCACCATCAGCTGCCTCGAAGTCCCCCTGATCCTCTTCAGACTCGCCTCCGCCACCGCCTCCACCTGCCACACTTGCACTCTCCTTCTTCTTACTCTTCTTCTTTTCATTCTTCTTGCGAACATCTGGTTTGGATGGCGGTAACTTGAGGTCACGTTTCTGCCGGGCCAGCACCTCATCGTAGGAGGTTTCCTTTGTGAAGAGCATGAAGAAGAGGAAGAGGAGGGCAACAACCAGTAATGGGACCAGGATGAGCAGGTACTGGGAGTCGTAGATATCCAGCGCCATTCTACATTAAAAAAAAATACATATAGAATAACTATCGAATAACTGAAAATATGTCGTGGTATATGATAAACATGAGATCAAATGGCCTATATCGTGATGGAAGATGAGTTTCCATATCGCCCAGCACCGGTTGAAATTGCTGTTTTAGTAGCAGTTCCATGGCATGCATTGTTTTTCAAGGCCTGTGGGCTTCCATTGTCACGCCGACTGGTAAGCAAGGGTGTTGTGACGAGGTGAATGCCAACTTGTTCTCAAACAGCCTCAAAATTGAAGAGGAACACAGGACTCCCATAAAGGCATTGCCACTCTTTGAAGCAGCACTTCATCACAAAGGTGCAGAATTACACTGCGCGGCTTCAAGAAATAGGATCCGAAAGAGATTTTACTCCTTGATGAATAAGGAGCCTATGTAGTTATCTTACACCGCACTCTAAAAACGGTACCTTGCATTTTAAATAGCATTGCTTGTTAATAAATTTAGAACATCAACAGTGTGACCCTGGAAATGTCCTTTAAGACATATATTCCGATAATGGAACAAATGGGTAGTGAAAGTCAGCCAAAAGGTTACTTGCAACTGGGTCGAGAAAGATTCTGCAATAACTTATGCTACATGTGACAATCACGGCACAAGTAGACAAAAGTAGTCAAAATGGTTAAATTGCTAAGAATGACATTACAGCAGACAACTGACAAATGTTGGGAGTTAAAAGCAGCAGTTAGAACAGTAAGGAGGCAAAAGAGCATTATCAGTAATATGCGATGGACCACCAAAGTGCAGAGGATGACAGGTTGTGGTGGGAAAATATTAACAGAGTAATATAACTTTGGACCGACAACAATGACTGCAAAGAGTAATTAATGGCCATACAATTAAAAAAAATACTTGATATGGTGCCTAAATTTTGAACATGTTCAAAATTTCTTTTGGTCAAGAGGAACCTGTTTGCGACCCAAAGAATTCTTCTCTAACGCTGACGAAAAAGCATCATTCACTATGCGCACAAAGACTCGTGAGCATTCACCGCACAGTGATATATGGCCAGTTTATCACAAGCCCCTGTAGCATTTAAAAACGTCTTGCCACGCTGTTGGTGGAACTAGAAGTTGAGCCTGTGGCGAAAAAGAGCAAAACAGAAGAAATGACCGAGTACACTTTGTACATGAGCTGCTTTCATTTAGTGGACAAAGCGCACATGGAATATAATAGGCACTAATACGTATCTGAGCTTTTGAGATTGCTCATCGCCTCACCATCTGAAGTGACAAGACTTCAGAAAGTAGTGGAACATGCAATTTTATGTTGTTTCTCATACTAGTTTATATCAACCTCAGATGCCGCTACGTTAGAAGCAGGATTTGTTTGAAGCTGCAACCACAGGTATACCTACAAACAAAAAGCTGTAAGTTATCCGTATCAGAACGGTTTGGAGAAGCAGGAAATTGTTGGTATCAGTGGGGAAAAAAAAAAAAACTTATCGTGCATCTCTACGACAGCAGACCAATCAGTGGGAGCGCTCCAAACCAACACTTCAGGAGCAAGACTTGACATGTCGTCAAACAATACCATGAATCGGGAACAAGCAAGTGGTAAAAAAAAAAAAAGGGCAATACGAGAGAAAACTCCTGCTTCACTTAAAGGTGGGCATGTTGCAGGAAAAAAAAACAAAAAACAAAACAAAAATACTGTGGCTTTATATAAAATGTGGCCAATACATTTGTTCCAGTATGCCTCTGCATTTATGTTGCTAATGTCATACTAATAGTAGTAGTGTTAGTAATAGAAGGCTTGTGTTTGCATAATAGTCTATACTGTAATAATAAAGTGGTGTAATAGCAACTGCAGCAGTTTATTATTAACCTATATTGGATTACCGTCCGCATTGCTGTAACTTTCCTTTTCAGTTGCCTGAGTTGAGCTTTTCAAAAATTAAGCTGATTAAGACTTACCTTTGTTCGCCAATGGCACAAGAGTGCTCAAATGGCTTGGCGATCCTGAGTATCAATGATGAAAAGATTGCACAGCATTTGTCATACAGTGACCTCATAGGGGATTTTGCATGCCCCCCCACCCCACTTCCCACGCAAAAATGCAGAAGTATTGCGCCGTAAAAAGGCACACTCGCACGTTCACTTTAGATTTGTGTATGTATTTGTTTTGAAGCTCTTTAATACTTATCCATAAAATTCAGGTTGATTTTCTTAAATTCAGCCTTTGACTGATAAAAGTTTCCAAATGGCATGTTGTGTGGTATGGTCATGTGACGCATTTGTGATGGGAAGCGGTGGGTGGGGTGGCTCCAAATAAAATTTAGCTCGGGTCTCAATTTGGTCATGGGCGGCAACATCGAAGGTATTTTAAGAATGACGTCCAACATGTCAGCCATAGAAAATGACTACTGGTGTGCCCAAGGAGGGTGCCCATGAGTGCAATTCTACCTAAAGTGATAACACAAATGAATCTCAGCTGTTCCATCACAGACTCGGGCTACTTATAGATTCGAACCGATGCAATCTCGCGAGCTAACTTCTGCCAAGCGTGATTAGCAGGTACACAGTGGCCAAATGGGCCGTGAAGGCCAATGGAACCCTCACGTCAATCAGACTCGGCGACTCGATAGTTTCAAGTAGTTCGACGACCACATTCGCACTTTTTTTTAATGCTCATACGCAAGGACTGCGGTGTGAAAGGCTCAGCTCACCAATGGCGTTGGAGGCTAACATGCTAGCCAAGAGCACTAGCCAGCCGGCTTGCCCATGACTGACTCAAAGTGAAGTCTTGGGCCATCATAGTGACCGGCAAGGCGTTGATAAAGACGAAGACTTTCTCAGACATTAGGCGGACTGCATTTGTGGACAACGGGTTCGGCTCGGCCACTGTCTCAGCCTCGTCCTCCCCCTCCTGAAATCTCTGACCCGGTGGTCTGCTCCCTTCTGTGCTAAGGGCCGTTCCCAGGCCTATGTAAACTAGCTTTGCTATAGCCAAGCCCTGACACGCGACTCACATGCCATGAAATAAATAAACGAACGTGAACGAATTCGTCGAAACTTACTTGTGGGTTGAATGGACTGTTGACTTAGTAGTGAAACGGTGTTGTTGTTGATGGAATCCAGCAGCCTCCTCCTCACTTCCCAGAGCAGCCTAGCTAAGTTCAGATGCGCTGCGCTCACTAAACGCAACACAGTCTTCCGTTCAATGGGCAGGTCAAAACTCTTCAGGGGACGCTTGCTTTCATCCCGAGACGCACCGGACCGCGTCGCTGCGTATTCCTGACATTTTCAATAGACAGCACCGAGCGGCAGAGACACCTTGTGCTTTCAATCGTGTGAATGTCAACGTCAAGGAGGAGGTGTTGCATTATGTCGCCACAGATTGTTTATGACGTCTTTATCAAAGTTTAAACAATGTCTATCCGTGTCCATGAAAATGAGGAAAAACAAGCAAAAATGTATCTGTGAAAACGTCTTAATTATGCGTGACCGGATGAATAGTGGTGTAACGCTTCCTTCAGTTTTTATATAATAATAATACATTTCATTTAAAAGCGCCTTTCAAGATATACACTACTAACAAATGGTTAGGGGTACAGTACACTGCTTTTGGTGCAAATTTCATAATAAATGTTACATGTACTATAACCTTTACACGTGAACTTAATTTTACTCTGATTTCCACATCCATCCATCCATTTTCCGAACCGCTTTATCCTCAGTAGGGTCGCGGGGGGTGCTGGAGCCTATCCCAGCTGTCTTCGGGCAGTAGGCGGGGGACACCCTGAAGTGGTTGCCAGCCAATCGCAGGGCACACAGAGACGAGCAACCATCCACGCTCACACTCATACCTAGGGACAATTTAGAGTGCACAATCAGCCTGCCATGCATGTTTTTTGGAACGTGGGAGGAAACCGGAGCACCCGGAGAAAACCCACGCAGGCCCGGGGAGAACATGCAAACTCCACACAGGGAGGCCGGAGCTGGATTTGAACCCGGTACCTCAGCACTGTGAAGCCGACGTGCTAACCACTGGACTACCGGGCCGCCCCTGATTTCCACATTAAAATATTTTTATACTGCAGACATTATCGCTTTAATCCCTAACCCTATTGCTAGCCCTACCCTGACCCCAGAACCCTAACCCAACACTCACCCCGAACCCTAACATTACACTAACCTGAGCCCCTAACCCTAACTCTCTAACCCCTAACTCAAACTCCCTAACCCCCCTAACATAATCCCCCAAACCCTAATGCATGCTTTGAGCATTACCTCTCAATTCCACTGGTGAAAGGACACTTTGATTTTCTCCTCTTTCATCTACAACTGCTTCAAACAACAAGGCGTATGCAGGAACAGCGGTTACGTTGCATAACTGTCCATGTATTATGTGTTGGTTATATTACCGGATTTTATAGTTGTTCTGTAAAGCACTTTGTTTCAGCTGCAGCTGTTGTGAAAGTGCTACATAAATAATGATGTATTGTATTGTACCGTTACATGACGCGAGGTGCACGTTAGTTTCCCGCAACAAACACCCAAATGTTCGCCACACTGGCTATTTACTTCCGCTGTTTCTGGCTGTATAGCGATGTTGCATCGTTTCTCTGTCTCTTTCTATAGATTTGTTTGATTTACGACTTTCAAATAATTATTCTGCAATGCCAAATGTGAGCCTATGGACAAAAACAAAGTAATGACATTGCCTCAAAGCACTTCTGAGCTTCCAATCAGGTCGCACTGATGTTGTCACTATTGATGGGGACGTGGGTAATGAAAAATAATAGCAATTATTTTTATTTAGCAACTTTCGAGGGACCCAAGGACAAGTACCAGAATTTAATGAGATGATTGAAACATACAAATAAAGCGTGTATAAAATTATATAAACTGCAACAAAATAGTGTATCCATATAAATATGCCCGAAATAAAAATGGATGAAAATCACAAGAATACTTGTTCTTTTTCTGGGTAACAATGTTTCTGAATTTGAAATTTATAGTTTTCCTGAATGTTGTGATGAATGTATTTTTGCAGTAAATGTTTCACTTTCTCTCTACACCAGATTTTTACTGTACATTTGTGGCAAATAAAAGTCAAGGAAATTGATCCTTGCCTCAATAAACTTAAAGACACCAGCCTTTTACTTTCTTACTTAATGCACATCCGGGACAGTCATTCCTCTTAAGATTTGATTCCTCTTTTAGGTGTCAGAGGATGCTGGCAGCCCTATAGCCTCCAGCTCTGCCTCATACTGCTTCCTTAGGCCCTTGAGATACATGCGCAGGCTATCCGGGTCAAGTCTGGAGTTTCTGGCAGTCTGCAGGAGCCGGGTGGCCATGCGGTGTAAAGCGCGCTGCCTCTCTGTTTCTGGATCACTCTTACGATTGGCCTTGGGATGAATGTCCAAAAGACATTTTACTTGGACAGAAACATTTGAAGGGAATTTGTGATGCTAATTGAACCCCAGGGGGGCATATTGCATGATTGCATGAAACCTACCAAAAGCTGCTTGCTGACTTTGGAGGCAATTGTCTTTGCTTCCTGGATTACACTCGAAGGAAGTGAGGTCATTTCTGCCGCTTTGAGGCCTAACAGAGCAATAGTACGATTTGTTTGCGCCCTTCTGACAAATATTTCATCACAGTTGATTCAGCAGACTGTTTACCGTAATGTCTTTCTTCAGAGAATCCTTGACTCAGTAAGTGTGTGTACACTATGCTCTCAGTGCCAGTGTCACGAGTGCGTGTGTGCTGAACCTGCATGTGCTGGTTGTCCACACTGGGATACAGAGATTCGAGTTGGCACAGCTCAAGGTAGTGTGTGGCAAACAGGGTGAAGGCCTACAGACATAAAAAAAAACACCACAAAACGAACATATTTTTCTTTGTAAGCAAGTATATGTGTATAATATAGACTGTAGTAGGCTTATTCATCTTCTTACTTAACAAAGAAATGTCAGCACGCTTTACCTTGAGGCTGAGGAGAAACTCACAAACTGAGTGACATATTCCAATGCCTTCTTCAGCACTGGTGCCACGGCCCAGCTCATCAATGATGATGAGGGAGCGCTCACTGACATTGTGGATTATGTATGACACCTTGAGAGGAGAGGAAGTTGATTGATCAAGCAGCGGTTTCTTTTTCACAAAATCAAAAGAATGACGAGTACCTCCTTCATTTCCAACATGAATGTGGAAGAGTTAGTTTCGAAATCGTCATCAACACCAATTCTGGTGAAAATCTGATCTGCCACACGGAAAGAAGCATACTCAGCAGGGACAAAAGAACCTGTGAAAAAACAAACCCCAAAAAAAAGTAGTGTCACTCAAACCTGAAATCGCAGCAGAGTGTTGCTTCAAATATTGTAACGTAATTACTGACCTATTTGAGCCATGATCTGACACAGTGCCACTTGTTTGAGATATGTGGATTTCCCGCTCATATTGGGCCCTGTGATGATGACAAAGTTGCTCCCCTCGGAGACATAACAGTTGTTCGAGACAAGCTGCTGCCCGGGCATTCGCTCCAAGATGGGATGACGACCCTGTTTGATGGCTAATGTGTCTGTGAACTCTGGTCGCACTTGCAGATGACAAAACAATATATAAACACACACACACACGCACACACACACACACACACACAAAATCATGTATCAAATACAGTAGCCACAAGGGGGCATTTGAGACCAATTGGCTTCCATCTTGGGGAGCTGTTAGAAACTCAATCGTTATGAATTGTCAAGATACTGTACAGTGGAATTTGAATGTCCCAAAGCTTTTGCAACTTGGAGTTCAAACCAAATATGGCCCAAATGTTTGTGGGTCAGATCATTGCTCTAGAATTCATCTGAAAACAAGACATAAGAATTTAACATTTCCCAACGTCACTTGCCCTGAACCCAAAAGAAGTCCAGAAAACGGATGTTGATTCATTTTGAGGAAGTAACGACAATTTTTGCTGTGCTTTCTTCTCTCGACATGCCTCGCTCTCATTAGTCCACCAAGTGACTTTAGCCTTCCACTTTAGGGTGCACCCGCTTTTCATTTAGGCATCTTAATTAAGGCTTAGCTTTATGTTTGCCCATTGGTGTTTGGCTCACCAATGGTTGCGAAAGCGCTCGATTAGAAAAGATTAGATTCATTATAAATACACCCAATGATTACAGTTCAATTTGTCTTGGCTCACAATTAAAATTCACTTATTGTGCAGCCCTAATGATGACACAATGATTATTTAAAAAAAAAATATATATTGCAGTTAAAAATTGCCACACATTAAATTGATTTGCTCTGAGCAGTCTCATTATGTCAGTTCCAAACGGCAGCTATTTAAAAAATTTTTTAGTTGCATTAATCTTTGTTTCACTTATTTGAATACAATATGAAAAATCAGTCACTGGATAAAAATGACATTGCCTCGACAGTTGATAAAGAACTCTAATAGAAGTAATAACCTTCTGGTATGGAGTCATTCAATTTCAGATATTTGTTGGAGGAAATTGTTTTTGAAATACAAACAACAACAACAAATGGATGGACAAAGTAACCTGAGCACATGTTGGCAGGGGAAGAACCGAGCTGTAAATCAGCATGTGTCTGTGGACACTCAGACAACCGAGTATCTGAACTCGCCATCTTTGGGACTGACTCGGTGACCCTCGGCCCACGAAAAAAAGGGCAGAGGTCCGTCGAAGCGCCAGCTCATTGACATTTGCTAGGCGCTGTAAATCAATAAATAAATATACAGCGTGACAGTTGGACAAGACACGCTCACCATAATCAGAGAGGGTGCAGGCGTTTGCCAGGGACAGCAGCATATCCAGCATCGACACAGCATCCGACAGTTTATAGAGGCAATGGATGTGCTCACGGACAGTGCCGAGCAGTTGACATACCACCCTTGGAAAGAGACAAATTCAGTGCTCAAGATTAGTGTAAGAAAAGCAGAGTCTTGTGTCGTGAATCTTCTTGAAGAGAGCAACAACCTTTCAGTTTTATATTGTTGTATGCGAGGGCCACATAGTGTAGTTAGACACCAAGGATACAATTGCGCTTCAGCCTATATACCCTGGCAGAATTCCTAAAAAATATATTGGCAATATTTTTGGGAAAATGTGATGACTAAGTATTATTGCTATGTTTTGTTTAATAATTGTGCTATTCTGAAACACCCTAGTGTTTGATTTTAATCTAGTTTGATATAGCTTGACTGATCCCATGAATATAGAAATCAATGTATTTTGCCTGATGACTATGTAAAATTGTATGTAAACTTTGAGCACATCAGCATAACCCAGACAGTTATAGATACATTTTAAAAAGAAACTATGACAATATTGCCAAACATTCCCAATAAATCCTTGTGCCCGTAAATACAGTTTTGGAATTAGGGGGATGTGAAACAAACTAGACAGCCCATTGTGTGGATGGTGGGGTGAAACAATCACAAAAAGCACAGAAGCTTCAAAAACTTTTTCCGGCATTTAGAAACTTGGTATTGAAATATTGAGAATCCCTGCTCGTGCGTTGAAATTGACACTTCATTTCGTACAACTGCATTCATATGGTCTTCTCAGCCCTTATACATCTGTGACTTTTGTTACAGAACCGCCAATCAGTGGCTACCAACACAATAGCTTTGATTGGCTAAATCAGTAAATATGGGTGTTGTTTTTTTTTTTTGGTGACGTGCGTGATTCACCAAAAAACCCCTGCAAAACCCGGAATGGAGGGGGTTTTACTGTAACCGTGTGCACCCAATATAAATATGTGTTTGTTCTGAGTATGAGTATGTTGCTCTACTCACACATAGGACATGTGAACAATCTCTCTCAGGGCCTCATCACAGCGGTCGTTCAACTTCACCAGATCGGCAGTGGTAAAGCTATAGTTGTCCTTGTGTTTGACCACCTGACAGGACAGATGCCGGAATGCCAACAATTATGCTCAGGCAATAAATATTTACATTGCCTTATTTATGTTAGATAATTCATGAATTTGTTAAAGGCAACAAATTGCAACTATTAAACAAACAACTGCGAAACAAGAAAAATGATCATGGACATCAGGGCAAACCAAATCAAAATTAAGCAAATGACAATACTACTCAGGATACTAATGGCGTAGTATTATGCCATGCAGTTTATTTATTTTATTTACTAAGAAAATAATTTTACTTCGTTAAAGATAAAATTGGAACTTATATTGTCATTCTCACTGATGATACCTTAATGAACTCCGGAGGTAGTTTGCCCTCAGGCAAGAACCTTCCTTCCAGCTTCATCTGGATGAAGAAACCTCGAGCGGTGCTGAAGCTTGTGCGCATGGGAAAGCCATAGTTCTCCGCCATCTGGTTTACTAGTCCTGAGAAACAATTGCTATGCTATCAACACTTTGAAGAACATCCATGAAAAATAAGCCACTTTTTAAAAAACGTATTTTTACGTTATTATGTTTGTAACATTCTGAAATTGATTTAGTCCTTTTCTTACTGTATCTGCAAATGTTGAGGACATGCAATATTTTGCACCATTCTGAAAGATCTGGCATTATAATCAGCATTTCAAATGCCTTTATTGAGGAAGAGATCATCATTTTGACATGGAACAAATTTTGCCAACAGTATGAATAATTCCTGGCCCAACTGTTTGTTTTGAGGTTTTCACCTTTTACTTAAGAAACACTTTTTTTTTCATTGTGAATGATCAGATTTCAAATGAACATCCTTAGAAAGAAATAATACATGCCTCTTATAAAATAAGAATAAAGAGGTCTCCACCTGCAATGTCATCCACTATTTCGGTATAAGCTCGCCGGGCAATGTCCAGGAACTCGTTGATGTTGGGCCGCACGGCATAGCACTTCTGTGTGCGCATGTTAAGGTTCCCCTTCAGGTAGGTGGTGTCGTCATTAATAACGGTAAGGATCTGCTTCAAGATCATGTCAAATCTGAAGGTGGACACAAAACACTGTATAAGTAGAAGTACACACACAAAAAAAATAACAGCACTTGCAGACCTGCTGTCCTCAATTGAAGTGCTGTATGCTTTAAGAAGAGCTGTGTTGCAGTTCTTTAACACCACCTGCATATAAAATTATCTGGTTAAAAAAATAAATAAGGAAACCTAACTTTGGAGCTATTAACTTGTGTATATCATCGGACACTAACCCTCAACTGTGGCACCAAATCCAAAGTGTGTTTCAGCTGAATGACATGTGTAATCTTTGCTTCCGCAATCTGAAACTACAAAAATAGTATAAGACAACCGATTACTACTATATATGGGCCTGTGCTCACTGAAGTTATTTACACATTAAATAAGAGCATTGAAGCCTATTTGGAACCTGTGTATTTACAATCAACATCACATTCATAATGAGAAAGGTCTGGCAATAATGAAAAGGTTACAATTATTTCAAATTTGTATACATTGACTATGGTGAACGCCAAAATATATTTTTTAAGGATCTTATTCATTTTCTTTTTACAATGAACAATAGTGTCTTTTATCAAAGGTCTTCTGTTATAATGCACAAACGACATAGAACTACACCACAGTTGATATCCACTTTTCACACTTTGGTTTAAATCTTGCTTCTGGGTGGGGAGTTTTCATTACCATGACAAACAGGGGCGAGGCTAAGGCATAGGACAAACAAGCTATTACTCAGTGTTAGCAACTAAAGCGCCATTTCCGTCCCCGTCTCCACAATTCGCTATTTGGGGGTTATTTGCGAATTGTGGAGACCCTGAGACTCCCTCCAAAGCAAGAAATGCTCACCTCTCCATGTCCAGACTACAAAAGAATGGCACTTGCGCAAAGCCACTGTATGCCACTATTTGTCCACCAATATTTGAACATTGCACACCCTACTCTATTCAATTATAATTACGCAACGTTACACAAATAATTTTATCTCGCGCAGGCAACTTTCACACCCTCTCATGGAGAGGGGCAAAATGAATCTGTTTCAAAGGTGCCAATATATGTTCTGGTCATTTCTGGGAGCGACTTTTGTTTTCTCTGCTTTGCATCTGAATGTTGTTTACTCACTGGATAATAATTTAGACACAGTTAGTATGAGGACATAATAACTAATAAAAGTACTACACATACTGTCTCTTGTTTTGGGACCTGGACGAGAACAGAGAGCAGCTGGTCAATGTCAAGGAAGTGACCTATAGCTGAAGAAGAATAAGACAGAATGTTCATGGTCAATGGTCAAAATGTTCAGGTCATTCTGTCAAGTTTGTACAATACTGTACTCAAGTTTATTTCAAATTGTTTCTTTGGTACCATTCTTCAGTCCAAAGAAGAGCTCCTCATTCTGCAGCATTTCTTGTATCGTGTCCAAGCGAATGTTGATGGTATCCACATCTATCAGAGGCTCCAGAATATTGGAGCGTAACCTTCTGGCGCCACCGGGTGTTTTCGTGTAGTTAAGGACGCCTAGAAGGGTATGGTCGCTCCTGTGTGCATGCACAGTAAAGACTGTATACCCCCAAAAAAAAAATGTGACAATACAAGCACGCCATCGAAAATTATGTTTGGTCATTGCTTGCTCTTACTGCACCTGTGGTCTCTGTTGTTGACCACAAGCTCCATGTTAGTGGCAGACGCTGAGTCGATCATAGCCGTCTGTTCGCTTCCTTTAAAGCTCACTTTCAGCGACTTGGCAGCATAAACGGAGTTCTGAATGAATTCCAAGTATTTCAGCAAAGCAGCTGCAGCTGCTAAGCAATAATATCTGCACAAATTGGGACAGTTGGTAATAAAAATGGTTGTCACAATTTAGGTCTTTTTTTTTTTTGCACAGAATTGTACTCAGTGGCATACTTTGTTTGAACTTCCATCAGGACAGTGCTAAATTCTGGAGCACAGAGCTGCTGGATATACTCCAGGCCTTTCTTCTCATTAAAATATTTCCTTTGAATTGCAGTGAATGCGACACCCTGACACACAAAATAAAAATATTTGTACCAAATAGTGCAATATTGACAGTTTTTATGCTACATATGTTTGTGCATTGGCACCTGGAAGTTCTCTGTGACAAGACTAAAGAGCTTTGTCCCTTTTCCCTTCTCGCAAGCAGTGTCTGGCATCAGTATTTCCATTGGAAACAAGATGTGGACCTTGGTTATGACCTTGAGAAGTGTACAGGTTGGCATCTTTTTATTACAAAGACGGCAATTACAACTACAACGGCTTTTGTGAGTGCCTAGATTACCTTGGCATATGTTCCAGTGTCCGCAAACTGAGAGAGTACAAGCTCTGGACATTTCAAGTTAAGACTGGCCATTCCAATCTCTCCCCTGGCCAACCCGCGCCCTTCAACCAAGGCTATAACCACAGTTGTACCAGAAGCCGTGGTAGAAGAGGGGCAACTTGTAACTGCAATAAAAGAGAAATTAAAGCGAGAAAATACAACACAACCTCAAACTCAAAGTACTGCTTTGGGCCACGGTACCAGTATCAGTCACTGGTGTCCGTGCAAGGTGTGTGGCCCTCACAGAACCAGGGGTTTTCCTTAGGCTTGGTGTTCCTCCACGGTAGGAGCTGTCTGAGGTACATGCGTGGTGGGGTGGATTTGTCCTTCCTGTGTGGTGTGTCCTTTCTGACAAACCAAACCAGTAAGTAAAAGAAAAATCCGATTTATTGATTACTTGAGAAAGGAAAATCAACGGATTAATACATTATTAAAATATTTTAGTTGCAACCCAGGCTGCAAACAAAATCACGACCAGAACCTCAGAACTGTGAGGCAGACTAACAATTCACCGTGCTTCCCCAATACAAAACCGGACAATACATCATTGTGGTCTTTTCGTCTGGCTTAAATTTTAGTAACTGTTATAATACACATTAGCCTACCTAACATGTTGTGGGATCTTGAACTAAAAACTTAACGCAACAGTTACCCGGGGCAGGGCGAGGAAGTGATGGACCACTGCTGGAGTGACTACTGCCTTCTTCCAGACTTTGACAGGACAAACCAGGGGAGGCTGATACCGGATTACAAGAAGTGGTTCCATTAACAAGGCTTCTTTCAGCTGGAGATACCTCAGAAGTATGGCCACTTTCGCAAGTATCACTAGTGGCAATCTCTTCTGTGCTGCTACGAAACATTGCAAAAGTAATAAGTCCACACTATATGAAGTCTGTTTTCCAAGTCAGTGGTACCACTTAAGTCTTAAATTGGGTAAAAAGGTTAATATAACAACAAAGACGCCGAGTAGATGCTGATGCTAGCTAAGAAGCAACCAACTTTCTGGCGCGACCGACGCACGCCTGCCTTCCCTCTCGCCTCTTCCGCTCGTTTCACGCAAGGTTGGAAATATTATCGCTGACATGTTCTAAAATTTTTATTGGCGGATTTAATACCAACCACCTGCCTGAACTCAGCATTCGTTCGCGACAACATACTTTAATAGTATGAAAGAAAATATTATTTTAATCTGAGTTGCTGAACTTCCGTTTCCGCTTGGATTTATCCAACATGGCGGCGCAGGAAGAGCACAACAACTATTTTGTGAGAGAAATCGAGAAAAACGACGGTTCTCTCTTGACAGTGTGCCAATGTTACATGGGGGACGTGGGCTGCGTGGTGTGGGATGCGGCCATCGTTCTCGCAAAATATTTAGAAACAAAACAATTTTACGATCCGTCCTCAGGAGTGAATTTATGGGCTGGCCAAAGAGTGGTGGAGTTAGGAGCTGGAACAGGGGTCGTTGGTTTGATGGCAGCAACATTGGGGTGAGTAGCCTATATAGATATGGAGTAAATGTGTTTTTCATATAAAAAATTACCGTTTATGTACACATCGGATTATTTTGCCCGATGATTGGAACTGTTGTCAACCAAAGACCTCCTGTAGTATCATAAACCGTGTACAGTTGACGTTTCGGGATTCGCTTACTCAGTTAATGTCTTTTAATTCCTGGTTCATTGTTTTGACTCCCATAGGGCTAATGTTAGTGTGACAGACTTAGAAGACTTGCAGACCCTCCTAAAAGTGAACATTCAAGGCAATCAGGCTCTCATCAGTGGTGGATCCATAACTGCCAAGGTACTGAAATGGTTTGTACTATTTTTTTATGTTTAGATGCTTGATTGTAGGTGATTGTCTGTGTTTGGGTACTCACATTTAAAGTCTGAGGTGTTCTTTTGCGCAGGGGTGAAGATGTATCTGGTTTCCTTCCACATCCACACTATGTCCTTATGGCGGATTGCATTTATTACAAACAGGTATTGTTCCAGATAGAAGTCTAAATTGACGTTGTGCATATTTTTATCATATCCACTTGCAGCATTTCACTAAATGTCTTCTCAAATGCTTTCATTTATTCCCACAAAGTCAGTTACCCCGCTGGTGGAAACATTGAAGCTGCTCAGTGGACCAGAGACCTGCATCATTTGTTGCTATGAGCAACGCACTGAGGGCATCAACCCAAAAGTAGAGAAGCAGTTTTTTGAGGTAAGCGCCATGTCTTTGAGCTGTAAATATAAATGCATGAATATGTAACAAATCCAGTATTGGGTCATGTCCTTTATTATTTCATCCTTTAGTTGCTGCAACAAAGCTTCAACTGTGAAGAAATCCCTTTGAACAAACACGATAGTGAGTTTAGCAGTCCAGACATTCACATCCTACATTTTAAGAAAAAAGTTTGAGTTTGTATGTAAATAGATTGTTTCTTTGGCCTAATACAACCTGGATTGATTGCCAGCCAAGCTCAGAGCTCACAAAGAAAAATAATTATGTTACGGTACATGTCTGGATGTGTTAATGCAGTGTTTGCTTGTAAATATTCATTGAGGCTAATTTTTTATTACCCGGTGAATGAAATTCCCTATTAACTGCTCTCATTACCACTGACGATGTTTGTAAAATGGAGTATGTCTTGTATTTAAAGATACAATGTGTGGAAATGGTTTTCTAATGTTTAATTTTTATATCACCTCCAACTGAGGAGTAATGAAAAAGCTTAAGGCAAACTCAGGGAAGGCAGACGAACACTCGTGACACGCTTGATGCACAGAGCAAGACGGCGCTGTCAGCGTGCCTTCACAATGCAACAATGTCCAAACACACATCTTTTCTTTCGGCGCGTTAAGAATTTTTCTTACTTTCCAGTATTTTTAGGATTGTGAGATGCCCAAATCGAAATCACGTTTAAATGTCGATTAGTTGACCAGCACTAGTTCACACTCACATTTAATTAAGCTCTGTTGCTTGGAAAAGTATTCAATGAATATAACAGTGTTTTTCAAATGTTGGAGGATAATGGAATACTCAAAGAAAACCCACGCAAACATGGAGAGAACATCTTATAACTCCACACAAGATGCCCAGAATCACTTTGCTGCTGTAATAGCAAATAATGTACACAATAAGCACCTATCTTGGTGTCATTTTTTTATGTGACATGAATCCATGTGTGGACGCCATGAGTTTGTAGCGGAGCTAAAGCATTGCCTATTTGTAACACTAGGGGGCAATAGTTGCCAAAAAAAAAGTGTGGCTCAGTTTTGAATCTTAAATAAAGTTGCAGTTTCATGATGAAGCAGAGATTGTTGGTTGTTTTTTTCCCCCCTTGATGTCATTTTAATCAATCACATGTCAATTCAACATTATGCCGAGGCTCCAGTCACTGACTAAAATGTGTACTCCACACTGTCTATTTATCTAAGCTTCAATCCAGTGCTGCGAATGACAACTTTCGTGCCACTCACAGTTCTGCCAGTGTTTTTTTTTTTTTCTCCATGCGAGGGGAATTCCAGCCCGAGTCCCAGATGGTACGCATGATTATGGCTCTTTTACAAGCATAAACCGTGAAGCATACCCAACTCTGCCACAGGCATGTGGGTGGGGGGGGGGGGGGCTCTTTCCAGTCTTTCATGCACTTCACTGTTTACATTCATGAGCTCTGGCGCAACTATGGCCAAATAAAGCGATTAATGCTCACATTGGGCTATCACTGTTGTCTCTGTGTGAACCTGCGTTTTAGATGAAATAAACAGTGGCGCAATAATCATAATATCTCAATGTGAATATACTGCTTGCATGAAGTATGCTCACCAGGAACATTCTGTCCTTGGATATGTTGCAGTTTACCATCCATCCATTTTCTACAGCGTTTTTCCTCGTTAGAGTCTTGGATGAGCTGGTTCCAATCCCAGGGGACTTTGGGCAAGAAACGGGTTATACCCTGGCATGGTTGCCAGCCAATTGCATGCCACAAAGAGAAACAAATCATTTACACCCAGTTAGTTTAGTCTTCACTTGGAATATGGGGAGGAAGTACCTGGCGAAAACCCACACACACTGCTCACCTGTTTTATGAAGCTTGTACCATGTTTGGTTGTTACCTAAAGTCCTGAGCAACTGCAATGTCATTGCAGTCTGCAGCAAGTGTCAAAATGGGCGCCCCTCGAGATTGACAGGAACAGGGGGGAATTTTACTGCTTAACTCGTATCCCACAAACACAATACCAATAAGAATGCTTTCATTTGAATAGTTGGCCTGCATAGAATTTATTATTGTAAAGAAAGTTTGGAGCTTGACGTCACCTTTAAACGGGCATAATGCTATTGAGCCCCACACTAATGGTTTGAGATGATTCAGGTCTCCTGTGATTCTGATTGTGATATGCTTGTCGAATTACCGGTAATGTAATTTACAGGTAGCGTTAAAAAGTCCCGGGGCAAGGGGGATCATTTGGAGATTAAAGTGGAACGTTGGTTTTCAGTGCAGCATTCCCGCTGCATCCCTACTAACTCTCTTATCAGTGAAATTATTTAGAATCCAAAATCTCCCTCGTGTCCTCGCCTCCATAAATATTTCCAAAAATAATTCCAACAGAGTTGCGTTAGTCTTGGCTAATTAGATGAGCACTGCTGGGGAATACAGTTAAATGAGGGGGTCTTACTATGAAGCGATGACATGTGTTGTCAGTAAACATTGTTGGACCCGTGCTGTACATGTAGCCTGGAGGCAGAATGGCAGCGATTTCTGCCCACAGATGGTGCTCTTTGTGGGAAATTAGACAATTTAATCAAATAAAATGTCAGTTAACAGCCCAGCTGAAATTCTGAATAAATAACTAAATAAGCGTAGGGTGTGCACATTCATCGATGAAAGAATTGAGTTTTCCTTGATTAAGGATATCTTCTCATCACAGTCTATGGTAGTTGTTTAGATTTCAAATTCCAGTCTATTTAAACAGATTTGAGTTCCAAATACCATCTGTGCTACACATACAACTTCCTCTGTCTATTTTGTGTAGGAAAAAAAGAAAAAAGAAAGCAGCTGGGCGAGGGATTGTGTGAGACAGTGAGCAGCAGCACCACCCTGCTGCATCACGGTCAAGTGACAAAGAGGAGCCTTTGTGTCATCATCATCATTATCATGTTTCTTCCTGGAACCAGGCGACATTCCGTTCCCCATATGAAGAGTCATTCTCTCAATATTACAAGTTTGCCTTCAAAATAGAAACCTAACTGGGACGGTTAAAGATAGAAAAGGCTGTGTAAGTGCATAGAACTACACCCTCATGGATCATCTCTCTCTCTTTTTCACCTGCCAAAGATGACTCAACTCAAATAAATGCTCTCATGAATGCCTCACGGACACGGTCAGAGCTCCACTGGAACTCATTTGATTAGTGCGCTCACAGATTACGTAATGAAATGTGTCATTTTTAATGGCTTCGAGTTGTGTACGGCACTAGCAAGCCTGACAGACTGAATATAATGGTTCACCTGCCACATGCACACACACACACCCACACACACACACACACACACACACGCTGTGGACCCTGGGATGGTTTGGATGCGGCAAAGACAGCCGTGTTGCAGTTTAGTGAGTACACACAAGCACACTATAACACGTGCTTGCACATATGCGCTCTTGTCTTAAGACCCTTCTGCATTATTTCTCAAAAATATTGGGGAAACAATGCTTCTTTAATCAATTGGGATTAGGCCTCTTAGTTCCCCTCTAAATGATACCAGAAAATATTTATCTTACAAAACATTTTGGACAATTATATGCCTCAAACGTTCAAGGTATAGTTTTGGGGAATATTTAAAAACTAGTGAACAAAAATCCTTGACGACGCGAATCCGCGGGTGCCGAACTGCAAGTAGCTGAGTGATGAGACAGTTTAGGAAGCCAAAACGAGATTCCCCAAGCAGATGCCATTTGCACTTTGTGCTGTGTGTGTAACCTCTCGGTCGAATACATCGGACATACAAAAGATTGACTTTTTTTGACTGAATGCTCTTTGAGTCCACTGAATTGACTGTACTGTGGTGTGGACTCTCAAAGCAAGACTGATAATGATTGTCTTTGACGTCCTTGACTGTGTGCGTGTGCGTGTGCGTGTGTGTGTGTGTGTGTTTAACAACTGAATAAACACAATTCAGTGACTAACCAGTTAAGATATGTGGACAAATGTCATGTTTTCACATGAATAGAATCTGTGATGCTTAAGGATGGAATGTGGCTGCTTTTTAAAGAGAAGAAAAGCCTACAATTATAGACGTGTTGTGATAACTATGATTACTGACCTAAATCATGTAATTAACGCTCGTACAAGCACTTCCAAGCTATCCATTAGAATCCGAATTGGTTGTGTTAAACAGAAATCCAACATGGTATGATCATTTTCTACTCTGGTGAATTTGTAATACAAGATTACAAGTAACATTCGGGAAGAAATATGGAAGGAATGCGTTTTGGTCCATTGCGCAAAGCGCACCCTGGTTAAAAAGTAAAATAAATCTATGCTCAGGTTGCATGTTTAGCAAATATTGAGAAAACATTGACTATGTTAATATTTTAACTGTGACATTGCGTATCGGGCACTTGAAACAACTTTCAGGTGCCGAAAGTTGTTACAGCTCCCATGAAAAGAAGATAAACGTTCAGGCTTGCTAACCAAACCAAAGAGCTGTTTTTGCTGTCCTTGGGGAAAGGCTTTGCCCGAATAATCATTGCCTTTGTAAACTGTAGTAGGGTGGGCGTTCTCTGCTGAAATCTTGACATAAATGCACCAGGATAATAATATGCTTTGGCTCTGTGCTTGAGCATTACAAATCCTGCAGTTATACATCAAGTCAGAAATAACTTTAGGGGAGACCAGGTACAGTTATAACACAGGTCACTTACTCCAATCAGGAAGAAGTCCGGAATCCCATGATCAACTCTGCATATGCTCACTTTTACTTGATGTAAAAAAAATTGTGTCCTGAAGTAGAGGTAGCAAAATGTGAAAGGGAAAAATGTGTTTTGAGGTAAGCAAATCATACGCAAATCATTCTATTTGCGCTAATTATTTTTGTACTGACATAGCCTGCTTTGTAGTTGAAATCATCAAATGTACACTACTAATCATGTTGCTTAACTGTCTGCTTAGCTAGCTTTCAGATTGTTTGTGGTAATGTTAGCAATTAGCTGTAAGCTAAGCAAGCTCACTGCTTAATGCACTTTGTTTTGGTCAGAAACCGAGATGCAGGGTTCCTAATGAGCTGCAGCTGTTTGATGCTTTTTTTTTTTTTTTTGAGGAACTCCAGACCGTTAAGATGGGTTTAAAGAGCTCCAAGTTAAAGATAGAATTGAAATAAATGTCACACTCATCAATGGTTTTCCCAACACAAGTTTTAGAAAGAATCAACATGCAGGTGGAAGAATACACCTTATTTATAGCCCAAATAAAACGGGTGTACTCGAAAGTTCATATTTTGATGAGTTGTAAAGTTGGATAATGAATCGCATATGGTTTTAGACGCTATAATGCTCCATCTAGAAAAAAAAAGTTCACGATAGATATAATAGTAATTGGCTACTGTGTTTTACCTTCGAGGTGGGCAGCCCCCCACCCCCTTTAAAATTTCAATGCAATGAAAGTAAGAGGAGTTTTCTTGAATGGGAAAGCAAGATTGCCCAGGAGAAGGGATTAAGAGTGGGAGGAACTTTCAGCAGCTCTTCCTCTTTACTTTTAGCATTGAGGAACTCGGTGGAAACTTGTGGTCCGCCCTTTCATTTTAGTGGCACTGAGAGCACCAGCAGCAGATGTCCCATCAGGCCATTGTCATAGAAACTGAACCAATAAACAGGCATTGTGGTCAACCCAAAACAAAACTGGATTGGAAACTTAACTCGAGCAGTTAAATTGGGTGGAATGGAAGAAGTATCAATGAGGAAAAAAAAAAAAAAATAGATCACATTCGGAACAAAATGCCACATTTTGTCTTGCCTGTCAATGACAAAAAGTATGAGACTTATTTCACGATGGCTAACCTTTCCTCTCAGGAAGTGGAAGGCTTTCCAGTCACCCAGGGAATTGGAAAAAAAAATGCCGGGAAGACTCCTCTCTAGAGTCATATAAATGTTACTTGCAGGCTCTGTCCTCCCACTGAGGGTCCTGATGGTGTTGCCAATAAAGCAGCAAGAATCCTACAGTTGTAATGAAGTGGTGCCACCCAAAGTGACCATTATAACCCAATTAAAGTGCCATCGGCAGCTAATGGAGGCCTGGACCAGGAGCTCACTGGGTTTCACTCTGAAGCAATTATGGCTGTTTACACAGCACACTTTTCATTAAAAAATGGATTAAGAAAACGCGATTTGGGCTTTGGGTCATTTTTGAGCTCAAAACTGTTTTTATCTAAAAACAGATTTAAAACCCTGGAGAACCCACGGGGTCAAATTTGGCCCCTATAAATTCTGCTACTCAAATGCTACCCTTAAATCCCAACGGGTCAGATTTGGCCCTAATCCTAAATTAGGATTAAAGCATTGAATATTTGAAAAAACATATTTTGGTGTTCAGTGAACATATAGCAGTCATTTAATGTATAATTCATCATTTTTCAAAGACGAAAAAGGTTCTTGGGTTCTCCAGGGTTAAAAATAATAATAATAACTTGTTTTAGTTGTTTACATGACAAGGGACTTTTGCATCTTGAAAACACCTCAAAAAGGAAGTCTGAAAAAATGCACTGTAATTCTTAGTTCGGAAAACAGTTTGTGAAAATTTATCAAATGCACGCGCATGGTCAGTGAAGGAAAGACCAAAATCTAAATCAGTATACCACATGCTCTTGTTGCGCTTGTGCCGACACACACGTACAGCTTTGTATGAGAGCCACATCAATATGACATTTATGTGGTTTGTGTGTATGCACAAGTTGGCAATTTCAAGTTTTCACTGAACCCGACATGAATGTTTTGTAACGTGGGTGGAAGCTAGAGTACAGAGAAAACCTAAGCCAGTACGCAAACTTCAAACAGGAGGGCCCGATCCCAAATTTCAGCACTGCGAGGCACACATACTAATCATTCGTTCACCGTGTTGCCCACACTGAAATCAGTCCAATCAGAACAAGAACGGCCGCCCAGGGTGCCATTGTAGCGTGGAGCGCAAAGACAACCAATTGGTGTCCGAATATCGTCCTCTCATCAAAGTCCGCTCCAGCTCACACGCGACCAAAATGTGCTGCATCTTTGCGAAGCGCATTGAGTTGCCTTATGTATGAAATATGCTATATAAAGGCTGCCTTGCCTCATGACGATAAGCAGGATAAAAATGGAGGGTTATGGATAATGCATATTTTGTTTGTCAATGCAAGCAACAGAGATCTTGCCGTTTACCTGCTAAGAACAATTAAATACTCTTCCATTAGCTGGCAGAAGGTGGAATTAACCTGTGTATCCACTTGTTGCCATTCAGTCAACAGAATAATAGCTTTGTATTCAACGAAACAAAATTGTGATGACATGATCATCATTTCAGTATGTATACCGTAATTTCCGGACTATAAGCCGCGACTTTTTTAACGGCCGCCTGTGTACCGTCTTTCTTTGTAAATATCTCATGTAACAATATGGGCACCTGCGGCTTATAGACAGGTGCGGCTTATGTGTGTACAAAATGTTTTTTTCCTTTAAAAATGTAGTGGTGCGGCTTATAATCAGGTGCGGTCTATAGTCCAGAAATTACGGTACATTTTTTGGGGGGGGGGGGTCGTGGTGTACCATGAGATTTTTCTCATGGAAAATATGCTTTGGCTGAATAAACTGCTCGGGAAACACTGTATGATCATTAAAAATTACATGTTTTCCCTTTAGAGAAATGGAGGTGACGTTTGTGAGGACACAAATGTGATTATGGTCTATCTGCATATTCAGCTGAATCTTTGAATCTTTTTAAATAGCGTTGACAAAAATCAACCAAGTATCTTTGATATGATGTGTTAATATGATGCATTAGCACAAGACATGAGGAGGAGGAAGGAAATGACTATTCAACAGAAGCAGCCTAAGCTGCAATAATTTAATGAGGTCAGCAGTGATGAGGGAAATGAAACCCCCAAAGACTGCTCACTTCTTGTACTCGTGTTAGGCCGTTTTAACGCTGCATGAAACCCCAGATCACTGTCAGGCCTCAAAATCATATTCCCTCCTCATACCTGAAAGAAATCAATCAAGTCATCCCTTGAAAGTGAATGCTTTGTGCAATTTTTTTTTCAACCATTGGGGGCTGCTGACTATTGACTTGTACAGTATTGTCAGTTTTACAACAAGTTACAGCATTTTAAGACTTGAAGCCAAAATCCTTCACATTTGGAGCAGGAGTCACAGAGTAACTTCAGAATCCATTTTTTTAATATTTTAGATAATGATATTACCATAGCCTAAACACACAGGTTAAGGAATATCTTTCTGACCGCGTCAATAAAACTTGATCCTAATTGTAGAATATTCAGTACAGCAATTGTATTGGATGACATGATATTGTGAAAGTTATCAAGTGATGGAAACATCTGGCTGGTCGATGTTTGATAACATTCCTGTACCATAACATTTTTTTGTTGTCCCACCCAATTTCTCCTCGAGTGGTTAAAAAAAGTTCTAGACTAATCTATACAAATGGCAGATTTTTGTGATCTACCTCTTGAACGGCAGTGAAAAAAAGTCATCTTTTAGAGGGGAGGTAAAAAACTGAGATGATGTTGCAGAAGTACACGCAATCTGCACACGCATATACCCGTGGGATGTAGCCACGTTGACAATGAACCAATCACATTCACACTCATGTTAAATGGGAGTCAGCACCATGGACATTTTAGTTAATAGAAATAAAGGAAAAAACTAATAAACTGAAGAAAAAAAACATTTTCGTTAATGAAATAAAATCAAAACAAAAATGTTTTTATAAAACCAAAACTAAAGTTTAAATTTACATAATGAACAATAACATCGCTCCCTGTGACCCATAGCTTGTGCTGTAAGATGTCGCAAACAAAAATGCTGATGAAAACAGAATTGTATTTGGTGCTACAAGAGCCACTTAAAAAAAATGGTAGCAGGTGTGTACCAAGTCCACTCCCATTTTACAAACGTTTCAATGGGTGTGGTTAATTCTGAACAAAGCCACACCCTCAGATGGGTGTGCACACTCATGGAACCACATTATCTTGGCCATTTTAATTTGCCCTCTTACTTAATTTCTCATCAAATAAGTAGAACAAGTTAGTCACTTTAATGGTTGACATTTTATTGTCTCCCGCCTAGCAAAAAAAAAAAAAGACAGCTCAAGAGCGGTCTATAGACTTTTTGAATCCACTATACTTTTGTTGCAATTCGCAAAGACTGTGGGGTAAATCCATTTCCTGATCCGTTTGTCTTCACAAGGGTCAGGGGGGCGTGCTGCAGTCTATCCCAGCTGTCATCGGGCAGTAGGCGACGGACACGTGACCTGGTTGCCAGTCAATCGCAGTAGGGTAAATCTAAAAGTGAAATCAAGTGTGCAACTACCAACATCAGTAATATATTAAACTTAACTCATTAAACTTTGTACCATTGTTGTGCAGAAAGGCACATGCTAACATAAAACTACGATGCTTCAGTGAACCGATTTTTATCCCACAGGTCTCAGCATAAACAATGCCGCATTACATTGTACAGTGACGCACACTCTCACGCAAACAATCAAAGACCAACAGTTTTAACTTCCTGTTTTGAACATTCTCCCACTGAGGGGCGAGGGCATGGTGGGCAGAAACATTCAATTTGAGGTTTCTATGAAGTCTCACTGGTCTGGGAAGTTAATAGCTGCCGCCTGTGTAAAGGCATCCAGTTGACTTTCTTCAAAGTGGTCAGTAAAACTGTTGTTTCGGTAAAAAGTAACATTACGAAGACATGGATTTGAAATCACTTTTTTTTAATAAGACATTACAATGACAAGATCTGTACATGGATCCCTCGCCCCACCCTGATCAAAACAGGAGCAGCAGCACACTTTCGGACCGCATGACAGAAGGTCCCCGGTGGAGGTTTGCTGCACTTCATGCTACAGATACAGGCTATTATATTAATTCCCAATACTGAGACTAATCAATATCAGATTGAGAGAACTCGGAGCTGAAGGACATTCCCTTGGAGAGGGTGTGTGTGTTTCCTCCCCCAAAACTCAAAAAAAAAAAAAAAAAAAAGCATCCCAACAAGCATGTTAAGAGTATTTGGAGGCCCATTTGTTGAATACTCAGCACATTTAGGTATCAAGACATGAGACATCAGTTTACTATATAGCCCACATGAGGGGAATTGAGTGAGAGGGCTAATGAAATGTGAAGTATTTCATCTCTCAAGTCAAGACAGATGGCAATGGTGATACACTCTCATTTGCGGCAACCAATACCTTTCAAACAAATACTATTCACCATAGTACTGGATCAAGGTCCACAAGCATTCAAGAGCTCCTTTAACAGAAAGCAAGCAAAAATTAAAGAACCCCAGCCGAAGAATGCAGAGCAATTCAGCATCATTAGAAAAATCATAGAAAACAGGAAAAACAACAGGCAAAGGTGGTGAACTGTTTGTGGCTTCCACAATCGAACCAATTCGTTGAATATTCAATAAGCATGTCCTAAAATGTTGAGCTAAATGTCTGCTACACATGACACGCATTTATTTAAACCAGCACTCCAATCTGCAGATAAATTAGTCATGGGGTAATTGCAGTATTAAAAAATAAATGAGGCTAATCAATTTGTACTTAACCATACTCATTGGAGAGGTTCTTTGCAACTTTATTATAGTTTTGACCTAAAACAGTCAGCACTCAATCATTAAGATTTGTAATTAGAGGTTAGCCATGTCAGGCCCTCATAGAGTCCATCACCCGTGGTCGCACACGAGGGTTGAACATACCAATTCCTATCTCGGATGCGTGTCAATCCGAGCTTCTCTTGAATTTCGTGTGGCTTCATGGCATCGGGAAGGTCTTGCTTGTTGGCGAATATCAGGATGATGGCATCCCTCATCTCCCTGTCATTGATGATTCGGTGGAGTTCCTGCCGTGCCTCGTCGATGCGATCCCTGTCTGCGCAATCCACAACAAAGATGAGCCCTTGGGTGCCCGTGTAGTAGTGTCGCCACAGGGGGCGAATCTTATCTTGGCCGCCGACATCCCACACGTTGAACTTGACATTTTTGTAGGTGACAGTCTCCACGTTGAAGCCCACAGTGGGGATCGTGGTGACGGACTGTCCCAGTTTCAGTTTGTAGAGAATTGTTGTCTTTCCGGCGGCGTCAAGTCCAAGCATTAATATTCTCATCTCCTTGTTGCCAAATATCTTCGAGAGCACTTTCCCCATTTTCAACTCTTCTGCATATATACCTTGCTGGTAATGAGGAAAATCAGGCAGGGGCACTCTGCTTATTAGAGAGGAACTTCAGTTCAATTACAGGCTTTTTGGTGAAAGCATGACTCCCAATAGCAACGTTAGAATTACACTCTCATGGTGAGTCTAACTACAAGAGCTTGCTTGCTATGCTGTCAGGCGCATGGACGTATACATTCAAAGGAGCACAGTGTGTCAGCGGGGCCTTTTCACACCATGCCTCGTTACTCTACAAACTTGGCAGCAGCTGTTGCACGATGGGCATTCTAGGGCACGAATCAGCCAAAGGGTGGTTTTCCGCAACAGCCTGTGGTGTACAAAAAGGAGATATTGTATCTCTAAACGCCGCAATGAAGTCCCTCGGGCGACGTGTGACGCGCCCCTTGACCGGCTGCACCCCGGCTCTCTGTCAGCACTACCGGGTAAGAAAAGCAGCTTTCTGCGGCTAACGCAATACCAGCCAAAGCTTTGCGTCAGTTAACTTCACCTTCCCGGTTACGAAGGTCCACGACAAGCAAGTCCTCGGTGACTCAGCAACACATGCACTCAACCAGGAAGGTCCACGTCTCGCCCCCCTGCAAGGAGATTAAATAGGAGTGTCAAGCAGGCATCCCAAATTTGCCCATGTCCGCTAATGACGGCTAGCAAGCTAACTAGCCTAGCCGGCTAGCTCGCTATCAGTTAGCGTCAACGAAGCAGCCGGATCCTGTTACAAAATAAGCGACACGATAGAACATTGCTAACATCGACAGACTCGAGGTACATCTATTAACGAGAATACAACAGTTTACCTCAGTTCTGGCCCCGACTTTCGATTAATTCACCCAGTAGCAGTCTTAAAGCCGATCTGGTCGCGGCGCTGATACACCGGAAAGGTGTGGAGCTGCCTTCGCTGCCACTTCCTGCCGTTCACGTCTTCATTCACTTCATTCTATGGCTGCTGGTTCCTTCGGAACGAAAAAATGATACAGTCCACCTACGCGAGACTTTTCCACCGCAAGACTTCTGTACATCAAAGACATCAAAGCAAACACGCAAACTTTCTTAAACCGTGTAGTATTTCAAACTCGCTCCAAGCAGTCAACAGAAAGATATGAGACTTCAAAGGCTGTTGACAAACCAGTTTGGTTTTTTTCCCCTTAGTTTAACAGATGGTTCTGACTATTCTATAAAATACAAAACACTACAGAAAACTTACATGTTACGGTTGTTTAATTGGGGTACTTCAACAAAAAGAGTAATATTACCACCTTGTGGTGTACAAACGCAGCTACACGAATTTTGAACAGTGGAATAGTCTGCTGCAGCAATCATTTCCTTTTTCACCAGAAAAAAGTGAACTATAAGATTATGCAACTATTTTTTTGACCAGTTAGCATAGCAGCTAACACGTGAAAACAACAACAAATATGTATTTAGATTTTTCAAGTGCCGGGACCAAACACTGCAAAGTTTTTTGTATGATATGAAAAAAATGAAATCACTCATGAAAAGTGTACTTTTGATGGCTGAGCTGGACAAATCAAATGATGTGGTGTTGTATCACTTTTTTTCTCTTGAAAACACAAAATATCAAATAAATGATTCTGGAACAAACCATATCCACAGTTGACAAAAAAGAGTTTGCAATATACTGCAAGAACTGGAGTTTTCATTCAATGTATATGTTATTGAATTGTGACCTGTCTAAATGACAGATAGTCATCCATCCATCCATCCATTTCCTCATATGGTTTCAGGGCATGCTGGAGCCTGTTCCAGCTGTCTTTGGGACAGGCGTGGTTCGGTCTGAACTGGTTGGCAACCAATCGCAGAGCAAACATAGACGCACAACCATCCGCACTCACAGCCACACCTTGGGTCGATTTAGAGTGTTCCATTAACCTGCTACGCATGTTTTTGGAATGTGGGAGTAAACCAGAGTGCCCAGAGAAAACCCATGCAGATACAGGGAGAACATGCAAACCCCACACAGGAAGGCCGGAGTGGGAATTGAACCTTACACCTCTGCACCGTGAGGTCAACACGCTAACCACAGGACCACCGGGCCAGCACTGCAGATATTGATAGCTGTAATTCACGTTTGCCTTGTCAAAGCTTAATTACACCTGGTCTATGTGTTTTTGTTCCTGATTGTAAAGTGTACTTGGGTGTCTTGAAAGGCGCTTATAAATAAAATTATTATTATTATTATTATTATTATTATGTCAATCCCTCTCTCTCTCTCTCTCTCTGACACACACACACAGCCTGCCATTTTGACCAGGACAAAATCACTTTTGCCTTTCATGTGTATATCTGTAGTTACCCACTACAGATATCCACAAATCAATCAATATCTGCACATAAATTGTAAATATCTGTAATTTTTATATTTAACTGCCATTTTGTTTAGTCATAATTCCAGTTACTGCTATCGCCTTGATTCAGATATCAGAAAAGGGACATGATTGATATCTTGAACTGAGGCAAAATAAAGCTATTTTTAACGAGAATACATGATTACTTAGACTGCCTTTGTATCTATCTCACACAAGAGTTCCAGATATCAAGAAGTCCACGAAAGGTTGCTGTAATTCACATAGCAAATATCTGTGAATGAAATATATAAATCTGTTGAGACAAACGTGTTCATTTATTTATTTGAGGAAATAAATAATACAAAACGCAATCAATCAAATTAACACGCAGTTATTATTACAGTAAGAAGAAAATAGCAAGTAACAGCTGCTGAACAAACGTATACACAAGGAGAAAGTGACGTCATTCGCCTGAAGAGAAATGACGCTGACCTTCTGAAACGCCAATTATGGATGGGAAGAATGAATTTAGCCACAACTATCTAAAATATTATTTTTGTCTAGGCAAAACTACTAGGTTACTGATGCAATAATGTGTGCAACCCGTGTTCAATCCCTCATTTGTTAAATACGGCTTTATGACTAGCCATGGGTTGACCACGGGTCACTTTGCGTGTCAGAAAGCCACGCCCCCTATTACTGATGTCACAGGAACAAATCCCCCAAAGTCAACTCCTCGGATAAAACTCACACATTGGTGGACAGGAAGCAGCTCGACAAGCCTAAGGTACGTTCACGGCAGTGCTAACATCGTCTTTACACTTGTCGGTATTAAAATATAGGTTTTGTTTAAGCGTACACGACTGTCGTTCTTCTGCAGGGGTCCGTTGTGACGTTCAAAGACCACCGTAGGGTGATACAATCATAGAAGCAGCAGCAGCAAGAGCATTGGATTTCTGTTCACCAGTCATGGCGAGTAGCCCCCCAAACGTCTTGACGCCACTTGCCCGGGCTCTGTCCCACCATCAACTGGACACGGCAGAATCCAACGAGGTGGTATCGCCTCGAAATGCCCAGGTCCATCCGTGCCGAAGGAGGCAGCTAACGAGCTGCGGGTCGTTCGATGGTATCGAATTGGCCAGCTCGCCGAGTGTGGTCGAAGCGCGCGTCTTGGTCCTTAACACTGGAGGGACCATCGGGATGACGCTCACGGACAACGGTAACTACTTTGTGATTACGCGACTATTTATTGCCGCTCTGCTTGCGTGGGTGCAACCAAGGTCAAGCCGCTAGCACAAATGGTAGCCTCTTTTTTTTTTTTAGCTGCTTCTTGATGTTTTGTCCTTCCGAACACGAGGTTGCTTCACCACATGGAGGTGAATCACTAGGCCAGGTGATTCTGACGTACAAACTTGTGCACACCATCATTTGTCATTTGTGTTGAAATGTAGTCGAACAGAACAAAATTTCAGCGTGGACAAAGTGACAAACACCAAACAGTGCCACATTGTTTGCAGTGCCAAATAGTCAAATAAATAGTCAGTATTATACATTTACTCTTGAAATCACTTTTGACTTAACTGTCCATTATTACAGATGTATTGCTTCATATTGGCAGGCCACCCATCACAATTTTCTTCCACTCACACAGGAAGTGATGTCAGAGTATTTGTTGATTTGGATCCAATCGTTTTAAGTACAATCTACGTACTTGGAGGAGTAAGTTATATAGTACAAATAAAAGGGAATTATGTTTAAATACAAAACGGACAGTGTTGACGGAAAACTTCACCAGCACAGCCCGGCTCCAATGAACAAGATATTGACAGTCTGGCTAAGACACATTTTCTCCCAAGATTACCCAACAATTTTCTGTTTACATTCACATGTAGTGCTCAACGCATAAGTCCGTTTTGGGAGGAATTGATATTTTGGGGGGCTAATGAAAACTAATTTGAAAAAATAGCAAGTAATAATAATAATAATAATACATTTTATTTATAAGCGCCTTTCAAGACACCCAAGGACACTTTACAATCAGACAAAACAACAAAACAAGTAGTAGACCTTGCAGTATTTCCAGTTCAATTCAAGAGATCTACAAAGTACTACCTATTTTAAACCCATACTGCTGGCGCTGGGCAGAAACCTTCTGTTTTACAATTTGGTAAATGTTAGATTTTTTTTCACAAAGATGTACAGTATTTGTTGGTGTTATTTTTAGAAATTACTGACCAATTTACAATGATAAAAATGGCTTTTTCTCTGTGACGATGTCATGGTTGAACAAATATGGTGTATTTTTGGGGTCTCCTCAGTGATGATTTTGGAGGTACAAGAATAACGTCCGACGCCAGTGATATGCAAACCTGAGCAATTGTAAACCACATTTTATGTATATATAACTGATATTTGTAGGTTTATGTGCAGTTTACCTCTAAAGAGCAACGATAGTCTCTGAGAGGGTTGCTAAACTGCATTTCAACGATGACTTGTTTCACAAGGTCTACAGCGACAATCCAGGATTTGTATTTTAGTGTTATCTTATTTGATCCAGGCTTGAATTAGTTTCATGAATTTCATGGCCCGGTCCCTATGAATTCTTCATGGATTACCTTCTGGTTTGGGTGTTGTTATAAACCCACATGATTTGGATCTTTCGCAAGCCTCATCAGCTCTCTTTTATTTTCAAGATCAGGTTTTAAATGTGTTGTAATCTCACATGAGCCACTAGAGTGCAGTATGACACTGTAAATAGAAATAAGATTCCAGAAAAGCCCCAGGCCTCCATTGTGAAATAACATACAGTAATTACATGTGTTTATACTTCTCATCCACAGTTCTTTCACCGAAAGCCAACGCTTTTGTGCACATTTTACGCAAGCTGCCCATCCTTCACGATGAGATGTATGCACAGCAGACCTGCATGTATGACTACTATGGATCCGACCGCACTTTAGTCCTACCGTAAGTGGACCCGCAATTCCGTACAGGAAGAAAAAGTGCAGTGTTCATTGTAATCGAACTGGGGATGACGCCATCGTAGTTTAAAATCTTTCGTGACAATTTATCATTTCCGTAAGTCATGCTTCGTTGACCTTTTGTAGTACTTTGCCATAGTGGTGGTCCAACAAAATTATTTTTTGCACTCAGATCAGTGAGTCAGTCAATCAGGTGCTTCGATTCACATGAGGTTCTTGAGTCACAAGCTCCACCTCCATAAAAAAAACAACAACAATAAAAATAGTCACAGAGCAATCTAATACAACCAACATCTTAAAAATGTGCAAACATTATGAAGGTTACATTTTATGAGTGAAAAAAATTACAATAACTTCAACAGCAATGAAGAGCTAAGCATAAAGTATCCTTAAGTGCTCTATATGCATTTTTTTCTGTTGTCTAACAATATTATGCAGTTTGCTGTTTTGTGTGCATATAAATTTGCAGCATTACTAGTTTATACCACTGCTTTTGTCAAATAATAATAATCACATAGATTGATGGTGTCACTGATGGTGTAGTGGTACACTCGCCTGACTTGTGCGCGGGCAGCATGGGATCGGTTCCCACTCAGTGGCAGTGTGGATGTGGGTATGAATGCTTGTTTGTTTCTATCTGTGCCGTGCGACTAGCTGGCAACCATTTCAGGGCGTAGTCTGCCTCCCTCCCAAAGTCAGCAGCAACTCCCTGCGACCAAGCGGTGTTGAAAATGGATGGATGGATGGATGGATAGATGAATGGTGATTGAAGTCGAAAATCCCGCCGCAAGTGTATTGCTTCGCGGAGGAAAAGAAACAGCATTCCCTCAGTAGCAAGGATATATATATATATTCTTAAATGTGTGTGTGTGTGTGTGGGGGGGGGGTTCTCAGGGTACTCAGTTTAATTGAAGACTCAACATTTGTTGTTTGTCTCGATGTGTTCTGCAATTGACTGGTGCCTGCCTAGTAAGATGGGCGGAGCTCCAGCACACTTATGACAATAAAAACTATAAGCGGGATAGAAACTGGATAGAGGAATTCATAAACTGACCAATGCTACTTTGTTCCCATTGTAGACTCTTGCAAATCACACCAAACGATGTTTTTCTTAAAGTGTATATGTTGTTCACTACGTGCAGCGTTTTGTAATATCTGCTCTTTGGCATATCTATTTTTGTCATGACCTACATTAAAGTGGCGTCGTAATAAATTATACCCTGGGATCCTGCATGTTATTTAGAGCAGGTTGACAGAGGTGTTGCAATGTTGACTCACTCACGGACAAAATAGAAGAAGATCAGGAAGCTCTGACCGTTTCTGTCACCATGTTTCCACAGGTTTTATATATGGAGCTGTCTATAAACTGATATGTGTTGTTTTTTTTCCCCGCCTGGGCCACATTGACATGGACTTAATGTGATTAATCAATGACTTTTGTTGCGTTGACAGGATGCCGACCACTCATTCTGACCCACTATTCCACAGGTGCTGTATATCTGGTAGCCTTGTGTTTGCACGACCCTTGCGAGTGGTTGGGTGGCTGTGCTCTGTGTGAAATGTCCAAACAACAGGACTTGCTTGCCTGGAAAGATGAGCATGGCAACACAAACACCTGTTAAAAAAAGGAAAATGGGCTACAAAGAGTTAATGGTCTAACTCACAGTATTAAATCTCCACACATGGGCAGTCATCACTTAACTGTATCAGTTACACGACATGGCTGTACCTGTTAGTGAACCTCATTGGACTACATTTCCCATGATTCCCTGCATACCACTTTAACAGAAAAAACAGGACTACAATCCTTTATTACATGGGTGTTGATTAAACTGTTGACTCCTGCTTACACTTAATGATTATTTTAAAAGATGCAATCGTTATGTTATACTGTAGTTTTGTGAAGCACTATTGGACGGTTCCTAAGTGCCCCCCTTCCTCCACTCCCCGAGGGCAGTAGAACACAGCACCACACAATGTCCACAGGGTCATTATCACTTAATGACTCTATTTTCAAAGATACGCACTTAAACCTTTGTTTACTGAAGCCCAATTGGACTGCGATATTCTGCATGATTTCTTGCAGTTTAATACTGTACAATCAACAAAAAGGATCAAACCTGTCAAATCAATTTACCGAGTGACGAAAATATAAGACATCTTCACAAACCTAATGTGGCCAGAGTTGTTAACTCGTGGCAAAAAGAGTCTCCCAATATCGCAGACGTCAGGCTGAAGCCTCCTAAATCACAATTTGGTAAATGTAATATTTTTACCATTGGTCAGTACGCACTTGTGGGGATAATTAATTAATCATGCAAGTAATTAACTAATTAATCAATTAATTAACGAATTGATTAATTAATTACTTATTTATGCTTTAGTTAAACACATTATTGGCCATTGTAAAGTGTTGAAAATGGCTTGCTCTCTTTGATTATGTAAACATGCCGTTTCCGGGGTCTCCGTCAAAGTGACCATTGGCGGCACAAGGTTTCGACCCGAGTTGCAATACCAGCCTGCATGCGCTCATACGTGAACCAACTAACAACCGTATAAACTCCTTTGACAGGAATCTAGAGGCATGCTTTCATGACATCCTGTAGCTTTGCAGCTAGCCATTGAGCATGAATGACTTTTGATATGTGCTCATGTTGTGAGTTCATCCAGTGTTTGCACTAACGGTTTGTGCATATGCAAGTCTCAAGGAAGCGTTGTTGGGAGTGCAAGTGCCTGGTGACTCTGGCCTCTGGGTGAGGGAATAATGTACTAATTTTTGAAAAATGCTCTCTGGGCTGATGCAACCGATACCTACACACAAGTTGCATTTTTATGGTCCTATAGGTGGCGTCTATCAAAAAAAGCTGCACGTTATGTATCGATGGGCACGTGTTGTTATAATAATATTCATGATTGATTATTTTGATTCTATGGGGCTGCACCCCAGCATTTGTTATAGCAAATGATGCATCATGTCATAAAGGGCATTCTTTTCATGGCAAAAGATTATTAGCGACATATGTTCCAGGCTTGTGTGCATTTCAGGCTAATTAGAGGACCCCTGGTTTGGCGGACTGGGACTTGCCTCATCAGCCCCCTTCCTCATCCCCCTGCTGTTCCATTCAGCTCGTCTTCATGTACTATAATAGGCCGGCCCATGCTAATCCACAGTGTGTGCCCGCACCGTTTCGTAAAAAAAAGGAGATTATAAGGGAAAAAATGCAGCCTTTAAATCCCTTGTCACAGGTGGGGCTCACCCGCTGCTAGAGTTAACTCCACTTTAAAAGGCGGCATTAATATGCATACTGTACATCCACCCCTCATCCCCAACAATTCGACTCAAATGACTCCCCAAATAACCCTCCAGACATAGCCAATCATCCACCTTATGTCGTACTCGTCTCACAGGGTGTTAAGCATTCACTAGAAAAGAAAAATGGCTATTTTGATGGCATTCCCTCACAATGTGATCCTCCTTTTCACACTCCTTAATTCAGGTTTTGATTCCCCACCGCTTGGCTCTGCTAAATAGTTTCTTCCGCTTCGTAAAGCCATGATGTTTTATAGAAAGAACGGGTGAGACAAAGAATAATCACTTAGTGAAGCCAATCAACTTTTATTAACATGTTTTATACGTCTTGGAATGAACCCTGCACTTTTGGTAACACTAACAATGTTTGCTGTATCACGACTTTTGTTGTCTTATCAAATGGATGTTTTTTTTCTCTCTGTTTCAGTTTGAGTAAAAACAAAAAGAGGATAATCTACACAATTATAGAGTACAACCCTTTGTTGGATTCGGCCAATATGACGCCAGACGACTGGGGCAGAATAGGAAAGGACATTGAGGTACTTGAGAATCTCCACTGATTTCATTATTTTGTATTATTTTGCCCTATATTTATCGGTAGTTATTTTGACCTTATTTTAAATTGAAATTTGTTTTTTGGTGGTTCCCCCCCAGAAAAACTATGAATCTTATGATGGCTTTGTGATCCTTCATGGCACAGACACCATGGCCTATACGGCCTCTGCACTTTCTTTCATGTGTGAACATCTGGGCAAACCCATCGTCCTCACTGGCTCACAAGTAAACACACACACACACACACACACACACACACACACACACACACACACACACACACACACACACACGCCAAAAACATACAAAAGTCCAAATACCTGTCTGACTTACTTTTTGACCTCAGGTGCCTATCTATGAGATGAGGAACGATGGCAGAGACAACCTGTTGGGGGCACTGTTGATCGCCGGCCAGTTTGTCATCCCTGAGGTGAGCCTTTTGGTGGTGACTGCAGAGTAAGATTGAAAGCAGATGAACAAATAATCCCGTAACCTCACTTATCATGACTACATGAACTACTCTGTTACTATATTGAGATTGTGCAGTAGGTGTGAGCTATGCTGGCATGCAAAGCACTGCTTGTCTGATGAGACTGCCTCTTTATGCAGCTACGTTGTGTTTCGCAACACTCAAGAACAATTACCAGGATGTGGATGCACACTAAAGTGTTATCTTGAAGTGCCCGGTTCAGGTGCAACAAATTCCACCCTTTGTCCACAACTGATAACATTGACAAAACAAGACTATTGTGTGACTGTGTCATATTCCCTCCATCTTAAGTGACCATTTGTTAAAACATGTTTGCTTGCTTACTAATGCTAATGAAGTGCATCAATTAAGATCCATCACCCGTCTCCCCCCCCCCAGGTGTGCCTGTACTTCTACAACAAGCTCTATAGAGGAAATCGTGTGACCAAAGTGGATGCTGGGAGTTTTAATGCATTCACTTCCCCTAATTTGGCTCCACTAGCCACCGCTGAGGTTGATATTGCAAGTAAGTTAGCCGGCACAATGGACCAGCCTCACGCGCGAACAAAATGTTGTCTGAGTATATTTATCTGTCCTGTCGTCCTTTCTCGCAGTAAACTGGGACACGGTGTGGAGAGCGAACACCACAGTAAAGTTCCAAGTCTCCACTGAGCTCAACAGGAATGTCGGCCTGCTGAGGCTCTTCCCAGGAATAACCGCTGCCACTGTAAGTGGTCTTGTGAATCTTAATCTGATGTCCAAAGCCATTCTATAGTCACCTCCAATCTTGAGACCTTTATTCAAAGGCTGTTTCAGATGTCGTTTTTTTTTCCCCCCACCTTTTTATTGGCCAACTGTCCTGTGTGTAAGGTACCATTTTCTCATCGTTTGTGTTAAGAGGGGTATTTTGACAAAAACATTTCATATTCCTATAATTAAGACACACGAGGACTCCATCAACTTGGTCAAGAAAAGCTCTCCTCTTTTTAGAGTAAAGCTGGAATCTGTCTAAATGTTATAATCATTTCCCATTTGAATGTTGCCTTAGTTGTCTGTCCAAATCGATCCAGTCATTTTGTCCGGCACATGTTCCCATTTGGCTCGTGGGTGAATTGGGGGCTCTACCTCACTGCTGCTGACTTTGGGCAAGAGGCAGGGTACCCCTGGTAGTGGTTGCCAACTAATTACAGGGCACATATCGACAAACAGACATAAATACTCCTGTTCGGTTTAAACATGGGGACAATTTAGAGTCTTCACTGAACCTAACATGCATGTTTTTGGAATGTGGCTGCAACACTTAAAGAAAACCGACGCAAATGCATGGAGGACATTCAAACTCCACGCAGATCCTTTATTTGAGCCCCTGAACCTCAGAACTCTCAGGCAGATACGATAATCACGATCCGCCATGCTGCCCCATTTAGGTTGGCAGGGATCAAATTGTGAAGAAGAAAGTACAGACCATAGTTGGACCGGTGATGTGTTGACAAAAATCTTGTACAGCTGATATCACCCATCAAGGTCAAATTCTGTTTTACCACATTGCTTCATGGGAACGACCACAGACTAAAACATTTCGAATTGAACAGTTTATTCACAGAAGAGCAGTCGACACGGATGCTGTTGTTAAGAATTTCCTGATCCAAATGTTATTCAAAGTTGACAAACTGTCCAAACACTCTTGTTTGTTCTAACTGCAGTAAAATAATGTTAACTTCAGTTTAATTATGCAATTATCCCACTTCTTACTTTTCTGCTCGTGTAAACCCAATCAGAGCCCAGCTCAGACACAGATAGGTTGGCGTTATGGGCCATGACCAATCACCCAGTAAAGAGGAAGGCTTGGCATTGATAGTGAAGCGTTTAGTTGCAGCTCGCGTTTCGGAGGCCGCCGGGAGAGTGACTTTACTGTCTCAATCTGCTCCCGCAGCCCAGTACGACCATCAAGGCTTTCTTACAGCCTCTAACTGTTTTTATGAGGCGTCGTTTTGATGGGGCACCAGATTCTTGTGTGCGTCGCTGTGCCGCCACTACGAGAGCTTCATTGCTTATCTGCGTCAGACATTTCTTGTCAAAAGTGTGCTTATGGCATCAAAAAAAAAAGTCACCAATTTTACAGACCCAGCCCACCTCATATTTCATGCAAACTGCCCCGCACTTGCCAAGTGACTTTCCGCTTGCTAACACCTTCAGATTAATTGCTCTCCTTGCGGATAACGCCATCATCTGCTCTTCTAGTCATACGCCATGGCTAATGATGTGGCACATGGCCTTCCAGTCAGTGGACTACTTGCAGAGTCTCCAGCAGATGGGCTTTTAGGAGCGCCGATTGGTTTGGGCATTGGAGAGTTGCAAAAAAATAACCTGCATACTACTGGTCTGCCATGCATTTTGAGTGTTTTTTCTTTTTTTTTTATGTGCTTTCTTCTGATTTTAGGTGAGGGCCTTCCTGCAGCCACCCATGGAGGGAGTGGTTCTGGAGACCTATGGCAGTGGAAACGGCCCGGATAACCGCTCTGACCTGTTGGAGGAGTTGAAGAAGGCCACCGACTCTGGCGTCATCATCATAAACTGCACACAGTGTCTGAGGGGGACGGTGTCTACATCCTACGCCACTGGAAAGGTTGTCTCCTATTACGCATGGATGAATTCCGTCTTATTTTGGGCACGAATTAAAATTAAAACACAATTTAGGTATTGATGGATGCCGGGCTGATAACTGGCGGTGACATGACTCCAGAAGCCGCCCTATCAAAACTGTCCTATGTGTTGGCCAAGGCGAATCTAAATCTAGATGCCAAAAAAAAGGTTGGTGTGTATTCTGAACGGGTGGCGTCAATCAACACGCTACAATAAAGACCCAAGAACCATGCTAGATATGCCCATGTGTTTGCGTCTAGATGATGGGCCAGAACCTGCGAGGCGAGATGACTGCTGACTTGGCAGGAGCCAAGTTTAGTCTCAGTGACAGTCGATTCATCCAGGTTGTCGCCAAGTCTTTGAGCATTAGCTGCAAAGAGGTGAGAAATGCCCGGACATACACAATAGTGTCCATAAACAATATGCTGTACTGTATCTTGTACCACTATAATTTGAAGAAGACAGTGCGGCCCAGATGTCAAACACCGTAGATTTATTGTTTGTTTGTGTAGAGAACATTAGTCAGAGTTTGATTCTGATCGTGTTTGCATTTTTTTTCCACACTTGAGATTTCAACATAGACCAAACGTTCCAATTTCCTTCTTCAGTTTTGACAAACCAAACATGTGCATTGCAAACTGGTCAACAATTGAAAATGTCTCTCATGTAATCAGTTGAGAGTTGAAACATTAGGGTCAAAACACAACCTGGCTTTAGAGTGCTTCATATTTTTAAAAAAAATGTTCACCCATGTGTAATAACAGAAATTGCATATGTGACAGTTAAATTGTTGACATCTTACAGTTTGTAAGAACTGTGCAGGCAATGTTTTAATTACCGGATTTTCACAACCATACGGCACACCGGTCGGTTTAAAAGGCGTAGTGTCAGTTATGGGTGCTATTTTTGTTCTTAACGCATACACAAGACACATTGTGTTATTGGACGCAGGCGCGGTCAAACGAATGCGAGCTTAAACAATACGGTTGCATGCATGCACGCTTGCGTATGTTTTGAAAAAGGCAGTGGGAGCAAAACTGAGTTCAGTTGTACTTTCATTTATAGTATTTACCAACATACAGTCAAACCTCGGTTTTCGTCCATAATCCGTTCCAGAAGGCTGTTGGAAAACCGAAATTGTTCGAAAACCGAAACCACGCTCTTTTTAAAATAAAAATGTTTATTGAACACGTCTGCTCACAATGGAAAGCCACACGAGGAAGCGCCACTTCCTCGTAGACACGAGGAAGCATCACTTCCTCGTGTAAGGAAGGCGAGAGGAGTCAAATGGTGCATTCAAGTGCACTCAATTTGTTCGAGAACCGAAATTTGTTTGTCATCTGAGGCATAAAAAAACTCAAAATTTTTGGTTGAAAACCGAATTGGTCGAGAACCGAGACGTTCGAAAACCGAGGTTTGACTGTACTCTCTTTATTTTTTATCAATCCTCATACTTAAATCCATCAATGTCCTAATCTTCTGTATACGAAATGAACAAGTGGGCAAGTTCACAATCAAACACGCCAGGTTTTATATATAAATCTTGACTCTCTCTCTCTCTCTCTCTTTCTCTCTCTATATATAAATCTTGTTCAGGCTATATGTAATTGAATACACGACAAAGACAAGATATTTAATGTTCAAACTGATCAACCTTATTGTTTTTAGCATATAAAGATGAACTTTGCACTTTTAAAAAATGTTCTATTTTCTATTTCCATGCATCCCACAAAAGCAGTTTATTAATTTCCAAGTTTATGGTGTCGACAGGAGCTGGAGGCCATCCGTGATGCTCTGACACCTTCGCTGGCTTGTGCAGCCACAAAGATTGGTGACATCGAGGCCTTAGAAACCCTACAAGAAATGGCAAGTCACTCTATAATGTTTAGCACACATTCCTGTTGTCACGGGCCATTACCCGCTTGGATTGTTCCACAGTTAATTGATTGCCGCACAATAAATTTAAAGCACCGAATGAACCGCCTGATGTCCTTTTTTCCATCCCGTGGCTCAGGGCAGTAATTTGTGTCTGGGCGACTATGATGGACGGACCCCTCTGCACATTGCTGCCTGCGAGGGAAACCTGAAAGCGGTGCAGTACCTGCTGACGATTGGCGCCACGGTTTACGCAAAGGATCGCTATGGCGACACACCCTTGTGCAACGCTGTGCACTTCAGGTAAGCCAAGGACTTGTTGTCGTCTGAATGGTTCCTGTTTGTTCATGAAAGGAGCTAGTACAAGAAATGAATGGCAGTATGGGAACAGAGAAGCAAGGGGAGGAACAGAGGTTAATACATAATTCAAGAAGCTATTTAGGCTAATTGTCATATGGTCTGTACCGTCCTCATTCCTTGACATTGCCCCAAATATTTATCAAGTGTATTGTTTCTACTCATTTTTTTGTTTTTTTTCATTTATATTGGCCTCAGGGAGAAAACGTATGCGTTGGAGTTGTGCCAGATGACTGTTGTCCTATTTTAACGGTTGGCACTGCAAGCAGCAACATGTTTCCTTTGTTGGTTGAGGGAGGCCTTGCAGCATCGCTTCAATTCCTTCGCTGAATTCCGTGCCTTCCTCTGCTGCTACTTATCGTGACAGCACATTTGTCTACACTCAAACTTGGCAGATTGCTTGAGTTAAATGAAAATGTCAAAGTCATTTAAAGAAACGGGTGTGGAGATGCGGGTGTGCCCTCAGAACCAGTCCTGCAACCTAATCCTGGTTTCACTGTTCATACGTACTGGCTGTAGGTTCGCATAGTCTGAAAGATTAACCATCAATGTGCCAGCATAGACCTATGATCAAATCTTTTTGTGTTGTTGATTTTTATTTTTTTTTTGTACCGTGCAGTTGCACTTCTGGTCACTCCTGTGTGGGCGGTTCGGGTGTATGTGTGCGGCAGGGCTCGTGTTCTTACTTGCCACCGCCAACAGTTTTGTTATGACTATCGCATTTCCGACGTAAAAAAGCTTGCCGAGTTGCGCCTCACTGAAAATACTGTCACACTAATGCTGACGTCATCTGACATAGGCACAAGGATGTCGTCAAGCTCCTGAGGAAGACGGGAGCCCACTTCTCCCGAGACGAGTTGGAGGAGGCAGGATCAGAACTGTGCAGGTCTCTCTCGCACACACAGACACAGTTTCAGATCCACAACAACCCATCCTACATAGTTAACACAAGCCCAACCAGTTTGCTGACACTTAACCTATACCAGAGGAATGCTCCCTGACTGCATAGCATTGGGACTCCCCCATATCTCGTGCCCCCCCTGTTGTCGGAGATGCTGACATATTAAAACGTTCACAAACACACACCTTGTAAGCTCTTGAGTATGGTTGATTAAAAACAACAACAACAAAAAAACGTTGCAGAGCCCGGTGGTGCTGATTTGGCATCCTAATGTACTGGCCTCGTTTACTGAAAAGCAACAAGACAAGTTTTGGAAACAATTAACATCATTGTAGTTTTGTTGTCGTTTTTTTAGCTTGGTAGTTAGTGGCGACCTGGAGGGGCTGGAAATATGGAGTCTTGCTGGAGCGGATCTGAATAAACCAGGCTACGATGGGCAGACAGCAGTTGAATTGGTGGGTGGTTTGAGGATCTTTACGATGCAGTCTTTGAAAGATTTCGAAACCCCAGTCTGCACAGTTTTTTTAATTATTATTATTTTTTTTTTGGTCTAGGCCAACGCTGCCGGCAAACCAGAAGTAGCGACCTTCATACTCAACATCCTAAACAAAAAAGTGATGGTAAACACAGTTTTATATCGACTGCTTAGCAACCCTTACTTGTCTCACCAATTCTTTGAATCCATGTATGTCTGTCTTATTTCAGACAGCATTTTCAGGATTGAATGATTATGATGAATATGATGAGGATGAGGAGGTAAAAGAAATGGCAAATTGATGTGATTTTCCCCATCCCAACATTCCTTCATCGTTTCAGCATGATTACGATTTTGCTTTTTGCTTGTGAAAATCAATCCACACCTGTTATAAATCCCTGATTCAGTATTCTGGTCTTTCGAAGAACTCGTCCGCTGGAGGAAAACCATCCAAAGTGTCCACGAATCAAGCGCATTGCTTTTACACTAACGAAAAGGCACGAGATTTTGAAGAATTGAGTTGAATTGTTATTTGAAGTTGATTCCCGAAACACTTCCAAAATAGTGATTCAAATGACGTAAAAATTGCAGTTTGGACGCATGTGCCATTTTCACCAAAAAATCCCAACGGGCAAAACTCCTAAAGATAGATTGAAAATGACTAAGTACCATGGGCTGATAGGTCAACCAGATTCTGCAATCAATTATTCCATAAATTTTCTCAGCTAAATGTTGTACATTTGTCACAACTCAAATTCTTGGTCATGACTCAAACTTTGCGTTTCACTTTGCTGCGCTCGTACGTTTTTGTTTGTTTTTAGAAGCACCATGACGTGAATCAAAAACTGAAGCAGTAAAGCAACAGGGGCATTCTTCCACTTTAAAATGCTATTTCTTTAATGTTAGATTCCGACTGATTTTACATGCTATCTGGCACAAGACGCCTGAGGTATCTGAGCTTAAAGGTCAAACCCGGAAGGGTTTTTTCCTTCCCAGCACTTTACTCGAGCGATCATCTTCCTCAGACATTTCCTTTAGCAGTTTCATGTTTTACGTAGCGTGTGTCTTGCACATCTGTCTCACAGTCGTACCTTTCTGGATTTGATCCCTGCTGGCCTTTCTGTCTGTCTGCACGCCCAATCTCAATCGAGTCCTGTTTCCTCCCACATCCTCAAAATATGCGAGACTCTACATTTGCGTGAATAACCCTAACCCTGCCTCTCACCCAAACTCACCCGTGAACCTGAACGCATAAGCAAAAGAAAATGAATCTTGGATGCATGCACCGAACAACAGTCTTAAAGAATTGATTGATGACAGATTTTATGATCCTGAATGATTTTGAATTCAAAGCTTTTTGCATGGTATGTTGGTCAAAAATCATTTTGGTCCATAATGCCCGACCGGTTTGTGTTGTTAAACACTTTTTCTAGCATTCAATGGTCATCAGATTCCAACCATTTTATACCGCCTTGTCAATTAAAGCATGTACAGTATACACAGTAGATAACAACACGCAAATACACACCCACGGGAAATTTAGTTTCTTTCATCTATCTTGACTTGCTTTTGAAATGTGGGAGAAAGCCGTGCTAGTAATTTGAGTTCTTGATTCCATGTGTTGCATGTCGGATCCTATGCAACTTTGTCCGTTTGTGTGTGCGCGTGTTGTGACTTTGTGGTATTATTTGTGCTTTGTGTGAACCCTACGAATGCTGCACACTGGACGGCCTCTCGTCTCCCACTGCCTGCTTCTCGCTGATCTGATTTTGATTTTTGTTTCTCCTTGCATCAGAACGGCGGCGGGATCGAATTCGCGGCCTCTCCTGCTGAAAGAGAGCCCCAGCCGCTTTGTCAAGATGCCAAGTGACATCCACTTTCCTCTCCCTCGTAGCATACACTCAGGCGCAGCTTGTTTGAAGCCGCGAATGATTCTCGCGTCCTTGTCCAATTGCGTTATAAGCACAACACAGGTTGGAATGCACAGCATCGTTGCATGTTGGCACGGATCACATATAAATATTTGATATTAGTACAAATCTATGTATGAGGGTACACGTGATATTCTTGTGGACGATGAACCAAATGCTGCTGTCAATTTAAAGAGCTGATACGGTATCCTTACTGGGAGTATAACAATAAAAATCAAGTTCAGGGCCTTTTATTTTTATACTTATTTTTATAGCGCGCTCATAACAAAGACACTGAAGAAAAGCATCTTTTTGTTGCTCTCTCTTGGTCAAATACCTCCAAGAGTGTCCTGCTGCCAGAACGCGTGATAGAAAACTGTGAAGTGACGCTGCCGACTGATCCGTCCTGTTTCTCAGCCGGAAGTCGTCGAGCCGGAAGAGTGGCATAGCTCTCGCTGGAACGGAACTGGCAATGTCAGTTACAACCCGGTTTCTGCAATGTGATCCTGTTAATGTATTTGATTCATGTTTAGCGTTAGTTGCCTTTTCCTTCTGCCGTGCTCACTTGTATCGCTTCTTTCATCGTCGTACTTAGAAGCAAAGAGCTGACTGAGTGCTGAATGCCATTCAAAGAATTGTTTCTTGTTTTTGAAGGAAAACAAGTCATCATGCTGTTTCACAATTGAATGTCTTGCTGCTGCTGTTTTTTTTTGTTTTTTGTGATACTGTTTCTGTTTGAACAAGCAACAAAAATAAATCTAATCGATCATAACAACATTGTGTTATTACTGGCCAACAAAACCACCCACAGAACCTCAAAGTTATAAAAAAAATTGAATTATTCATTTCCAAAGCCAATTTTTAGGTTCAAATGAAATTTTATTTGATTTGTCGAAAGTAACAAGACTGCAAAATTGTGTTGAGTTATTTATTTTTTCCACAAAACATGTTCCACGTTATGTCAATCTTTTCCAAGGGGCAATCAATGTGTTTGTCATATGACTAGTCGGGAAACATTCTCCAAATGTTCCCCTTTGGAGTGAAGTCGTTCACATAGATGTCAACATAATATGAGAATTAAAAAAAAAAAAGCATTAGAAAAACGAATAATACATAACAATAAATTAAATGAAATATAGTTAGAGCCACGCCACTACAAAACGGTGTACAAATGGATGTAACCCCACACAGCAACTGTATCACTCGTGAATAGTACAACAGTGAGTTTTATGTCAGGTTATTATAATTTTTGGCTACAGACTAATTTTAGTTCCATGAATCTCCAATAACTTATTTTGCCAAAATTACAACCATTAAAATTAAACTTCAACTTAAAAGCGGTCACAGGAATGAATCAGTTTGGGTTAACGGCATGTAAATTAGTGTCTTCATTTATATTGTATCTCAGAAATGTGTGCACAAGGCAGAGCGTGTTTGGATATCATTTTCCCAAATAAGTTATACGGAATATTTTATTTTCTTCTTCTTCCTTTTTTTGTTGTTATGCCTCCATAATCATTTTACGACTATCAGTTCTTTAGTATCTTTTTTTGAATTAATGTGATGCTTTCTATCAATGAATTCATTGATCATAAAAAAAAAACACACCAATTAAACCTTTATAAAAAGCAGAACTTTTGTATTTTATAAAATCATCATGATAATCTTTTAAAATAATGATGTATATCTTTCTTTAAATGTATTTCATGCTTTCCATTGTGATAAATACTTTTTTTTTCAGTGATTGCGTGGAGGCCATCCCACGGTTCTACTGTCTTCTCGTGAGACAGTCGGCATCTGTTTGCCTCAAGGTTAACTTACCAAATATGGTTACGAAAAGGAATGATCCAACGAAATAGTTTGTTGCCAATTTGATTTATTTTGTAAGGGCGGCTGCCCCCTTCGTCGTGCCTACTGCTACGAACCCAGCTCATCCGGTCGGACCAGCATGGGCCTCATTCCTGCTGGAATGAAACTTGTTTGAACCGAGCCCCAAATCATCATATATAAAGCCGAGTGGCATTTCAGTTGACACAGTATGAGCGCAGGTGACACCAAGGTAAGAAAGAGCAACGCGGGGAAGGAACTCGTCTTTTACAAGGTAATGCCTTATGGAACAAGAAGGCAATCGCTGCCCTTTAGAACTTGTTCTCGGAGTGACGCCTCTTTCAGAAACAGAAATCAAGATTTTGAACGCGAATGTGGTCTCCCTGATTGAGTGGTTCTCGACAGTTCAACAGTTCTTTGAAAAAATTGTGAAATGTTTAGGACCACTTGACCAGTCAGACATTTGCTGCTAAGAAGTATCGGCCTTTCGTTGGAGCCACAGGGCGAGAAAGAACCTCTCACGTCTCCCATTTGATGATTTAAAAAAAAAAAACTGTTTACATTTTGCCTTCTTCTGATTGTGCCTCCTTATGCTTGAAAGAAAACTAACCATCAAAAAAATTGCACAGGGCTCTTAAAAAAACAAAGGACCAGGTTCACTTGGATCGCTCCGCTGGCACACGTGCAGTTGTTTACAGCTCGACAGCTTTGCTCGTATTTTCTCTCTTTATTGTTGCTGTGATTAAACGTCCTGATTAAAACAAGTCATTAAAAATAATTGGTCTCTGTTGAGTCAGTGTGGAGGTGAACAGCCAACCTGGGTGGACAATCAGGGGCAATCATTGCTGCGGAAACACAGTCTAAGCTCCATGAAGCCCATTCTAACTGCAAACCATTTAGGATGTTGGTTGAATCTCAAATAGTTTGAAAGAAATCACCTAATTTGGTCTGAGAGAGTCACTTCTTGAACTTTGAAGTAAAAACAAAAGATTATGTTTCTATCGTGAGAGCAGGTCAGATTTGGATCTAAATTGATTCACTTTCGATTTTCATTGATGGCTCCGCAGAAGAAATTTTTGTTTTCGCTCTTTTTTGCAAACGGCCATCATTCAAAACCGTTTTGCTTTCGATACTTTTTGCGGTTGATTAGGAAAGACAATCAACCACCGTCCTGGGTATGACGTAAAACTGCATCCGACCGGGAGAGGGATGGGCGCCGCCCAGTCTAATTGCCCAAGACACACTGTGGTGCCCCAACGACCCTCTGGGGTTACGGGATATACGAGACGAGACGAGGAAAGACAGCCCGGTGCGACTGTTTGGAATGCCAAACGCCCCCCAAAAAAGAAGAAAGCTCTTCATGTACTTGAGACCACCAACAGGCCGCTGGCCGAACAGCAGGCGGCCAACAAGGACTGCACGATTTTGATCATACTGTACCACCGTTGTCGACTACAGATGAACTGGGAGGGATGAAGTATATTTTAATTACAAAAAAAAAAATCATAGATTGAATTCTTATTCTTTTTATTTTTTCTCGCATTTTCTCGCCTTTCTTCAATATTTGTTACAACTGCGATTGTTTTTTTTTTTAAGTGCTCGAGAAATAAAGTTGAGTTGAATTTACGTCATTCGAAGTATTGAGTGGAGAGTTATTGTGATTATTTTTATGATGACAGGGGTTTGACCCTAGAACAGATGTAATCACTATACTGTATATATTATTTTCTATGGGAATTCGAGGTTCAAATCTGGTCTCTGCACTTCCTGTGTGAAATTGGCACGTCAAAGCCCGTGCCAAACTTTTAAAGCAGCACCCTCTTCTGGCCACCTCCGAATCTACAAGTAGCTTCATCACCGCTGCGTCATCGAAAATGTGTTTAAAATTCAGAATCACTTTCTGAGCAACCAAGATGTATTCAACTAAATTGGAGTCTAATGCACTTTATGAAGTGCTATCTTCTCACCTTGAGCAAAATTTGGTGAAAATGATGACAGGGGTTTTCATTGATTTGTATTGTGGGAGAAAATGTGGGTTTGTCTGAAGGCCCAATAACACTCTCTATTAAAACCCACTCGCAGTAGCACGTGGCTCTTTTTATCCAGAACTGTGTGATGGGAAATCCAAATCAGACACATTTGTAACAAAATCCAAACGCCCATTTTCAAAAAAAAAAAACCCCCGCGACATAAATCATTCATGAATGCACAGTGCACCCATGATCCCCCTTGTCTCCTCTCCCTTTGATGCGCACCACGCGGCAGAACTATCAATATTTGCTAAACGGTTTCTCACAAAGCCTTGTCCATGCATGCGCCGCGGTGCCAAAGCCGCGGGTCTCACGAGCATGTCTAAGACATAAGAGAGGCCTTAATGAGATGCCCTGAGCCATTTCCCTGTACGTGCACAATTGCAGCAGATGTAGCAGCTCAAATCCCCAGGGGTTCCCTCCATGGAATTTCATCAGCAAAGACCCGACCCAGACCTCCTCCACTAAGGGGTGTGGATCTGAGTGACGGACGTGGTAAATCATCTTTACTATGGATTGTAATTATCCGCCTAGTGACAAGCCCTGCCTCCACTCCCTCACAAATAAGTGTGTCCTCTTGGCTGTCACACAGCGACATGCTGTTTGTTGCTGCAATAATTGATTCAACCCTAAAATATCAATTATTCAGCCCTACTGTTGACATTGCAAATCTTCATGTAATGGTCTTTTTTATGATGACAATGACGTTCAAACTTTGATGATCAATTTACCAACAAAGTTCATAATTATGCTCACACACACACACACACACACACACACACACACACATTGAGGGATTGTGGTTTCATATTTGACACCAAACGCGGTAAAAAGCGCATCAATTGTGAACCCCTGAAAGCGGTGCGTAGCTGTAGAGTTATTGAACTACATTAAAGTGAGTTGAGGAGAATAATTTAGACAAGAGTAGTACTTGGACACTCTCTTGTGGCATCTGTAGGTAATGTTTAGGGTGCTGTCAATCACTCACTGAAGGCAACGGTGCCAAATTCATGGCATGCTTCTGAACATGCAAAATGAGTACGGTAATTTCTGGACTATAGACCGCACCTGATTATAAGCCGCACCACTACATTTTTAAAGGGAAAAAACATTTTGTACACACATAAGCCGCACCTGTCTATAAGCCGCAGGTGCCCATATTGTTACATGCGATATTTACAAAGAAAGACGGTACACAGGCGGCCGTTAAAAAAAGTCTTTATATAGGCCGCATCATTAAATAAGCCGCAGAGTTGAAAGCGTGTGACAAAAGTCGCGGCTTATAGTCCGGAAATTACGGTAATTCAATCTGAAATGATTTGGCTTTTGGAGCAGGGGCGTGGTGATATTCGAGATCTGCGATATTAAAGCAAGAATTCTGCCGAGGACCAAAACAAAACTGAAAGTGGAAATAAAATGCGACTGGTTGATGGACATATTCCATTGTACTTCCCATTTGCTGTCCAAGATGCCCTGGCAGTGACTGAACCCGCAAGTGCTTGGAGTGTAAATTTGCCCTGTGCACATTTGTTATGTAGGCTAATGGAACATTGTAGCATGAAAAAACTAGCGAATTAAATTTCCCCTGAGGGAGACAATTGAGGGATCTTAAAAAAAATATTAAAAAAATAAATATATATATATTTTTTTATTTTTGTATTTATATATATATATATATATATATATATATGTATATAATGATAATAATAATAATAATACTATTTATTTATAAGCGCCTTTCAATACACCCAAGGACACTTTACAATATATATAATACCGTGCAGCTGTGGCCCCATCTCAGCATCTTGAAATAATTAACTCCTCTCTTACTCACATTCGAAGACAAGGACAAGCTACACTGTATATATTTTTTTTTCCTCCCCAGATTCCACCCAGACTGAGATTTTCAGATTCACACAAGTCAGCCTATCGTGCAAATGGACGTGGACTAATGATTTCACCGGACCAAAGCAAACGCTTGCCAACAGTCTCAAACGTTCAATCTGTGTGATAATAAGACTCAAGCCTGCTGGAAATGCTGAAGTGAAGGCTATTCATTAACTATTGATCCACGCTCATGAAGTCTTATTGGCTTGTCAGTGGCAGTTTTAAAGATGAACAGAGGTCACACTAAAGTTTTATTGCTGAGAGCGGACGCGCTGGGGCAGCAATGCTGATTAGGTTGAATACATGCTGCAAAACTGTATATCAAAATCAATCCAATCACTTCTAGTTTATCACTGCGGTTTCTATTCATCATGTAATCATTGATGCTACCTTCAGTACACTATTCAGCGGGATATGCATACAGTGCAACCTGTAGGAAAAATTAAAGGAGAAATGGCATCATTAAATAAGTACTGATGAGGTCATTTGGTTGCGCACAGACTGATTGTGGGCGTCCGTGTGAACGTTATGGGACACACAGGCATGTGTCATTGGTGATTATTGCTTGGAATGTCATGCTTGTACATATTTGCATTGGGAGTCCTGCGTGTGTCGCGGATAGGGGAGGAGAGAGAGAGAAGGAAAGGGAGCAGGGAGAGAGAGAGAGAGAGAGATACACTTAAAAGGGGCGGGTGATGGGGAGGCAAGAGCGCAGAGGAGAGCAGAGGGTCCTCCTCAGATAATGTCCTCGAAGTATCCCAGTGAATGGGGAGCCCTTCATCTGGATTGTATGGATTCATTTCATGGAATTCGAAGAGATTATTATGCGGACAGTTTTGTGGATTCTCGGATTAAAAATAGCATGTGGAGTTTTTTTCTTCTTTTCTACGGGACCCAAACACCTTTTGGTTTAGATGGCGCTAGGGATGCGATAGGACGAGTGGGATATAACTGTAGGTGACATTTCCAGCCCGGCATGGCTTTACCGAACTCACCGGGCTCTTCCGGAGGGGGCAAACCCGAGCCCAGCCTTATCGATCTGGGCACTATCTTCGTCGACTCTGACATTATCTTTGGATTTACCAGTCACTTGCTGAAAAGAAAAAAGAAGGTAAAAGCACCCCCACTCAGAGCTATTCTAAATAGGGGTCATTGTGTTGCAAATAAATTAAAAAAAAAATAAAATAAAAAATTGCATTCATCAAGTGGTGCTCCATACTTGAAAATCTCGAACCCGTAGCACTGATCAGCCTTATTCGTAATATGAAAGTTCACTTTATCCAAATCGTTGCGAAATTTGCATCATTCAACATGTAAAATATCTGGATTTTTAACTTACGCATGTGATAATCTACATTAGAAAAATTGTGGACGAATAAGAAAGTACGAACCACCTGACGCGTTTAATTTTAGATGATTGGATACTATTCCACTGTACATGGAAAACTCGTTTTTATCAATCAGTCGAAATTCAAATTTGACCAAAACATTGCGGCGTATCATAAGACAAAAAAGTAAAAAAATAAAATTAAAATAAAACACACACACACACACACACACACACACACACACACACACACACAAATCAAATGTTGCCACTGTTGGATTTCAAATGCAACAATCACCTTACGAGGGCCATTCGAGGGCACCGCGGTGTTCTTTGGTGTTTCATGAGGCCGCTGCCACTTACGTCATTCCCACCATGAAATATTGAAAGTTTACTAATGAAATATTTAACCTCAACTCAGTCCTCCCGCACTTCATCGCCACTGCCCTTCGGGTGGAGGTGTTGCCACTACTTGCCAGATGGTGGCGCCAGAGTAACGCCAAATATGCTCAAGGATGTTGCGTTTAGGAGCTTGGCTTCTTGCAGGCGACATTGAAATGATCATCTTGGGCGTCATTTTTGGTCTGTTTTTAAAAAAAAAAACCGTGAAATTAAATTTACGTCAAATTTAATACAGTTAATGGATTAATCTGATATCATTGTGTTATTTGTATTTTGGAGATATTGCTATCTTTGTGGATATTCGTTTTAGGATTTCCACACCTCCGAAAAAAAAAGTAGAGAAAGTTTTTTTTATTTAGGGGGTGTTCAAAACATTCCCCAAAACCACTCATTTCACTAGCCGACATGTTTAAACGATATTTCGTGCCCCGAGTTTACGCTAATAGTTGTACTTTTTAGCCCTCCCATTCCGACACCATAATACCGCCTCTCGCGCACGCTCCTGGTCTTACACGGATTCGCAAACTCCTCCGGACACTTTGAGGTGGACTCCAACAGATGACAGGTTAAGTCATCTCCGCAGCCGACATGACTCGTCCGCGTCTCGATCATAACCTTTGAGGCGGCTTGTTTCAAGTCGTAAAGCTGCTTTGCCTAATAATATATAATGAATGCATCTGGGGACGGCCAGCTTGCTCTTGACGAAGGGGGGCATCCAAGAGTAAGTGTTCAAATACGCGGCTTGGTTGAATTACCTCTGAAACACACGCTTCCTTTTGAAATGTTGTCAAAATACACACCTGTTCATGACCTGATGCTCAAGGTGTGGCATTGAGCGTGACAGGTGAAACTAACAAAAACTCATCCCCCCCCCCCCAGTTGGAGGGATGTCCGACTGGAGAGTCTCCAGTCACCCCCAGGAAGAGGCTCCTCTCTGCGGAGGACGCACGCTGCAGCAACCGGCCTGCCCCGGAGGGCGCCGGCTCTGTTTCTCTGCCCGAGACAGAGGAGAAGGGAGGCTTTTGTCACAGTTGTCAGAAGAAAGTGTCTGAGTTGAGGAAGCTGGCGTTGGGCCTGGCTGACCAAACCTCATTCAAGGTAGGTCTTGTTTCTCTCTCATTTAAACTTTCTGCTTTTGGTGTATACAATACGTACAGTAAGTACAGTATACAGCTAATTGATGGACACTAAGGAAGTAGTACAGTCAAACCTCGGTTTTCGTCCATAATCCGTTCCAGATGGCTGTTCGAAAACCGAAATTGTTCGAAAACCGAAACCACGCTCTTTTTAAAATAAAAATGTTTACTGGACACGTCTGCTCACAATGGAAAGCAACACAAGGAAGCGTCACTTCCTCGTGTAAGGAAGGCGAGAGGAGTCAAATGGTGCATTCAAGTGCGCTGTTTGTTCGAGAACCGAAATTTGTTCGTCATCCGAGGCATAAAAAATTCGAAATTTTTGGTCAAAAACCGAATTGGTCGAGAACCGAGACGTTCGAAAACTGAGGTTTGACTGTATTTTTATTTTTTCCAAAGCTCAAAATGTACACAAACTACACTACTCACAAAAAGTTAGGACATGGTTATGAACCTACAATGCCCTATGACATTTACAGGTGGACTTAATTTGACCTTCTCTAAACTTTTGAATGCACACGCCCAACTCTTCAAGATGTCAGTACTTTCGAGACCAAGACGAGACTTAACAATTGATCAACAGTAAATCACAATTGCGAGGCTTTAAACAGAATGTTCTCAAAGGGAAGTTGGTCACTGAGTTTAACCCTCATGCAGTATTTTTAAGCGGCTGCATGAAGGGTATTACGTCTCAAAAATGTCCCTCTTCCAATGTGCAACAACTTTTTTCACTTTTCATTTTTTTTCACTTTCAACCCCTCAAAATGTTCAGTGGGAATTGGCCAAGACATAGATATACATCCTATGCAAAATTTCAGCTTCGTGGAGTTATTTTTCACTGTTTTGTCTGTGGTGTCCATTTGTCCAACAGTCCAAAATCGTCCAAAGTGTCCGAAATGTCCAATTTTGGGATAATTACTGCATGGGGGTTAAGAGTGTCACAGTGACAGCAGGTTGCAGCAAATATACAGATTGACTGGAAAGTCGGGTATACAGTAGACATGGACGTTTTTGAAAAATAATAGCTCGATTACACCTGGGGATATATTTTTATAGACAGGTGCAAATGCGCTCGACCGAAAAACTCACACATCTGGGATGCTGCATCGCTATGAGGAGGGTGGGGGGATTCACACAAATGGACAAAAACGACCAGGTGGAAGGTGGTTTCCACGTGCCCACTTCACAGTGGCCATTTGTGATTGCCTTGGTTAACTTTACGTCATTTGCAAATGGAGGTTTTGTAGCTGCATGGGAAAAAGTTGTTTATTACTTACGCTTAACTTCAAAACTGGCCTCGGGTGCCAGAGAGGTTTGTCGAATTTGAAAGTGGGCCATTGTTTGGTTAAACAATGCTTATCTCTTCGTTTTGCCGCTGGGTCTAAGGAAGGGGGTTGAAGGGGACTGAACTAAACCAGCCACTTACTTTGTAGACTGAGGAGGAAGTCGTGTCCCAGTCGACCTTCAATGTGCATTGAAAGTGTTCCTGTATGGCTGCGCGCACAGTTCCCACCACTGTTAAATATAGGCTCAGAGTCCACTGTTGTTGTGACGGGCTGCTATTGCCCCCAGGCACCGTACGCCTTTTGTTGTCCCATTTTAGTGAGGCAGCCTCAAAAGTCAGATTGGGTTACAGCTCTTCAAAGTTCTCCATGCAAATCCCATAGCAGCTGATGCTCATAGAGAGGTGGTGGGGGGGGGGGGGGGGGGCAGGTATACAAGGGACAAGGGGCACCTGGACTCTGAGTTCCGCATATCTTCATGTGTGGTCTCTGCTCGGTGCATATCAGATCCATATTTGGGTATCAGGTAGGACAGCACATTAAGCTTCCCCATGAGTGCTATTCCCCCATGGCAGGGGTCGGCAACCCAAAATGTTCAAAGAGCCATATAGGACAAAAAAAACCAAATATGTCTGGAGCCGCAAAAAAATAAAAGCCTTCTATAGAACTTACAATGAAGGAAACATATGCTGTATGTATGTAGGAGACTGGACTGTCTCAGAATTGTTTGTTATCTATTCCTTTGTTGTGTGTTCACAAACGCCCCCATAGAATTTATTTTGTAATTTCCTCGCTTGATTTTTTTTGTTTTGCTGCATTATTTTCGCTTTTCTTAATGTCAGTGAATTGATAATTAATTTCCGTTTTTCGGAGGCTGTCTTTGAACGCCTCTCGAGTCAGACTCAGACGTACCTGTGTTTGTCGAGACTGTTAAAAGCATAAATAAAGTGTTTTTAAAAAACAACACCGCAACTCTCCTTTTTCGGAGCTGCAACATGTATCTCTATCTATTTGAGCTATATTAGCCTACTATCAAAATCGTATTTTCCATTTTCAAATTTTTTTTAGAAAGCTCCAGGGAGCCACTAGATGTCGCTAAAGAGCCGCATGCGGCTCTGGAGCCGCGTGTTGCCGCCCCCCCCCCGCCCCATGTGAACTGCATGACCACCCCTTTTAGTGCAGGACCATTCAACCGCACTTAGCGGCCTTCACCAGGTGCTGTGTCTGCTCTAAGATCGGCATTTTGCACTTGTTGAGAGCTAAATTGGACCTTAATTCCGGTGGTGGCAAACGTTGATGGCAAAGTGTTTTAATTTGAGTACGGTCATTGTATCCCTAATGCATAATGAAACCATTCTCTTGGTGAGTTTGAGCTGCTCACCTGTTGACCCTCACAGCGAGGACACAGTTCTGGATGATTGCTCCAAATTGCTGCCTCCATGGCGGGAATAAGGTCAGAGGGGCAACTCGGGGTGACTGCTAAATTTGCAACGGTTCTACCTGTTGAATTTGGACAGAGTTTGGCCACTGTTGTGTCTGCAGTTGTCACGAATAAAAGAGAGTGGAGACTGTTTACCCAAAGTCGTGCCTCCCCCTCCCTTTTCATTCGCTGGCTGATCTGTTATTGTCAAGAGGAAGTCCCCAGAAATCCCCCCTTCTTTCCCCCACCCGAGTTGTAACCTTATTGTTTGAATACAGAAGTAGAGCAGTGTAGGTGAACAAAATGTTCCATCCATCCATTCATCCATTTTCTACTGCTTATCCGGGGTCGGGTAGCGGGGGCAGCAGCTTTAGCAGGGAAGCCCAGACTTCCCTCTCCCCCAGCCACTTCTTCAAGCTCTTCTTGAGAAATCTCGAGGCGTTCCCAGGCCAGCTCGGAGACATAGTCTTGATGTACAGCTTCAGCCGTTCAACAGTCCGGGTTTTCGTTGTCGTATTCTATGCTTCATAATGCGGCACACATTTTCAGTGGAAGACTGGTCTGGACTGCAGGCAGGCCAGTCCAGTACCCACAACTCTTTTCAAATCTGCCTGTTGACTCGTCAAGTGCTCGCAAACGTCTCTGAAGACGGCGAATGCTGATCACTGACAGATTCGAAGAAAGAAGTTGTGGTGTTGGGAGGCAAAATAACAAGGCCAGAGTGTAGCCAAACACTATTTTCTTTTCACGGTGTCAACAGCTTAACACTAATTCGTACAACTCAGTTTAGTCGCCATTACAAAACTCCCCTTCTTCACAAAACTGCCACCTACTGTACGGTCAGAGAACACAACAGAAGTGATACACGTGTTTGAGACAAAGAACACGCATTTCCATCGAACACTTATCATTTATTTTCCCAAGCCACACAGAGCCGCAACATAAGGTTGAAAGAGGCGCACGCGGCTCAGGAGCCGCGGGTTTCCGACATCTGATCTAACATTTTGCAAGATAACATACTAGTTGAATAGCATATTGTCAAATTGTTTGGCCTCAGGGCCATTTGAGTACGAAAGCTCCACTGTGTTGGAAATCAGCTTTGTTCTGATGTCGATGCAATAAATGCAAGAACAATTTCCTTTGACCCAGACGAAAAAACCACACTAACAGTATCGTCTTTGTTGTGAGCCCGTGTCCCCAATTATTTATTTGCTTCCACTTGATGGGTACCTGCAGGGAGTGACCCATTTAATACAACCGCTGGAGCCTTTGATTCATTTAATATTTATGCAAATTCGAGGGTTCGTGAAATTGTTTTTATATCTTTGTTTTAAGACTAAACCAAATAGCAGAAGATTGAAAAAAACATGCAGAAATGGTCGCGAGCCCCCTCCCGAATTGATCAAACGGAAACTCATCCGCTTTGATTTGCATAATTAAAACCTACGGGCATTCTTTCAATAGAGAGAAGCAGATCCAAGCTTATTGCGGCAGGACACGGTGGCTCGGAATTACGGAAAGAAAGAAGGCCATATACTGTAAAACTGCAACTTCAAAGTAGCAAATTAGCGCCTTGCAGTAATCACAGACTCTACAAACAGGACCTTTGTGGTTGGTTGGCTAAAATCCTCACATGCCAACTCCTGCTTTGATTCTCGTTTGTTTTTTTGTGTGTCCTCAACCGGCTTATGAAATAAAGTCAGCATAGTGTCAGTGACCACAAAAGGTGATTAGGGTTTGTGTGCAGCTCGTCGCCCGCAAAGGAATGCGATCATCTTGGACTAATTTGATGCCAGTGGGACAAGCTTGAACAGCTGAAACTCCTCGGTCACAGTGCCTGATGGAGGCTCTCAATTCCCCTTTTTGAAGAAGGTGAGTTGGGAGAAAGAAGTAGTTCAAGACAGCAAAGGGAAAGCTGTGTGGGAGCCTTTGTGCAAATGTAATTAAAACCCCATTAGCTTCATACCAATAAGTATACACTTAACCCCTCACCTATTTACTTTTCATGAATTCACCTAGCGGTTATCATGTTTTTTTTTTTCTTTTCTTTGGAACCTTTTAGCTATTTCCAGATGAAACAAACCTTTTTTTCTTTTTTTTTAAATGCCACAAGGAGGCACCAAAGCCCTGGCTAGTCTGAAATTACAATTTGGTGGCAAATGTTGAAGTGATACATTGCAATTGATAGACTAACATCTTTGTAGACTTAGGTTTAGTCGGGTTGTTAGTGGAAAACACAAATGTTGCAACATGCATGTACAAGTGCCACTTCTAGTGCATTTTTCAAAAATCAAATAACCTGTAAGCCATTTCTTTTTCAGCTTAATGTAAGATGACATTTTAATTAAAAACATTTTTTTTCATTAAAAAAAAAGCACGCTTTAAAGAACAGTAACTCACATTTAAAAGCGTTCTCTATATCATCTCAATTTGTCATGATTCGGTTTGAGACCAACAGGTGGCACTGTAGGGCTCTCCCTGCAGCTGCACACCTGTTGGTCGTTGGGTAATTAGTGGCATAAAAGGACTCCTGCCCGACCACTCAGTGCCGGGTCATTGTTGCTTTTTGCTACTGTCATGTTTGTTTGTTTGTTTGTTTGTTATGTTTAGATAATGTTTTTGGTATTGTTTCTGTTATTGATAGTTTTGAGCTTCAGTCATGGTTTTTTGTTTGATACTTTGGACTTTGTTTGTTTAGGATTTAGTTTGCTGTGTTTTATTAATACAATCTTTCAACTACACCCTGCTGCTCCCTCTTGCCTGCTTTTTGGGGTCCACCAGCACCTTACAACGTGACACAATTAGCTCTAACACCAGTGTTTATTTCCCCAAAATGTCTGTCTGGTGATTGCTTTCACGTGAAAATGTGATTATGTAAGGGTTTTTAGCTCCACGAGCGTTTGGTGGTTGCAGACACTGGAGGTCAATGATGGAGTCAGCAGTGTTTAACACCCTCTCATAAACTCGGCTTCATGAATATAAATGTAGTGTTGAATCTTGCGAGTTCAACCAGCACACTAATGAATAGAGACCTTCCTACAGGGCTCTTATCGGTCTTACATATGTGTATTATTTGGAGCCGATGCAGAGCAACCTCATTTTAATGAGAATAATAGTTGGAAAAGCGCAAAAAAAAAGGCTGTGATGTATGCAAAATGTATCCAAATCTATTATAGATGAATGTCTTCTCTGGAATCAATAAACCACAGGCCTTTTTGTCTGTTGAATTAATAAAATACTGGAAAGCAAATTAATCACAGGCGGCGCATTTGTATTCATGCGTGATCCGACATATTATGAAGTGAAACAAACTTACATCATGCCGCAAATTTTGCAGGGCTAAAAAGCTGCCCTGAGTCTCATTTTCATGTGTGACATTCGTAATTTAACTTTCTTGAAAGTACGGTACTACCGTATTTTCCACACTAAAAGGCGCACTGGATTATGAGGCGCACCTTGAATGAATGGCCTATTTTGTAATTGTTTTCATATATTGGACGCACGGCATTCATAAGACGCAATCTACAATGCCTCCACTAGATGGAGCCACGCTCAAGGAAATGCCAACAGAACACGACACGACACTACACCCTGATTTATATAGCGACGATCAGATGTCAGTAAAACGTATTTAAGAAAGCAGCGACACAGTTCACTTAACCAACAGCAAGTTATAAAGTTGACTCGTTAACGTTGAACTCTCTTGCCGCTGCTCTATTTCCGTGTTCAGTTTGAACTCTGCGTTGTAAGCATGTCTCTAGCAAGGAGCCATTTTGGGGTTGACATATTACCGTAATGACCGTACACAAGGCGCATCGGATTTTAAGGCGCTATGAGCTTTTAAGAAAAATGGAAGGCTTTTAGGTGCGCCTTTTAGTGCGGAAAATACGGTAGTTAATTTTTTTTCCAATCAATGCCTCTCTTCCCACACACAGATTTCAATAGCTGTCACTCAGCAGTGCTGCCATGGTTGAGAATCCGACAAGGACATTATATTGTCGTTTGTGCTTACAAAGCAGTGTTGCAAAGAAACGACTGCTGCGCTAACTCTCAGTCAGGCGCGTGGGATAAACACCTCTTCTGAGTCCGGCGACCTCAGGCCTTTGGGTCAGGTTTTGATTACCTTCCACTTTCATGGCCTGGAACAGGTGTACACTGCCAGGTTGACAAACTCAAGGACCAAGTGACTGCCAGCCTGCTAGAAAGATGGGGCAAGAAAAATAAAGTTTTGAAAACTTGAGCGGTAAAACTTGAGCAGAAGAGAATATGACCACAACATCCTGTTCAACACAAAGCACCTCTGCCACTGTGGCTCCGAGCGTGGGGCGTGCACATTCAGCAGTGTGTGTGTGTGTGTGGGGGGGGAAGAAAGATGAGTCGACTCTCTTCGCGTCATACGTGGTCGCTGTGTGAATTGTTGTTTTACGGCATGTGTCTGTGTGGGAGCACAGAGTGATAATGTGGTGTCAAGTGGTGCACAGACCTCCTCAGGCATCAGTCATGGCTCTCCACTGCTCTGCCGTGTTGTATTTGTGAACACCCGCAGCTGCTCGCCGCCAATTTACCCCTCCACTCAAATTCTATTGTTTACTCTTTGTGCAGCTGCCCGCCACATTTGTTGTGGTGATTACCTTTTTGGCGCTTCAGCGCATCATAATTATTTCTCCGTTGGCATGACTATTCAACGTTGCTGATAATGGTTCAGAGATGATTTCATACGACCGTATTTTCCACACTATAAGGCGCACCTAAAAGCATTCAATTTTCTCAAAAGCCGACGTAGTATTTTAAATGTTCTGTAAAGCACTTTGTTACAGTTGCAGCGGTTGTGAAAGCTCGACATAGATAAAACTGTATTTTATTGTATTGTATTTCCTTTAGCCTAGGCTCCATCTAGTGGATGCATGACGCAACTGCAGTCACTATTGTAACTTCGATTCTATGCGCGTTATAATGCGGTGCGTCCTATATATGAAAACAGTTTTAAAATACCGTATTGGCCCAAATATAAGACGGCCCTGATTATAAGACGGCGCTCCTCTTTTTCAAGACTCAAGTTTGAAAAAAGGACTTTTTGAACACCAAATTAATTTTTATACAGAAAATAATTACAGTACATCTGAAACAAATGATTATAACAATATATTTGAAAGAAAAAGCATGTTATTTTTGCCTCATTCAAATCTTAATATCTGAACATTTAAATATGTAAACTAAAGTGCAATCACATTCGTAAATGAATGGCTTCTGGTTTTTGAAATGTAAATTACATCATAACTTCTCCTCAGCTGCCGATCTTCGACCCCCTTTTCTCCAGATTGTCGCTAAATTTTTATTTTTATTCTTCGTGACAGGGGTTCACTTTGGCCTGGGGAGTCAAGTTCAGCATTCGCTTCAATGATATCTGGCGCCATCTAGCGTTGTGAATGGGTATAATGTCTAGACCCCGAATGTAAGACGACCAGTCTTATTTCAATGCAAAAAACACCGTCTTATATTCGGGCCAATAGATCATTCATTGAAGGTGCACCTGATACTCCGAAGTGCCTTATAGTGTGGAAAATACGGTACTTTTGACTGACTTAGAAAATTTACAGTAAGTGTGTAGAATTTTTTTTATTGTTGCTTGTTAAAAATCCAAATGTTTTCAGGGTGTGCAGAAAAATGCGCTTTTCTCAAAAGATTTGTTCGTAACAGTAGGTAGCAAACCTAAGGTATTGCAGCATTATAAATATCAAATAATGGACCCCGCTAACTGTGCACTACAGTGTTAGAGTAGCATGAAATTAAAGGCTCAGTGGAGTGAACACTCTTTTTATTGAGTAAAGCAGGTGGTTGCAGTTCTCTGGGGTGGGGGGTGTCTTTAAATATACTTAATTTCTCAGCATTGGAGCCCACTTTGGATTTGCCGTAATTGAAAATGGGGTATAGTGTTCATCATAGCTGTCTGTCAAGGCTCAAGGTAATCGCTACATTAATTCAGTCGTAGGAGTAATAAATCGACTCTAAAGTGTATGTTTGTATCTTTTTTTTCTCATTTGTAAGTGTACTGTATGTATTATCTTGCCCTTTGCCGGTGTGGCTGCAGGTCGTTGCATGTCTTCACATGCTCCAGATGTTCTCTCAGATACCTGTGCAGGGGAGCCGAGCTGTTTTAGCCAATTTGCTCTTCAGCCTTCCCGTCATTCTTAAGGTTGTGTTGCCCTCATTTATTGAAGACAAACATGCTAAGCCACTCCATTATCCTTAATAACCGCTATCCAGTAAACCTTTCAATCAAAGTGTGTGACTTGGGAAGAGGCGGCTGTATCATTACCTGTAATGAGCTGGGAAGGCACCAAGCCACCATCAGGTCAGGCACCTTCATGCTCGGGTGAGAATATGCAAGTTTTCAAAAATTAACCTCAACAAAGAAAATGGTTTATTTTGTTCCAGAATCTTGATCAGCACAAAGACGAATTTTTGCCAATGTTGAATAATCTGGGATGATAATCCGGAATGTCTGCCTAATTACAAATACTGTAGATACTGTAAACTAAAAAAATTAAAAACAACCCCCAAAAAAACACATGATTTGCTGGCAACACAGTTGTATTCCAGTCCTGTAAGTATGGGTAATTTGCATTACAACAGGCACGGAATAATTAAAAATGACGTTTTTCACAGTGGCACCTCCCTGATTTTCCATCTCTCTGTGCCACATGGCTGTAATACAACCAGATTCTGAAGCATTCATTAAAAACAGATCGACACCCTTTTCTGAACACATAAAGAGGGACCAAGTTACTCAGTGGCATACTGCAGTGGGTGGTGGTGGATGACCAGGAATCCACCTCAGGGAAACCACCAACAAATACATTTCCAGGTAATACTGTATACCCGACATTGGTGTCAACGAGCACACATTTCATCCGGTGCGTCACATGCCACTAACATCAATTCAGTAGTTTATTAATTGTCCTCGTACTATGCAAACACAGGTCAAAACATGCACTTACCTGTCCAAGTTTAAGATTGGCGGAGGTAAAGAACATAATCTCTTTGCAATAGTCTGACACAATGATGATTAATATCTTACAAAATAGATCGCGGATTGACGGAGGAGTCTTTAAACTAAATCTGAAAAGAAAGGCCAGCATGTATTTTGTTGAGTGACAACAATGTTTTGACATAAATACGGTCGAATGTGGACATTGTGGCAACACGTGCCTTCTTTACCCTTTTGTCATTGTCATACGTGCTTGAGGAAGGCTTGCCCTGCATAATAACGCTTGTGTTTGCTGGTGTTGTTGCAAGGCCATGCGTAACAAAAGGCCAGACTGGAACTAAACAATGGTGCCGCGGTCTGGGCCGACAAGGCGATACGTTACCGTGTCGGTTTGTGAACACAACACAAGTTGAAATGTCATTGAGCAAAGTACAAAAATACAACAAGAAGTACAACGACAAGAGAATTCATCAAGGTGACTTTTTAATATGAGGCGTGCGTGTGTGTGTGTGTGTGCGGCGATTTGTATGAGATGCTGATTTGTTTGCTTTTTCCGATGGCTGCTTGCGCTCAGCTCCTTAAGGCAAGGTGAAGTGAGATGTGTGCGCTGAAGGTGCACAGCCCATTATCGAGTCTTATTCAGATTCTTGAGAAACATAGTCATGATAAATTTTCAAGGCGCTAGGCTAAGTACACGTACACGGAAGGAGCAGAGTGCTGGAGGTAATCTCTTGCCGGCTCCATAAAACGTACACCATTGACAACGGGCCTTGTGGTGGCAGACAAATCGCCCGGCTTATGGCGAAGCGTTGAAAGAGAACGCCAGTGTTGTGTACGCCTGCCAAGATGGATATGCGGACGGCAAACTGGGCTGTCCGGGCGTGGCGCCCTTGTTCAAGGCAAACACTCGATTCGGGGTACGCTGCCTAACGTGGCCTTGAAATTAATCTGTTTGTTTTGGTCTTTGGCAGATGTGAATGGAGCTCTATCCCACCACTTCGGAGGGCCGCCATGCATTTTTTTTTGTGTCCATCACAGCATACACATTAGAGACACTAGCAAAATAGATGTGAGAAAAAAATCAATAAAACAGACTTGATAGCAGAACAATGCAGACATTTACAAAGGCTGAACAGGAGTACTTTTAATAACAGTCCTAACAGTACTGATTCCGGACCAAATTTGACTCAAAGGGCTTGGCACCGTATTTGATTCTACCAATTTTGTGGAAGTGATTGCCGATTAATGATGTCTTGAAACAATTTCGGTCTCAACTACAGTCAAACCTTGGTTTTTGAACGTCTCGGTTCTCGACCAATTCAGTTTTCGACCAAAAATTTCAAGTTTTTTTTGCCTCGGATGACAAACAAATTTCGGTTCTCGAACAAACTGAGTGCACTTGAATACACCATTTGACTCTTCTTGCCTTCCTTACACGAGGAAGTGACGCTTCCTCGGGTAGACGAGGGAGTTATTCTTCCTCGTGTTGCTTTCCATTGTGAGCAGACGTGTTCAGTAAACATTTTTATTTTAAAAAGAGCGTGGTTTCAGTTTTCAAACAATCTCGGTTTTCGAACAGCCTTCTGGAACGGATTATGGATGAAAACCGAGGTTTGACTGTATTCGCTACATGACATCAACACCGGGGAGATCCAGTCCCTCGCTATGGCAACTCCTCCAAGCGACATAATTCTGTTCAATATGACACTGGCACGAAAAAAAAGTTCAGAACATTCAGAGAGATTTTCTGAATTGTGTCATTAAACCCGCGCGTGATGAATGGATGGATGCCAAAAAAGTGCTTTGACTTGCAATGTTGGAAAAGTGAGGGAGGAGGGGAAATCCAGATTCCCAGTCTACACCACAATGGACACTTTCTTCGCCAATGCCACCCAGCGTCACCAAAAGGTTTGTGGAAATTGGGTTTGAATAGCCCTGCCAATAAACAAAATGAGCTGCAATGAAAAAAAACCACCCTCTTTCATAAGCAAAGAAACAAAGAACGAATCGCATTTTTTCCCCCTACTTTGGATCAGCTAAATAATGCGTTATGCATTTTTTTTTTACCATTGTCCCAATCAAGTGACGACATAAAGTTTTCACTTTTTATGATGCCGATGCTCCATCTATCAATCCATCCGTTGGCAGCACTTCCTTCGGATCGCTCAGCATTTCCAGGCGACATGAGTTGACGTGTTCTGATTCTGTCTTGGGGGGGGGGGGGCTCCTCCCTGTGGTTGACTGAGCTCCAGAATTCATCTCCAACCCAATGATGTCATCCAATCCCTTGCAATAGTAGACCGTGATGCTAATGGAGAGGTAATTGATGAAGACGTGACAAATGTCGTCGTGGCAGTGCACACGCATCTTTGTGTGTTTGAGTTGTGACGGACAGTACATATTTGAGGTTAACTAGCCTTAATATATTTGCGAGCAAAATTAGTCAAGATAGTCATTCCGGTCAGAAGCTCATTCAGCTATGTCTACAGACCTCCATCAATCCTGACACTGTATGAAAATGCCAGTCAAAGTTCATGCCGCTCATGTTCATTTCATGCTTGAGTCTCCTGCTCTGTGAGTGAAGACGAGTGCGCGTATTGATGGCGGGCGAATGTGCGTGTAAGTACCCGAGGGAAGAGAAAGTGATGAAGCACATTGTCCCACCATCCTTTCCAGTCTGCCTCACATATCATCCATCTTTCTCAACTTAACTGCCTACCAATTTATGATTGCATTATTGCAGTCGGTGTTATATCCTCATCGCAGCACACATGGCTCACAGGGGTCTGCTTCTTGAAAGAATGTCCTCTGGTATTCGAGTGGGTTTAGCTTCACGGGAAAATTAGTATGAACTGTTTAGAGTGACTAATTTATATCCAGTCAAACCTTAGATTTCGTCCATAATCCGTTCCAGGAGGCTGAACATGTCTGCTCACAATGGAAAGCAACACGAGGAAGCGTCACTTCCTCGTGTAAGGAAGGCGAGAGGAGTCAAATGGTGCATTGAAGTGCGCTCAGTTTGTTTGAGAACCCAAATTTGTTCGTCATCCGAGGCATAAAAAACTCTTCCGATTGGTCGGAACCACGTTCGAAAACCAAATTTTGAAAGACTGAAATTGTTTAGAAATCTGTTGGAATCAAATCGAAAACCGAATCAGACGTTAGGACTGTTATTAAAAGTACTCCTGTTCAGCCTTTGTAAATGTCTGCATTGTTTGACTGTAATAATTAATGAAAATTTAAAGACAAAGGGGCGGCCCAGTAGAAAACTGGTTAGCGTGTCGGCCTCACAATGCAGAAGTACAGGGTTCGATTCCGGCTTCGGCCTTCCTGTGTGGAGTTTGCATGTTCTCCCCGTGCCTGTGTGGGTTTTCTCCGGGTACTCCGATTTCCTCACACAGTCCTAAAACATGCGTGGCAGATTAATGGAACATTCTAAATTGTCCCTAGACAAGACAGCTGGGACATCCATTCATTTTCTAATATGCTGATCCTCACAAGGGTTGCGGGCAAGCTGGAACCCATCCCAACAGTTTTTGGGCAGTGGGCGGAGTACACCCTGAACTGGTTGCCAGCCAATTGCAGGGCACGCATACTTGTAGACGAAAAAACACCCACGCCGACAATTTAAAGTGTTCCATTAACCTGCCATGCATGTTTTTGGAACGTGGGAGGAAACCTGAGTACCCAGAGAAAATCCACGCAGGCACGGTGTAGAACAAGCAAACTCGACACAGGAAGGCCGGAGCCGGAATCGAACCCCGCACCTGTGCACTGTGAGGCTAGCCAGTTGATCATTGTACCGCCAACGTGACGACTTTCCATCATTCAAAATTATGAGGATTTTTAAAAACTTTAATAATTGACATGATCATTGTGTGGTTTTAAGAAAAAATAGAAGTGGAACACTGTTAATGAATACCAAACCATCAACATACAAAAAAAGACAGGTCACATGTATCCAGGAAGTTAAAAGGTCAAATCCATAATGAAAATGTAACCTCTTTGGTGGAGGCAAATCTTCCGACATCCCTTGTTTGCGAGCTTGTACCTCTTCTGCATACAGGCCGCAGAGAGAAAGTGCATGCGCCACCGTGCCGTTTTGTTTCACCACTTGAGTGATTTGATTTCAATTGCTTTGCAATTTGCACGCTGACATTTGAGAGGAAAAAGCAGAGCAATGCATTCCACAAAATGACACCCAAGTCATTTTTAGTCTGGTGCAAAAACAGTGAAATTTCTCCATAGGCAGATTGCTGAAAAGGTCACCCTCATCTGTATGGATTTTTCATAACCGATTTATTTCCACCAGGGGAAAAAAAGTCAATCGGCTTAGAAAAGCTGAATCGTGTGTCATTCACGTGGTCCTGCTGCTTTAGACTTTGGGACACATTAGAATTATGCGATGGCTTCAATAGGCTTGGCCTACCCACTGTATGTGCAATAATTTAAATATACTTTTAGAAACACTTAACCAAAACATAACCGGACAGAATTTTTTTTTTTTGAAAGTGCAAACTACACAAAATTTGTCAGCGGGACTGCGGACAAACTAATGAGATTCGTATTTACATTAAACAGATGATGATCATTGCCACCCTTAACTGGTCGACACTCCAGGCGGATGCTCGCAATAATAAACCTTCCATGAACTGACTCCCATTAATATATCTATCCTTTATGTTTCCCATCTTGTTGCTGCTGCTCTATTTTATGATGTCACTCTCTGCTACTGGAGAGCTCTGGGCCAGTTTATCTCCTTGGTGTGTGTCAGGCACTTAAACTTAAACCTCTCTATTTATGAGCCCCAATCTGCCGCTCCGTCCTCGCCATTTGTGGCTCACCGTTACTACAGCATCGCCTGTAAAAAACACTTGTTGTCGGAACTTGAAGCTGAGCGTCGCCGATTTCCGATGAAGGTGGCAAAAAGTGAAATTTGTGCAAACGTGTAGCTCGCTCTCTTGTCTTTAAGGCTATGTGCAGATTTTCTGCAACACAGAAGCGGAGACTTCAACGTGGCTTGTTTAAGTGAGGCGTGAAGAAATAGTCATAACTTAGGGAACGACGACATACGACTTACAAGGAAAAGAGGCACAGTGCACCTGGCATCGCACGTAATCAATCTTTATCATTGATTGTTGCAATTTTATTCTGTCATCGTCATCTGGGGTGCCCCACCTGAGGCTATTTGGCAATAGTCCAGTGCAAACGCTTTGCAGGGAAACGTCTAAATCAGGGGTGTCAAACTCATTTCGCATTGTGGGCCGCATACGGCCTCGGTAGATGTCAAGTGGGCCGGTTGTGTTGGGTCTGTCTCAGTGACAGACTGAGGCTGCTGTTGTCTTCTTCTCTGATCAAAACAATGTTGTCTTTTCCTCTGATCAAAACAGTGTGTCCTCCTAGCGGATATTCCATGAATTGCACCTTATAATTAAAAATATTCATTCCGTGTCTTTTATGCATTTTTTTCACTTTAAATTATCCTGCGGGCCTGATCAAACCTCCTTGCGGGCCGGTTCCGGCCCGCGGGCCGTATGTTTGACACCACTGGTCTAAATAATCTGAGTTCTTTATTGCTCCGGGTTAACACATCCCACAGAACCATGGCCGGTATGTCTTTGAACATTGCAACACGGAAATGTGTTCTTGAATCCGACAAAGCTTGCAGAAGGGGCAAGCGTGGCGAGCATACCTGTACTTGGTAATTTCCTGTTTCAGCCACAGTGTTTGGAGCCATGTTGGCCCATGCCATGACCTCGAACAGACGCAACTTCAGAAGCCAAAACTGCCAAAGGACATTCTCACTGCAAGTTCAGCCTGCCAGCGGGGTGTAAAAGTATATGATGTGGACAAATGTATGGCTTTATTTGCATGCAACCTTTTACGAGTTGCGCTTTTGTGCGACTTTAAAGCAGCGCCTCAGTTTCCAAGGCAAGTCCCACAACACACCTCTGAACTTTGGCCTGAACTTCATGAGTGGAGAAAAAAATTGTACGATTGCTCAAAAGAGTCATTTTTGTACTGAAATGTTCCTCCCTCCTTGTGTGCATTCCACAGCGTTCGCTGCTTTCACACGGCCATTGACGCATGTGTCTAGTGAGACCTCGCCCCCTCCTACTCCTTCTGGCCATCCGTTGACCCCCCTCAGCTTCTCTCGGCCCACGCTGGGCATTTATATCTCCGTCTCTTTTGTGAGCGCATCGGTGAGGTGAATGCAGGGCACACTTGAACTCCCCCAGAAATGGACGCCGGAGACTGCGTTTGAACTGGATTTGACCTTCTGGACCGCACTGTTTCCTGACACACAATCAGCCTTTCACGCATCTCGAGTCAATTTAGACGGTGATCCCTTGCTCGATCTTGATAGTCGTTAAGTTATGGAAGGTGCTGTAAAAGCCCTACAGTAGCCTTTGAAAGTCAGCCGTGGCTCCCGCGGTCCCTTCACAATGCTTAATTAGCTCATAAACAAAAGCTAGTGGGGGGAATCTGTGGGTGTAATCAAAGTGGTTTGTTCATTTGAGGTGCTCTCGCTATCAACAAAGCACCTCTAATAGCCCCATTCCTCCATCCTTGTTGTGTCTCACTACAGCGCTCTTCCTGCCTAGATAAAAGGGCCAAATTCCAAAAAGGGTCTCGGACAGAAGACCGTCAACATCCACACCTCCCTCGGGCCTTCAAAGCGCGGGCCCCCTTCCTCTTTCTGCCCGATAGTGACATTGCTCCTCGGCTCACGTCCGCACCACCGCATGTTTGGTTCCCTGTGGCGAGCGCACCATCTTTCATGTGTCTGTGACTTTGGTGGTCTGTTTTTATGGCTTTCCTTTGTGCGTCACTCTGTTTGACTGGTACTCGACCGAGCCTTGAAGCTTGTGATGAGCGCTGGGTTGATATACAGCGTGTGTCACAGCGGCTTGCCGTCCATAATTTGTTATTACCTCGATCAAAGAGGCTATGTTGTCTTCAATATGGGTTGGTCCCTTGACGTGTTTGTTTGTAATTTCATGGCTACAATTGTTAGTCAGCCTCCATTTCAAAAAAACATAAAATGGGTACGCAGTCCTCCGAGTGCGTCCTCGTTATATTTTTGCTGAAAACCACATCACACTGAGGACGTTTGTTTGGATTTTCACTCATCCGAGTCATCATCAATCCACTTCAGTTCGACACAGGCTTTTCACGGAAATACTTTTTCAGTGCCAACTGATCGTAATTAGATTTGAGCCGTAACATCTTTAAAATTCTTTTCAGTCCAATAATGCCGTCAACGAAGACACCAGACTATCTTTTGGTTTTGGTTGAGAAGAAGACAAACTATGGAGACAGATGATTTTCAACGGACGGTGATGTTATTCAACCTGTGTGGGTTTTAATCACCGTCTACACGGAAATTGTGGAGTACGAAATTTCAAACATGATTTTCAATACTTCCAACCAAAATTCCAACGTGCATGATCGCGGTTGTTTACGAAGTTGAACGGTTCTGATCCAACTTAGGACAGTTCAGTTATCTTGGTCGTCTTCTTCTTGGGTTTGGACTTGAGTCTCTTTCAAGAAAATAGATCTCCCATGCAGCATGTTGCAGGCAATCGCTGCTTATTTGCGTGGCGGTGTTATCATTGCCTGCTTCCTGTCAAAACAGGAAAAGTCAGGGGTGAAAATGGAGGCTCGGAAAGTGCTGCCCTTGATGTGTGTTGGCTTGAGCTCAGGCCCTGCCTGACAGTGACCCTCCCGGCCAGGAAAAACAGACAGGTTCAGGGCGTATCCCGCAGCCATGACGCTATTTTCATTGCTTTTATAAAGCACCACAAGGGATGCTTTTCCTCAACTCGTCTGTGTCATTCCTATCCCCCAAAACACTACAGTAGCTAACCCAATCTGGCTGACGGCCACACAAGACTGGGGTCTCAGTTTAACAAAAAAAAAACCCAAAAAACTTTTTGACTTTTGATTCATCATGAAAATGAGACCTTCCTTTTCTCAGGATGATGGGTAAACCCCCAATCATCGCTCCGCAACACCCCCTTCGTCAGACTTCAGCCGTCATGTGTTTTTGGTCCATTCATGAAAACGCACACACGGAGCTGATTTTGAGCACATTCGGACTCAAAGTCTGATATCGTTGCAGCTCAGGCAGTTTTAAATGAGCTATTTGTGCGGCGCACAAATAGCTCATTAGGGAGTTGGCTAATTATTGACAGGTTAAAAAAAAAAAAAAAAGATCACCAGCTCCCCCACAGACTCACAGTTCAACTCAGAGTTGTGGAATTCCAGGAGTCAGACAACAGAGCTACTTTTTCTTTTATGAAGACTCAAAAACGTGCAAGCTGCTCGCACATGAATGCTATTATCTGATTGGCCTGAGTGTTTGCGTTTCCCCAAAAATATATGCGGAACTGTGTGCACGCTGACTTCGAGGCAATATGTCGGGAATGAGGAAAAGCAATAACGGACATGTAAACATCAACTTCAGCACAAAACGAGAAGCTTCAGATATGATGTGCAGGAGAGGGTTCATTTGTCTTTTCTTGGCAATTGGCAGTTCTTTCGGTGATGTTCCAGTGCTCAGGCACGAGGCCACTCTGATGCTGACCTCTATGAGTCGCACAATTAGTTACCCTTTGACTTCTCAGTCTGACAATCGAGCAAGAAGCACGGACGGAGGCATGCTTGCGCATCCCCAAGCTTGCTTTACATAAATGTGTGTGTGTGTGTGTGCGTGCGCACGCACAAAACGTGGTGTGTGATTCAATCTCACATGATGTCATAGCACTGAAAAGACAACAACAAAGGTGGAGTTATGACTCAAGATTTACCGCTCTATTTTGATCATAGTTTATGTAAACACGGTCATCGACCCAGAAAATGTCAGCTGGCCTCGATTGCTCTTTCAAAGCAGAAACCTCGACTCCTTGGGGGTTATTTGTCCACTTGCGTGTCTCTCGGTGTGCGATTCAAGCTCTTATAGAGCAGCCGCAATGTTTTCAACCACGTTGGTGTCCCCGACATGAGAGAAACGGTTTGGTTAACCTTGGTGAAACATTTGGAATAGAAATGTGTTGACAGGGATGCTATTGTTCCTGTAAGACAAAAACATGCATGTGGAAAAAGATTGATAAGCCATGCGTTTTGATGCTGAAAGACAATTTTCTGATTCGCTAAGTGGATTAGTGCCCGCATTCTCCGCCATGATAGCTCCACCCACTTCCTTATCTCAAGTTGCCATTGAATGTGTCTGGACGATCTCAATAAGCAAGAAAGAAAAGCTAGTTAGCATTATCTCAATGTGTTCTTTTCTATCTCTTCTATTCACACTAGGGTGTCATTTTTATAAACAGTTTTGCAATCCGCTGCCCTGCCCCTGGCTGAAAGCCTTCGACCGGAGCCTAAATATCTATTATTAGCGAAAATTGCGTTCACTAAGAAATCCGTGACACGGTAATCTCAGACATGGGCATCTTTCATGATGAATTAATATTCCCTGTACCTTCAGCGGTTGGCTGTTGCACCAGATTAATTTTGCCTCTGCAAACTCTGCTGTTCCATTGTCCTGGTGGACAGGCAAGCGGCTTTGTCGCATACAAAGCATGTCACTCTGTGAGATAATGACTGCTAGAGACATGCTTGCACAGCTCACCTTGGCATAGAGCCAGCCGAGTAAACCTCGTTTTTTTTGCGTCGTTCCAAAGGATTTCATGTCAGCGGTACCAAATTTATCATAATAGTGGGTTACAATTGAGTGGAGATTCTGGCCTCCCCTGTTTCTTGCTTCCAGCAATGGTTTCATTTGTCCTTTTCTGTTCCTTGGTGGCTCTTCTGTGAGTTACGCTGGTATTTATGTTGTGTAAAGTATTTTATACATCTTAGTGTCATCTTTTGTCATCTCTTGGACATCATACTTTGGCCGCAGGTCTACATGTAGTTTGACAATGAACAGTCATGACACGGTAGAATGCAATGTGGCAGCTCAACGAAGTGGAACGTTTAGGTCGGGGGGTGGGCAACATGCGGCTCCAGAGCCGCATGTTGGCTCTTTAGCGACATCTAGTGGCTCCCTGGAGATTTATTAAAAAAATGTTTGAAAATGGAAAAAGATTTTGATAGTAGGTTAATATAGCTCAAATAGATATAGATACATGTTGTGTAAATGTATAGATACATTTATGCTTTTAACAGTCTCGACAAGCACAGACACGTCTGCGTCCGACTCCGTGCCTTCTCTCTTCTCGTTCCACTCGAGAGGCGTTCAAAGACAGCCTCCGAAAAACGGAAATTCATGATCGCTTCACTGACACTAAGAAAAGCGAAAATAATGCACCAAAACAAAAAATCAAGCGAGGAAATTACAAAATAAATTCTATGGGGGCATTTGTGAACACACAACAAAGGAATGAATAACATAAACAATTCTGAGCCAGTCCAGCCTCCTACATACATACAGCATGTGTTTCCTTCATTGTAAGTTTTATAGAAGGCTTTTATTTTTTTTTGTGGCTCCACACATATTTGTTTTTTTTTGTCCTTTATGGCTCTTTCAACATTTTGGGTTGCCGACCCCTGGTTAAGGTTGAAGATTTTGGGAGACTTTTACATTGGAAATGCAAGAAAATTCATACCGTACCAAGATGAACTGAAATGTTTGTTGGAAACAAGGTTAAGAACTCAATCACTTATCGCAAATAAGTGCAGGGTTCCAAATTATAATTTGCCAGTTTGACAGTTTACTCAATTATGACTCATTATGTATCTTCCCCTCACGATATCTACAAAATCAATCTACAGAGTCAATCGTTCTATTTTGTAAAATTGGGGAGTCTGTGTCAGTAACAGACATTTTGGAACATTTTTCTACATGGCTGCTTGCCAGCATTCCCGCTAGAGTGAATACTTATTGAACGGTACTCACCATTTCACCTTGTCATCACTTTTTTTCCTACTCTGTTGTCATGACGGCGGCTATGCGGTGTGTCTTTTATGCCTGCGTTGGGTGAAATGTCAAATGAGAACAATATGCACTCCCCACCATTGAAAGATTCAAGCTTATGTTTCTCAGCAGCTTGAAACGTTCGTCTAAAACTGACAAATTCGTAATTATGTTGTTCATGTTTCCGCAGACGTATTCCATCAAGACGTGAACAATGTTGCTCGGGATGCAGTACATGTATTTGCAGCATAACGGAGAACGTTTGCATACTCTGAAATGATTCATCGCATGTACGACTTCTTTAGGAATGTGTTTGTCTTCAACGTTACGCCTAGACATGGCTCAGGGAGCCTGCAGTGGAGATTCATTGCATTAGTGGCAGTTTGTTTTCTCTCTGAGTAAACTGTAGAAAAGTGTGAGTGATCTGCCTCTCAGTCAGAACAACTCCACTCCAAAAGAAACTCCATCTCTCTTTTCTCTCTCTCTCTCTCTGGTATGACAGTTTGAGACAGAGGAGAGGCAGGTGGCTGTCATCACTAGAAGGGGGTCTTCAAGCGCTGGTTTCGAAGAAACTCTTGAGTCTGGTTTTTGTACTTTGCTGTTGAGTGTTTTAAAGTGGGCTCGTTTATTCAAGGAGGACTTCTGACAAGCTTCGGTGGAAGGTTTAGAACACAGAATCTTGGTTTACCTTGGAAACTGCCTCCGAGGATTTTCCACTTCCATGGAAAATAGAGCTTCTATTTGATTGTTGATGTGAAAAAGGAGTCATATGAATCCCTGCTGTGTTTTTGCAAAGATGTTTTCAATTTAGCAGGCCTCCCATCTCCGTGTTTGTCCTCGTATCTGTAGTAGTAGTGCAGGCAGAATGATTCTGCTCTCCATTAATATGTCATCGTATTTCGTTCAAAAATGCAGTGTACATCGAACCTCATAATCGTTGTTGAAATGAATTCAATGAATGCATTATTATTATTATTATTATTGAATTAACCGTGACACAGCTGGCATGAGTGTGTGTGTGTTTGTGGGTGTGTGGGTGTGTGTGGGGGGGGGGGGGTCCGGGGGGGTTCTTGGGCTGAACCACACACAGATGCACAATCGCATATGCAATAGCAATCACACTTTACAGTGGCCAACTTTACATCATCCGCAAGTGGAGATCTTGCAATTCCTTATAAACACACTTTGCATCGCCTGCATTGACTTAAGCGAGCAAGTCGATTACGCTTCTGCCATATTCTGTAGGTGGCGCACCTCACCTCAGCTGAATTTAAAGGGAATGAGATGAAGCACTTCGATTGGCCGGGAATCAAGTCGGCTGTGTTGACTACCACATCGCTGCAAATGCCTATTTTCAACCGTGCCCGTCTGCGAAAATACCAAAGGAAAGGAAACTCCACCCATGTACACTAGAATTGCGCTGGGCGCGAAAATAAGGGCCCCTGGTGTCTGTTTCTCCAGCTTGCCTGTTGCATCTTTCATTCGCTATATTTTCTCATCTTGATTTGTTTTCACAGCTCACTCTGGTAGGGGAGACGAACGTACCGTGCGAGACGTCACGGAGGCAAAAATACAAACACAATGCAGTGTGTGAGAATGGCATTGTCAATATTAATACTGTGTACTTTTTTTAACTAATGCAAACAATTTAATTTGGGGTAGTCTTTGCAAGTCATCAGTGAATTGCACGCCGAAGCAGATGTCATTTAAGTGGCGAGTCCTCTCAGTACTATTCCCCTTTTTAAAGTCGATGAAAGAGACAGTAAATCTTGCCTCAGCCTTGCCGAGAGAGGTCGGACAAGGGGACACGAGGGAGAATGGAAGTCTGTCCAAACAATGTGGAAGGGGCTTGTTTTCTTTATGTGCGTGAGTGAACAGGAAAGCGTAATTAACTGGCCAAGTGGCGAAAGGCTGGAGTGATGGATGGGTGCGGTGTAGAAAGACAGCCACAACGGGGGACAACACACTCTCATGGACGAAGGCTTCGTCCCTGTCAAATTTTTTTTTCATGGAATGACAGTTTTACAGTAAAATCAGCTACACGTAACCCCCCACCCCAGCCCCACCCCCACCCCTCCTCCCCCCTGCTGATGGATGTGTTGGCCACGTGGACATATGAAGTCCTGATTGCAATCAAGAGCTTTATTTTTTATTCTGCAACTCAAAGGCTACAAAATTTTGTCTGTTGAAGATGTCGGTGTGATGCTGGTGGACAGCAAAGACAGGATTAAAACCATTATTACAAAAGCCAAGTTTTACATTTATCTTCAAATATATCACCTCCAAACAGCTCATTACCTCTACAATACAATATAATATAGTAAGGGTGGAATGATACCTCGGTTCAGCCATTTTGGTTCAATGTTATTCCGGGCGGCCCAATAGCATCACAGTAGGTACCGGGTTCGAAGGGTGGAATGCTGTTTCCTCCCACATTCCAAAAACATTGGCAGGCTGATTGTCACTCTAATTGTCCCTGTTGAGTGTGAATGGTTGTTCGTCTCTGTGTGCCCTGCGACTGCAACCAATTCGGTACTGCCCGAAGCTGCTGGGATATTAGTGAGGATGAAGCGGTTCGATACATGTTATTCCATCGGTACTTTCAGGCAACTCTTCCCCACCTCATGAACGCTAACCCAAGATGCTGGCATCCATGGTTACGGTGGTGTCCATTGACAAAAAAAAAAAAGTAAGCTGTGAATATCGGTCCATGCTTCTGAGAGTGTTTGGTCTAGCAGAGAAGGCTTTGAAGGCACTCGCGACGCGCCATTGGTGGACAGGTGGTTCTATCATGTGTTGAAAGTACCACAAAAGGGTAAGCCCTATTTGCATTTCCAGTCAGCAGTTCCTTGACGGTCAAAAGGGAGGCGAGGCCTTTATCTCACGGGGCAGACAGTCTGACATCTGCCTCCGTAAGTTTCTCGTGGGGGAACAGATGCCTCGAGCTCTCAGAAGGGTGCTGTGAAGGCAAGACTTAGGCACACATCTCCCGCTCGCTTCCTAGCAACGTCATCTCCCGTTTCATCTCAGAAAAGTTTGTTGACTGCAACATGGCGTTCATGCTGTAAGTATTAAGTCGTTTATCCGACGGGGTGGAAGACTGCTACGCTGTGATTTATGGGTTTGTTTCTGTTTGTACCACCCACGCTTTGCTTTCTTGCAAATTTAGCATACGGTCACACGCTGAATCGATTCTGCAACCTGATCTGTCACACATGCTCCGACAGAGATGATGTAGACGTAGACGTAAGCTGAATGTTGCAGTTGAAGTAATTCCGCGTCAACATTCGATGGTATCTCACTGACATCGATGACACTTTGTGAAGGCGGAAACTGCGCAAGAAAAGTTTGAAAGTTTCTTCCTGATTGAGATTTTTTTTTCTTGATCCATGACAGAATATCCTACATAGGCTCAGCAAGTTACAAAATCAGCGTCGCATATAAGCAAATACATATGTTAAATGGCATTTCCCATGCTTAATAAGAATTTACAGCAAGTGCGCAAAAGCGATGAGAAGTTTGTTCATAATGAATCTTGTGTTGTTGTTTAGTCCGTTTGATTACAGATATGTGTTATCTTACCCAGTACTAAGTGAGACGCCAACATGTGTTTGAAGTGATTTGCAGGGCCGCGCAGCTTTGTGTTCCACTGAAGGCGTTCCCACAGTTGGCAGAGTAGCACACGAGTGTGACATCCTGAGTCATTGTGTTGCGTGGCTCCAAGCAGGCAGTGGTTAAATTTAATGGTGTGTATCCCACAGAACTGCTGTGCCACTAAAAGCTTCACCTGATATCTAATCAAAGTCAGTCCTTGCAGGCCTTCCAGCCCGCCGCTTTCCTGGAGGGGATTCTGAGCACAATCGTCTGTTTTGGAAAGCAGGTCAGAGAGGCGCTGCGGTGAGTTGAGGAGGGCAAAAGGGGGTGGGAGCAGAGAGGGATTACACCGCTGGAAGTGTTTCTTTTATCCTAGGGATGTAATCTGCCCGAATGCTTTGCGCCCACTTGGGGCTTGATCGGCAGCTGTGATCGTCCTTCTCCCATTTGGCTGTTAAGGGGATCCGACCTACCTATGGGAACGCCGATCAGCTGGAATCTCTTGTCCTCAGCCAAGGATCTGGACTGGGGCCCCTGCAGATTTATTGGGGGTCAATTCCTCTGATATGGACTCGGTGTGTATTGAGGGTCAACAAAGTCTAAGGCCAAGTAAACAAAGATTGATTGAATTGAATTGATTGAATACAACTTTATTGTCAAGATGGCTCAAGTCTTGTCCTTTTGGGGGATCAGAAAAGACCAAAACAAGATGAGCGCACTGTGGGGTCTTGATGTTAATTATACGCTAAGTCATTGTGCTGGTGTGAATATAAACTTTGATTAGGAGCGTCTCTGTCATAAAAATACCGTATTTTCCGGACTATAAGTCGCAGTTTTTTTCGTAGTTTGGCCGGGGGTGCGACTTATGCTCTGGCCCGACTTATGTGAGAAATTATTAACACATGATTATGTCATTTCACATGTTATTTTCACATTAAACCACAAGAGGGCGCTCTCGGCCTGTGTTGATAAATCTGACGTAAGCGAGGTAGAAAAGGAAGCGGCGCATCGTCTACCTCCCGAGTTGGGGGAGTTGTTTAAAAGTGATACCGAGGATGAAGATTTCATTGGATTTAGTGATTTGGAGTGAAACTGATAGTCTGGTAAACTTCTTAGCATGTTCCTTATACTAGAGTTATCTGAATAACTCTTAATATGTTACGTCGTTACTGACACTACCAGGCATTTCAGTCATGTAACGTTAGTATACCGTACACTTAATTATGCATTTTTTGGTTGGTGATTTATAATCAGGATCGACGTATAATCCGAAAATACGGTAATCATTTAAATGAACCTGGAAATGTACTGTAAAGACTGAGTAAAAGTCATCTTTTAATAGACAAACTGGTCTGTTTTTCAATTTACTATAGTTTTGCTGAATCAGAGAGGTGGTACTGCACATAGACTTGTTTACGAATTCTGGCTGAAGCGATATGTGGACTTAGAAAATAAATCACGCAAAGGGCAGGACTTTGAACATATCTTTAGGGTGTGCTATTTCAGTTCCATTTTTTAAAATATATTAGCGATGCATATTGGCACGATTTGTCCTCATTTCTTTGGCTGCCACGATGGGCAGTGGAGGGAAATGGCCTCAACTGGAATATTTTTTCACAGAGCGGTTTTAGCCTCAATGAAGCGTGCCCTTCAACGAGTGAGGGAAATCGTTGTGACCTTCTTGTGAGTTAAGTCAACTCCACATCAGACCATTTGAAAGGAATCGACACATTTCCACTTTATTTCTGCTTCAAGAAAAGATGCACTTATTCGGTGGAGTAATTGATGTGATTTTTATGAAGTCTATTCGCTTGTCCTAACATTCTTAAAAGGCTGAGCTTGTTTCCATCAGCCTGTGGGTATGCAGTGTGTATAATGACACCCCGTCAACCCTGCAGACCCATCCAGTTATATGCTCTGCCCCTGTTTGCATCAAAGACAGTGACAAACTTGGGTCTCTCAGGGCTGTGCAGTGCTTATTTCACAGAGGCAGGTTTGCCTTTCCCCCACAGCGTTCGACCAACCTCCTTTCCATAATAAGGCCACGGCATCTGACTGCATTTGTCCCCAGAGTTTAATAAAGATCAGTGCTGACAGGCAGTAAACCAACATAACCGCCCACAAGCCTCCAGGCAAATGGCCACAACCCTGGCCTACCTCCTCTGCCCGCCTTTCCTCTGTCTTTCCTCTTATCTGCACCCGTGCAAGTGAGCCTGGCTTGAAAACCGATACCATCCCCCCACTTGTACAGAACAATGGTTGGCGATTCAGATTCAGGACGTAGCGCCACACCTCCTCGTCAACAGGAATGCTTTGAACACTCGGATTGCGCTGGTGCCTCGCATTAACGTTCTTCTCCAAAGACTTCATCCTCTTCATACTCGTATACACTTGTCAATAATGCATCACACAGGTAGTTAACAAAACAACCTTGCCGTTGGGCCTGTCCGGCATCCTCCTTAAGTTTATAGTCTCATATGCAAAGACTGTGGACCTCACTGCCTATTATGCAGATGGACAGCGCGTCCTTCAGTTTTATCATTCTCACATCATCAGCGCCATCATCCTCACGTACTTGTGGCCCTGACCCTCTGTTCACTCAGCTAGGCATAAAGCTTGCGGACAGTTTTACAGGAGAAGCCTGCTCTCTAACCTCCCAAAACCTCACTGAATAGCAGATGGGCTCAGCTTTGTGTGCTTTTTTATTAGCTCTCTTAAATCAACACTTAACAATCCATGGAGAACGGCAGGGGAATTGATTTCTTCCATCTACCGTTGCCCTGAGGTGGGTAACAGGTTTGCCGAAGGGTAAAGGAGAGTGGATGGATGGACGGAGTTAACTGGTTCTGACAGGGCTTCAATGTTCTGCCTGGGAAAGCAATGTACAGGAGTGCAGTTTTCTTTAGCTTTTATCAAGGACTTTCTCTTGAGTCTAAGTCTAAAATCTTACGCTCATCTAAATATAAGGCTCGACGTTTGAAGACAGTGCAGATGCGCTTTTCGTCCTGGTTTAAGCCTCGTTTAGCGTTTTTGGGAATTTGGTAGACAGTTCTGCGCCATGCACTGCATTTCGGGGTACCATGGGCTTATCCTTTGACACGCTCCAGGCGCCCATGACAATTTGGTGATTGAAAGTAGGCTAAACTTTACACCCGTTGGAACCACGTCCAAGCATTTTGGTGGTTTGACGATCATATGTGGGTGAATGTGATTGTGGTGAGGCAGACAGATCGTTGGCTCACTTGGGCATGTGTGGTGGATGTCGTCATATTTCAGTCATAAAAATGACAACAGCGTGCGTGCTGTGTAACTTTTGATTCATTGTAGAAATCTATTTATTGAATGCATTACATGATTACTGTATTTTCCGGACTATAAGTCGCAATTTTTTTGGCCGGGGGTACGACTTATACTCTGGAGCGACTTATGTGTGAAATTAGTAACACATGATTATGTAATTTCACATGTTATTTTCACACAAAACCACAAGAGGGCGCTCTCGGCCTGTGTTGATAAATCGACGATGAGTCTGACGTAAGCGATGTAGAAGAGGAAGCGGCGCATCGTCTACCTCCCGAGTTGGGGGAGTTGTTTAAAAGTGACACAGAGGATGAAGATTTCATTGGATTTAGTGATTTGGAGTGAAACTGATAGTTTGGTAAACTTGTTAGCATGCTCTTTATGCTAGAGTTATCTGAATAACTCTTATGTTATGTCATTACTGACATGACATTACCAGGCATGTCAATCATGTAACGTTAGTATACCGTACACTTATTCAACCTGTTGTTCTCTATTTATTTTAATTTTAAATTGCCTTTCAAGATGACATCTATGTTTTTGGTGTTGGATTTTATCAAATAAATTTCACCCAAAAATGCGACTTACAGTATACTCCAGTGCGACTTATATGTTTTTTCCTTCTTAATAATGCATTTTTTGGCTGGTGCGACTTATAATCGGGAGTGACGTATAATCCGAAAAATAAGGTATCAGCCATGGGGGTGGTGGGTGGAACGTAGTTTTCAAATACGCTCTTCAAAACGGTGATCGACCTCGCCAACTTTACATCCGCCCGTTGATGTCTGCTCGCCATTCCTTACAAATGTACTTGGGTGCTTAGACGTTCTGCATGGATTCCAGCAAATCAGTTTCTGCTTCTGCCATGACAAGGACCGCGCATCTCTTATGCACTGTTTTTAATGGTCATGAGAGGAACCGTTTCCATTGGCTTTGAAGCAAGTTGGCTGTGTTGGAGCCCACAATGGCACAAACTACCCGTTCTTAACTGCATCAAGCTAAGTTGGTCTGTGAAAAACAAAAAACAAAAAACAACGCTTGCTGTAGTCCGCCTTCGCACGGTAAGACCACGCCACTTGCACTGGACATGAATATAGACCGTATGATTTCATTTGATTCCATACTATATTAAATTTGTCACTGAGCTGGCCACATGCCCAGTTTGTCATGTGCAGTCAGAATTTATGGCCCTTCGTACGTCCTGTTTCTTGGTTGTGCTTGGAATCTACTCTCACCTGCTGAAGTGTAAAGCAGGTAGAAAATCATCAACCAACGACATCATGCCAGCATGCCGTTCAGTCACAATCACAGTCAATGCTGGACTGCCTCGATTAATAATCTTAGTTCCGAGTTTGTGCTCATATTTTTAGATGTCGTTTGCTGCTCACGATACTGTCGTGCCCTTTGGGTCCAATGAATTAGGTGTCTTCTGGGTTTGATGTATTAAGTGGCATTGCATTAGGGTACTGGATTATTGTTTCCTCCTCACTCCTCCTGATCACCTCCGAGGGTCCAGAGAGCAAAGGCCTCATAAACATTTATGTTTGGGCTGTGGGCTTCTGTCTTAGGCCATGACTCCACTGAGCTCGAGCTTGATGCCCCTTTATGCCTCTTAAGAGACACCGAGTGTGTGTTTGTGTGTGTGTGCCTATTGTATGTGTGTTTGTTTGTATTAAAATGGATGTTGTAGTCTCTGGTCGAATTTGAATAGTTGACTCTCAGCTTGGTGTGCCTCCAGCTTTTGGAGGTGCTTATTTTCACATTTGCTGGCTTCTCATCTGTTTTCACGCAGAGACACTTATCATATGTAAATTGTATAGCTTTGGGTGCCAGATTCACTTCAGCTGTTGTTTTCCCTCAGCATTCCTCCCAAGCAGAGAGGAACACCCTAGGGAACCCTCCTGCTACTGAAATAAAAGGGCAAAACTTCACTGGACACTTGCTTCCAAAAGCTGGAGAAAGATGAACCACTGTCAGTTTCAAGCATTGCAACATATATTAAAATACCCCTCGGATTTTAATGAGGCTTCTCAGTGGGATGTTGTACAAATCCACTGGAGCCTCGCTTTGTCATCTCATATGTTTTTGGATTATTTTGGCTTTGATTGGCTCCTCAGAATACACAATGAAATTCACACATGGCCTGCTTGCATGCAGACAGAATGGCTCGGTCTGAACAAACAGAACAGCAAGCACATGTTTGCGCTTGGACGTTTCATGCAAAGGCAAACCTATTTTGCGTGTTTTCTTCATGCTACAGGACACGGGCTATGCAGCTTTTCTGTTGGAGCAGCTCCACACATCTGGGCGCAAGGAAGGTGCCGTCACCTGCTGTCAGGTGTGCTTCACGCCTCTCCATCAACTGAAGCAGGAGGCTCTGCAGACTCTCAATGCAACCGTCCTCGCCCTCGGCACCGACATGCCGGCCCTGCCCGCCTCTTCCTTGCTCCCACGGCCCTCGAGATTTGCCGCGTCGTCCTCCAGCATCCGTGCAAACCAAGTGTCCAAAAAACAAACTGCCCCACTTTCAAGCCTGCCTTTGGGAGAGCAGCCTCGGGAGCCGCGCTGGTCCCAGAACCCCTCGGTCCCGTCAGGTCCCAAGACCAGTGTCCAGGTGACCGTAGCAGGAGGTCAGTTCACTGGATCCCTGAGCTCCGTTACCATCCAAGCGCAACAGTACCTTGAGGGTGTTTGGAGCATCTCCAGGGTCAACAACTTCCTCCCTCAGCCTAAACCGGTATGTCTTTTTTGTGCCTTTTCCTATAAATATCACCTTCTGTATTTTGACCACATAATTACGTTTCATTTGAAAGTTGCATGCCAGTACATCAAATTTTAATTCCTGAGTGGCAGAAACCACAAACACTATAATCTGTTAATGTAAGTCTGACCAAATAAGAGTTCCTTTGTGCTTTTGGGCCACAAGCTCATCATGTGTTGTTAAGGGAATATTTAAGCAATTTTGTACATAAAAAGTAACCATGCAATACTGTGGCTAGAGCTTTTTTCTCATGAGAAACCGAGTGCATCTTGAAAAAAGAACCATTTAATTGTCTGCAGGAACACTGACCTCTCATTCTTCGGTCGTCAAAGAGTCATCGTAATTTTAAGTCAGGGCTAATTAAAAACGCCTGTCTTATGACTTCCTCTTCAAGGCCATTTCAAATGTCTCCCGTACAGCATTGCCATAAGTCTGAAGTCACTCAACGGGTCTTCCGTATCAGGGAGTTCCTGTTTTTTGCTCTTTTGCGTCACGGGGGCCCTTTGGGGTGTACTTTCTTTATCAGCAAGAATAATTAATTTGTATGTTTTTCATTCCAACAAACCCAGCACAGAGTTTAGCTGACTGTTTTTTTCTTGATGAGCAACCAACCATTTTGGTCTGATGGGTGCATTCTAAAAATCTATCCTTTAGACATTTACCATAGATGTCTGAGTTAATGAGGAAATATTTTCGAATCATATTTTGTCAACATAAATTGAAAATCACGGCATAATAGTTGTGATGAGAACCCGTATTGCGTTTTACATCTACAGTATGCAGTCAAACCTCGGTTTTCGTCCATAATCCATTCCAGAAGGCTGTTCGAAAAGCGAAATTGTTCGAAAACCGAAACCACGCTCTTTTTCAAATAAAAATGTTTACTGAACACGTCTGCTCACAATGGAAAGCAACACGAGGAAGTGACGCTTCCTCGTGTAAGGAAGGCGAGAGGAGTCAAACGGTGCATTCAAGTGCGCTCAGTTTGTTTGAGAACCGAAATTTGTTCGTCATCCGAGGCATAAAAAAACTCAAAACTCAAAATTTTTGGTCGAACACCGAATTGGTCGAGAACCGAGATGTTCCAAAACCGAGGTTTGACTGTATTACAATGTATCTATATATTAAAAAAAAGCAACCTGCGATCGATTTGCTAAGTGTTGGACCGCATACTTTTCGAAGCGCGGTCGCAAAGACATCAAGGACATAGCTGTTCTTTGCTCAAGTATCTGCCTTACATTAAAATGAGATCTTCCAGAATGACAAAAAGCCACAGAAGCTCTCGTGGTCCACTGCGCCTGAAGGCAAGTGCTTTTATTCACGATTCCCATTTGGTTCCTTTGGTGAGGAGGGCACGCAGTGTTGTGGAAACAAAGAAATACAGACTCCAAGTGTGTATTGTGAAGTGCACAGAAATCTTTGTGTGTGTAAGCCAGTAGGGCCAGATTAGTCCCACACTGAGCCCCTTTTAGTGCTCCTCGGATGTCTTGGCATTCCCTGTTGGGAAAGAGCCCTCCTTGTATGTGGAATAATTGTTGTAGTCCTTGAAATCAAAACTATCTGGGGCGCCTCTTGAATTGGCACTCCTGGCACAGTGACTCCTTAGAAGTTGGCCATCTTGAAATGACAAAATTCCCTTAAACACACACACACACACACATAAATAGGATTTCATTTTGAAGTTGTCTCTCAGTGAGTTGGTATGAACAATCGTGGTGGTTGGCTAGACTTTGACTTTTCGACTGAAGGCTGGCCTGACCTCATTTTATGTTGCCATCATGTACTGTTACACGACCCCTACGCCATCCCTAAATCACATTAAATTGCTAATTTAATTCCACCCCAAATTTTTTTTTCAGAATTGTTTAACATAACGCAAGTCGCCGGTGTTAGCGGCTAGTGGCTAGCTCATGTAGCAAGTGCCCAGTAGACTTGTGACAGACAGCGTTCTACTTATAAATGCAGTTTAATAGGCGAAATTCAATCTATACATTTACCTTTGATGCTGACAGAATGATAATGTTACAGTTCCGATTCTTTTATAACAAACTGGATTTACTCAAATGTGCTGGATTAGCAGGCAAAAACGCGACTGTAGTTGTGGCATCACATCCGTCGGGCAATATCGCTCAAGATGGCATTGATGATTTATTCTGTTTCTTATTCCGAATGCAGTATTACTCAGAGTACCATGTTTTGACAAGTGCGAGCACATGCAACATATTCTTACAAAAACGGGTTGAGTTCCCCTTTAAAGATTTTCTGTCACTCGAGAGAAGCAGCTGTGATTTTTACTCCAACCCCCCCAGACACACACACAATTTTCCTCATCGGTATTTTAGAGTCTCACCTCCATTCGTTTCCATTAGCCACAGAAATCAAGGGAGTGTGACTGCCCAGATTAAGTGGACCTCTTTCACTCGGCCAGTGATCATCTGTTAACCAGTGAGATCTAAGGTCACAGGAGACTCCTGCCATACCACTGAAATGACACCAGCCAGCGCTGCTTGCTTCATACTCGACTCTCAAGAAGTCTTTTGCCATTTTGCTTCCTTCTTGTCTCCCTTTATTCACCATTCTTTTTCCTTTATGTCAAATCTACCCAACTTTGTCTCACATCTTGCTCCATGTCTTTGCTATTCTTCGGCAAACCCCCCAAAAAAAAAAAAAGGACATCAAACACCGGTGAAAGGGTAGAAGGCCAATTCATTACCGACTCTGTGCGAAAAGCTCCACTGACACGGCGTAATTACCTGACAGGGGGATAAATTGGATTTTTGACCAGGAGTAAGGAGCCATTCCGGGTCCAAGGCTGCAGCGAGCAGCTTGGCTGAGAGGCTTAAGCCCTCATTCTTAACACCAAGGGGGAATACTCTGATGCACTCCACTTGTAACCAGCTGTCCCTGTGTGCTTGTGAAATTTTGGCCTGATGATTTGTAAAACCGATATCTAATAGGCTCAATCTGCGAACGATTTGATGAGCCATATAGATCCGCTTCCTGCACGGCTGAATGTGTAGTGCTGCAGCCTTTCACGCCAAAGTGTAATGGGCCTGCTTCCCTGGCATGGGACCAGGTTACCCAGCATGGCGATGGCTCATTCGACTTTTTGCAGCCTTAAGTTTACATTCGTCAGCTCGATAGTCAACTTCACATCCATGATTTAGCCACACGATATCAAAGCTCGACCTCCAAAAGCAAGCTGCTAACAAGCTCCATAGAAAGGAATGTGAAATGGGACACCCATCGTGAACAATCTGCTGGCCCTCACTTTGAGAACGTGATTAAATCATTCAGCCACGGTTTAATACCGGATATGCATGTGAGGCAAGACTCTCATGTGAATATCACAATGTACTTTGTAAGTAGATATGTCCTCGCATCTTGATATATAGCATTCATGTCAGTTTCTCCGTAAAAAAACAAACAGAAAAAAAACAGTGCAGCTGCAAGCTTGTACTCACAAATGTCTGACAGTTTAAGGTCACACACTTTATGAAAGTGATTCCTATTTTAGTTCCCTAAACTTGAATTTAGTGCAAAGACTGAGGTGGTAAATACACAAGAAGTGAACGGTCCAAATGTCCTTGCAAATGTCCAAGGCTGCAGTGCTATGTCATTGTTACTGCACAGTGTGCAGGTCGGTGTATGAGTTTTTAAAATCTACATATATATTTTTTTGTTACACATAGGGACTCCACTTCTTTTCAGCGGATGTTGATCATTGCCCCACAAAATCAACAAGTGGCTTTGTTAGTTTCCCACCCGATAATAACTCAATGCAAATACAATCAAACCTCGGTTTTCGTCCATAATCCATTCCAGAAGGCTGTTCCCAAACCGAAATTGTTCGAAAACCGACAGCACGCTCTTTTGAAAATTAAAATGTTTACTGAACACATCTGCTCACAATGGAAAGCAACACGAGGAAGCGTCACTTGCTCGTCTACCCGAGGAAGCGCCACTTCCTCATGTAAGGAAGGCGAGAGGAGTCAAATGGTGCATTCAAGTGCGCTCAGTTTGTTCGAGAACCGAAATTTGTTCGTCATCCGAGGCATAAAAAACTCAACATTTTTGGTCGAAAACCGACCAGTTTGGTCAAGAACCGAGACGTCCGAAAACTGAGGTTTGACTGTATAACCAACAAATGCGTATTGATGGATTTCCATGTATTTATGTAAATCTGTGCGCTCTTGTTATTGAGCCGTTGTGTCGTCAATTAGTCTCATGCTGCATTCCGGACTGCTGTGAATTTTGAAATACCCCACTCAAAATTTAGGTGATTCAATCTCAAAGCATTGCCGTTGAAATGAAACAAAACAGATGCCTGATGACCTCCAAATGTGTCTGGTTCTCATTTTTCCTTCAAGGTGGACTTTTTATGACATGTTAACAACAAACCTGTCTTCTTTGTTCATTTAAAAACACCACCTTTACCAAATACCTTGACACAGAGCTAATGTCGTGATCTTTGTTTGCACTGCTTCTCCACAGTGGTGTTATAGTCTGCGGTTTTGTTTACACCGCTTAATAATACAATGCCAGGTAGAGTTACGTACAAGCTTAGTGAAGTTAATTATATTTGCTGCCATTAGAAATAAAATGCAGGTCGTTACTTGATTACAGTCTACTACACTGGCCCAATAAGCCAAAAACGATGAATGGCACCACTGTTGCTGTTCCCTTTCAGCAGTCAAGGCTGCTGACACCAGCTAAGCGACTCTGGCTGCAGCATCTGTCCGCCCATCTGTAGCAGAAGCTCGGCAGAGGAGGGAGCAAATGGAGCGGAAGGCGGCGCAGATTGTGGTCTTTGCTCAGTGTCTATGTGCCAACAGGCCCAAAGCTTGAAGGGGGACGCCGGCAGAGATGTCCCGACCTCCGCGGCCCCGCTCACCACCGTAACCAACCGAAGCAGCACAACCAAGAGCAGCACCTTGACGCCCTGTCGCCTTAAAGGCCCCGTGCAGATGGACCTCCCGACCCCCATCACCGGTGCATCCAGCTCCATCACACCCTCCTCATCTGCAGCGGCCTCCTTCTTCATCAGGTGAGCACCTCCCTCATTCTGTCATCCGAATGTGGACCGACGAGATTAAGCTGATGTTGAAGGAAAATATGCATGGTGGACACACATGCGTGCAAACCCCAAGGTGTGTTGTGCGAGGTAGGGGAGATTCGCACAGACTCGCTGCCCTTGAAGCGGGCGGCTTCATGGCGTTCACTCTAATATGAGGGCACGGCTTCCAGGGCGATATTCCGGCCGTGGTTGAATGACGACTGCATGCAGTCGTACACGCTCCATCGCAAATTTAAATGAACCTTCACTTTACAGGCGCCAGTGCCCATGAATGCATAATAGAATTGAATATGAGGAGGGAGAGTGTCACGAAAAGGGGCTTAGGTTAAGCTCTGTATTGTTCTGAGGTATTTCATATTTCATTTTCCAGTTTCTTTTCCAAACCTTTGCTAGCTTGCTCTTGGAATTGGAGCTTTGGCTGTTTGTGTAGCTGCGCATCCCAGAGTAAGACTGGGATCTTTTGTTGCAACTGTCCTGGTGAATAGTTCCCCATTCCAGGCAAGTGGATGGAGGGTGCAGACCCTGCGGTGTGCTACGTTGTCACTGACAGTTTCCCTGGCAGGTTGATCAGTGCATACATTCCCTGCCTCTTCTCTCTGAGGGGCACTGTACTCATAATGAGTGTTTGCAATAGGGAAACCTGCTGAGAATGATGCATGGGGACTATTCAAGGTCTGCACCGCATGAGGGAGACGAAACCAGTGATGGAACTGTGACAAGAAGCCCGCGGGAGATCACCGAGGGGGATTCACTTTTTCTCCAGTAGGAATCCGAAGGAATTGTGTGGGGCCTTCAATTTGCAGGGGAATTCCAGGTCCACCGACTTCCCGTGCATCTCTCTTTCTGTGATAAGAGGAATGGCCGGGTGTCACACAGCGAGGTGTGACAAAGGGTGGATTCCTGACACTGATTTATACGTTGTCATATGTTTTCGTTGGAGCGAACCACAAAAAAGATTATGATCATGAGCAAGTACAGGCCAGACAGTTTGGACCGAGGACAGGGAAAAACAGAGCGTGAGGTGAATCTGTTTTTTCCGCTGCAGCAGGTCCTGGTGGGTTAGAGGAGGTTCCAGATGAAAGTACAATGAAAGGTCCCACCTTTTATTTGATCCCAAAGATAATTTGCTTGGCAGGAATCTGGTGTTTAACTTGGCCCGAAGAAGTGTTACGATGCTTATGAACAACATTCCACACATACAAAAAAAGGGTGTTGGAGATGCATTGTGGTTGATTTGAAGCTTCCTGACCCTCTGCAGCTGTTGCTAACTGCCAAAATATTATTGTAATCATTATCTCCTTCTCGTAACATGCTAAACGCTGATTAAAATGTAAGTCCTCTGTGTTTTCACAATGATGAGAAACAACAATTCAAAGAAATTAGGGTCCTTTAGGTTTGAGTCTTGATTGAGGAAAAAAAAACCCAACCTACATCTGATTAGTATTCCGTTTTGTTCTGGAAAGAGACAATTAGTGGGATTTGTATGCAAATCCGCAGCACCGGGAAGGTGAAGCTGAATAATCAAACAGTTGCTGGTTCCTTGGACATTTGTTCAACATTCATCGACAACATTTCACTTGCAAATTAATTTTTCATCAGAATACCATTAGCTTCAGTTGGGCTGCGCTTGCTTTTGTCTCATATTAGTGAGAAACAAACACTGAACATTGTTGGCTTTTTATTTGTCAACCCCTTCATGATGAAAATACCTTCATCTTAGTTCATGTGATTTTTACTTCAACTATAATAACCATCAATTTCTGGCACAATTTACTAACGTACACACTCTGGCGTCACCTTTTTTCGCCCATATTGATGTTGACTGGATCGTATTTTAGAGAAATAAAATCTTACGTTCAAGGCCTTTCGCTGCTTCCTAGTAATTTTGCAAAGGGGCTTGAAAGCCAAGAAGACGCAGGGTCAGTAATGATCAATTAGACTGCCTCGACGGTTGCATGGAGACAGGAAGAGTCGGGGGTCAAACGCGGATGCTGTCCACATCATGTGTGTGTGTGTGTGTGTGTTCAGATGGGGAGTCAGGCTAATGAATTTAGAGCCTTGTGTTCAGCTGACTAGCACGGTAAGCACTGATTGCCTTGTGACGGAGCATATGATTAGTATATTGACACAACGCTGTCTAATGAAACCAGGTTGAGCTCGCAGCAGGGGGCGAAACGGTGGAAAAGAACTGCCGCTTCTATTCCCATATTCCTGTTCCATTAACACCTGCTGATTGCGGAGGTGTGTTTATTACCCATTAGGCCCACGGGATTTCTGGTGGGGAAGCTACACGGTGGGAACAGACTGCTCAGCTTTCAATATATTCTGCTGATCTGCTCATTCTTACCCAAGACCCAGAACTCCCGTGGTTTTTATAAAATCTTGAAATCTGTTAGTGTGCCGTTCACGTGAGTCTTGGCAATCTCATAATAATCATTGTCGGAAGTGAGATGATATACCGTGAAGCCACGGGGGGTATCCCAGCTGTCTTCGGTCGGTAGGCTGGGGACACCCTGAACCGGTTGCCAGCCAATCGCAGGGCACACAGAGACGACCAACTCACGCGCTCACACTCACACCCTAGGGACAATTTAGAGTGTTCAATCAGCCATGCATGTTTTTGGAATGTGGGAGGAGACCCGGAGAAAACCCACGCAGGCCCGGGGAGAAGCATGCAAACTCCACACAGGAAGGCCGGAGCTGGAATCGAACCGCTACCTCTGCACTGTGAGGTCGACGCACGAACCAGTTGACTACCAGGCCGCTAGTGAAAGCATATCACATTTTTAAAAAAATCTATCATTTGACCCCTTTTTAAAAGTATTCCATAGCACCCACTTGCACAGTACTCCAAACAAGAATCAAATGGTATTTGCTTTCAACTTTATTTGTCAACCCTCCTTGAAGTTCACTGTAAAACACATGACACATACAACAAGAGTATGTACCAGGGGTCGGCAACCCAAAATGTTGAAAGAGCCATATAGGACAAAAAAAAAAACAACAAAAAACAAATATGTCTGGAACCGCAAAAAAATAAAAACCTTCGATAGAACTTACAATGAAGGAAACAGATGCTGTATGTATTTAGGAGACTGGACTGTCTCAGAATTGTTTTTGTTATTCATTCATTTGTTGTGTGTTCACAAACGCCCCCATAGAATTTATTTTGTAATTTCCTCGCTTGATTTTTTGTTTTGGTGCATTATTTTCAGTTTTTTTAGTGTCAGTGAAGTGATCATGAATTTCCGTTTTTCTGAGGCTGTCTTTGAACGCCTCTCGAGTGTCGAAGGAGAGTCCATCCATCCATCCATCCATTTTCCGAACCGCTTGATCCTCACTAGGGTCGCGGGGGGTGCTGGAGCCTATCCCAGCAGTCTTCGGGCCGGGGGTGAATTGGTTCAATGAGACGCATGTCAATTTTGCACAATCAGCCTGCCATGCATGTTTTTGGAATGTGGGAGGAAACGGAGCACCCGGAGAAAACCCACGAAGCCCGGGGAGAACAGCAAACTCCACACAGGGAGGCCGGAGCTGGGATCGAACCTGGTACCTCTGCACTGTGAAGCCGACGTGCTAACCACTGGACTACCGGGCCGCCCTCGAAGGAGACGTGTACATTTTAAAAAACCAACACCACATCTCTTCTTTTTCGGAGCTGCAACATGTATCTATATCTATTTGAGCTATATTAGCCTACGATCAAAATCTTTTTCCATTTTCAATTTTTAAAAAGCTCCAGGGAGCCACTAGATGTCGCTAAAGAGCTGCATGCGGCTCTGGAGCCGCGTGTTGCATACATATACACCTGGTATATAAATCCCCCTTTTTTTTCATGCAACTTTAACGTAATTTGAGTCAACTAACTTAATGCTAACATATAATGCGAAACACCACAAACGGGCTAACCTACAAAACCCTTCAAGCAACTGCTTCTTTCCCATACACGGAGCAGCAACACATACAATCAGAGCACGTATAACAAAACTCACAGGCATATATTTTCTCTGTTCTGTGGAAAATATTAATATTAAATTATCACTGAAGACTCATCTTCTTAATATACGTTGCATCTCTCCTCAGTGCTGGCTGTTATGTCCTATTTTAATTTGTACTTGGCTGTAAATTATAACAAGCCATGAAAAACAGTCACTCAACGATGAACTACAATATTGCGGGAGCAAAATGTTGTGGGCTGTGCAGACTGCAGTGGTGGCATCCGTGTTGCGAGGGGCACGGCTGGGACAGCTGTTTGCTGGAATGTGACCCTGGAGGAGTGTCAGGAAGAAGTGGGTTTATTGTACCTGCCTTGCAGCTGCTGCCCAGGTGAGTGTTGTTTGCTAATGACTATGATTGCACACAAGGAATCCTCTCGTTCGTGTGGCAGGAAGCCATTCAGCACTCGTTCTTGTGCACACTCACTTTTGTGCTTTTGTGCCTGTGCCTCGTCTTGCTAACTGCTTTGAGTAACCATAGAAACATGTTGTTGGCTTTTACAGATGAAAGCTGACTGATTTTTTTTTTTCAGTGGAAGTTAGGACATTTGAATAGGCCTCTACCGCATCGCTAGATTGTAATTTAGTCAGAAGGAGGGATACGAATCTCTTCATCTGTTAGAAGTGTGTATAGAAGTTATACACATTTATATTTAATAGTCTGGCTGCAGTGTGATTGACAGTAGAGATCATGACATCTGACAAGTAGGCGGGGCAAATTATTGCGGAGTACAGAGGTCCACCGAGTGAGTGTGGAACAACATGGTGGGAATAGAAGGATGGACCAATGTGCCAATGTGCTGGTAAATTATGTATATCGGAAATCCAGCTCAGGATCGATCCTAACGGGATCAGGAACTGGAGATGTGCAAATGTGGGAAAGACTACTAGATTTAACACTGTGGGGGTATTGATAAACAACATGCATCTTACTTGTCTTTATAATGCCTCTTATATGTTTGCCGTCTAAGTTTTCCTTTTATTTCTTGTGTCTGCACACTGGCCTTCTGATCTCTCAAAACTATGTTTCTATCCGCTCTATCCCTCGCTCTCTGCTGTGCAGTTTTGCATAGTTGAGGCTGGACTGTTTGCTCCCTGGAGGTGAGAGGGTAATGGTTGTGTTGTCAAGCCACCGCAAGATGGATTCCTCCACTGGGGCAAGAGTGTGAGCAGAATGTATAGCGTAGCTGAAAACACGCTGCTGAAATGCTGGCTCTCTTTTGAGATGCGAGTGCAATGTTAACACAGCCGCCTCTAAACCACCTGACAAATGATTCATATCAATCTGTTGAAAGCCAGCGCACATGCCCAAGGCAGCAAATGGTACAATCACAAGTATGGAGTGAGTGATATTTGAGATGAGGTGTTTGTTCTGCTGTATTTATATAAAAAAAAAATCTTCACAATTGGACTGCTATTTTACAGCTATTATCAACATGGTGGAATTAATGGCTGCTTACCGTGCAGTGCCAAACACAAATGGCTGCACCAACCGAGGCTGCGGAGGGGCTGGTCGCGCAAATACACAGGTGTGATTCCATCCTATCCCAGCTGGCTTTCGCCAAAGCTGACGTGTTGATGGAGATCCAGCCTGCCCTCGTTGTCCATCCATCCATCCATTTTCCGAACCGCTTGATCCTCACTAGGGTCGCGGGGGGTGCTGGAGCCCATCCCAGCAGTCTTCGGGCAGTAGGCGGGGGACACCCCGAATTGGTCGCCAGCCAATCGCAGGGCACACAGAGACGAACAACCATCCACGCTCACACTCACACCTAGGGACAATTTAGAGTGCCCAACGAGCCTGCCATGCATGTTTTTGGAATGTGGGAGGAAACCGGAGCACCCGGAGAAAACCCACGCAAGCCCGGGGAGAACATGCAAACTCCACACAGGGAGGCCGGAGCTGGGATCGAACCCGGTACCTCTGCACTGTGAAGCCGACGTGCTAACCACTGGACTACCGGGCCGCCTGCCCTCGTTGTGTCAAGGACAAATCCTCCAGCAACTCTCTTGTGGCTGCTAATCCACCCGCAGCTCGTCATGTTTCTCACCGAAACAGTTGCTAAGGGAGCATCGGCTGTTCATTGCATAGGTAATTCGGATTAGGATTCTATGTTGGTGCTTCTGAATTTCATGCGTACTTTGTGCGAGCGTATCGTCCTGCTTGAATGACGCGGTGTGATAATTGCCCTGCAGTGGTAGGCAGACGTGTGCTATTGTGACAGCCGGTAGGGTATCACTTGCGCCTGTCATCACCAACCTGCAAGTGAGAACCAAAGCGGAGTGTTTGGCGCGGCGTTGCGTGTGCGCTCTCTCTCTCTCTCTTGCTCCCCCAGATAAACCTCTGAGTCAGTAAGTCTGTCTGGCCCACTCACATAGCCTGCAGAGGGTGGATGTCTGACAAACAAAAGAGCTGAAGTGCTGACGTGAGGCGATGCGCTCACCCCTGGTCTGTGTGGACTGAACCCCTGCGGGGAGAGGAAGAAGCGCGGCACTCCTTATAGATTCCCTTTACTTGTGGAGTCATGAGAGGACTTTTGTACTTGTCACCTAACATAGTGATGCCTTTGTCCCATTATATGTAATAGAGGCGATAAAAACATCAAAATATGTGTGGCTGGTTGGACGTGGGAAGAAAAGGTCAAAGCGTTCGCACCACTCCATTTCAAGCCCACATAAAGCATTCACAACTCAACTGAACAGTGAACAGCCCAAGGGGGTCCGTAATTAGCACATAAGGACGTGTTTCTTCCAAACAATAGTCAAACCTCGGTTTTCGAACATCTCATTTCTCGACCAATTCGGTTTTTGACCAAAAATTTTGAGTTTTTTATGCCTCGGATGACGAACAAATTTCAGTTCTCGAACAAACTGAGCGCACTTGAATGCACCATTTGACTCCTCTCGCCTTCCTTACACGAGGCTTCCTCGTGTTGCTTTCCATTGTGAGCAGACGTGTTAAGTAAACATTTTTATTTTAAAAAGAGCGTGGTTTCGGTTTCCGAACAATTTCGGTTTTCGAACAGCCTTCTGGAACGGATTATGGACGAAAACAGAGGTTTGACTGTACTTGTAGCATGGCTCTTCTTCGATGGCTGAATATTCAGTGTTTTATCTGCATGCCGTGCTATCTTCCCCTTGATCTTTTCCCCTTTCGAATCTGCGACCACTGACACGACAGCATGGCTTCTTTGCAGCCTTTATTAGGTTGCCTATTCACTCAGATATACGCATAAACACACGTTCAAACTCCCCTCCCCTTATTGCCCTGTCGCCCCGTGGACCCACTGATTAATCGCTGAAATGATCTGAGCAGCCCCCAGGCCACTTTGTTGTGAAAGCCTTTTAGTGGACATTCAAATAAATAACCACTGGGTGTCTCTCCTTGGTTGCAAGTGATTAATGAAAAAAAAAAAAAGGCTGTCATTTCCACAATCATCACGGACCAATCACATACATCATATTTTTCAGAGAAAAACATTCCCTCGATTGTCAATGTTATTCATGCATTGGCGAGGTGACTAATGCAGCTCATCCGGAGGTTTTCAAGGCAAGGTGTGGGTGGCAGTGGCGGATGAATCCGAGTTCAGCATGTGTACCAGGTGTGTGAAGTCATTCCAGATGATTCCCTGCAGCCGTGGGGATCAGCTCAGCCGAAATAGCTGGCGCGGAGTGCGCAGGAGCAGGGTGTGAACGGCACAGGAAGGGATGAAAGCAGCTGTTAATCTTTGTCGGCGGTGCCAGGGCGGCTCGGGGGTGAAGGTGAGGCGGTGGGTGAGATAAACTGCAGTCTGCACAGGCCAAAGAGAATATGTCTTCATTGTCATCTGTCAATCATCGGATGAAAAGTTTTTTTTAACCCCCGCCGCCCCCCCCAAAAAAACACATGTTGAACCAAGCTGGATGTAATAGCAGCATATTGAGGAGTACAGAGCTACATTTTAGTCACTCGCAAACAAAAAGGGGGTCAAAAGCTAAGGACTTATCCCCGACTCTCATTGCAGGTATTTCCAATTCTTTCCTCCAGGGCTTTGTATTGCCTCCTTCATCTCATCGACTGACAATTGGGTCCTACCGAGCTGGTGCCCTTTTCTTTGTCTACTCCTCCATGACCTAATGTTCAGCCTATTTAAGGCCGTATTACTGAAAACAATGAAATGAACTGTAAATAGAACTATAGCCCCTGACTTTTGGCCCCAAATGTCCCTCATTTACTGGTCTTAAGCCCTCATTAAGATGGTTGTCTAGTCAAGAGAGCTTTGTGGCCTGGGGGGCTTTACGAGGAGAGCAGGAAACACCGACAAAAGCCAGAAAGTTACAGCGAGGAAGGTCACACATCCACATGGTGCATTCAAGTACTCAAATCATTCCTCCTGGAAACACAAGTATCCTTTGAGTACTTTTGTGTCCCTTTGTCTTCATCTCAGTATTGATGGCTCGATGCAAAAGAGATACACTGTATGTTTTCTCGCCATGTTCATACAAGCTTGTGTTCATCCGACTGATTGCACTTTATTTTAATCCGCCATTACACCCAACCAGGTTGTCCTGAATATTGATGAGTTTTTGCACCAACTGTTCAATTTATTCTTGGCCAACTGGGGAATGCCATTTTTGAGGGGGGAAAATAAGATTCCAAGGTGGCTGTGTCAAAGCCGCAGTGATCAATTTTTCCTTCTCAGGCATAAAATTACAGTCGTGCTGCATTGGTGGAGCCTCACTGGCACTGAGCCATTACATGAGAAGATTCACGTGCTCTTTCTCATGGCTTTTCTTCTTCAGCTTACTGTAAATGTCAAGGTCTTTGAACTGTTTCTTACGTACCATCATCACAATCTTTGATTTATTCATCGTTTTACTCCCATGCATACGTCTTTTGATCATTTTACTCCCTGTTTTTATATATTCACTAATTTTTAGCGGTATCTTGCATGTGGAACAAATGTGGGTTGAAGTTTGGTAGCATGAAGCAAATGTAAAGTCCAACCTCGGTTTTCGAACGTTTGGGTTTTCGACCAAAAATTTTTTATGCCTCGGATGCCGAACAAATTTCGGTTCTCGAACAAACCGAGCGCACTTGAATGCACCATTTGACTCCTCTCGCCTTCCTTACACGAGAAAGTGACGCTTCTTCGGTTTTCGTCCATAATCCGTTCCAGAAGGCTGTTCGAAAACCGAAACCACGCTCTTTTTGAAATAAAAATGTTTACTGAACACGTCTGCTCACAATGGAAAGCAACACGAGGAAGCGTCACTTCCTCGTCTACCCGAGGAAGCGTAACTTCCTCGTGTAAGGAAGGAGAGAGGAGTCAAATGGTGCATTCAAGTGCGCTCAGTTTGTTCGAGAACCGAAATTTGTTCGTCATCCGAGGTATAAAAAACTCTAAATTTTTGGTCTAAAACCAAATTGGACGAGAACCGAGACGTTCGAAAACCGAGGTTTGACTGTACAGGCTCCAGGAGTGGGTAGATTCGGCAAACGTTGTACTTCAGTAAGAGTGATTTCATTTCTATATGAGTCAAGTCAAAGAAAAACGAGTCCTCCTAAAAATGATTTGTGCAAGTAAGTGTTCGGTGAAATGACTGCTCAGTGAGTAACTTGTCTGAATTGTCCAGTGATTGGTTCATTGCTCTTAGATGGATGAATGATATCCACAACCATTATTTAAGATACAACTATTTGGTATTTGTCAGACAAAAACAAAAAAACTAAAAATACAACACTTGTTAAACACCTTGTGGAAACAAAAATGTTTTCAAAGGCCTTTGTGCAAAAATGTTTGGTACGTGCTGGGCAGGATATTGCCCGGTTTAACTAGACATCACATCCCTCCCTGTCTGCTTTAACTGGTATTCATTTGTTTCTAATAAATCTTAGCCTGGAGGTGTCGGGCTTTTTCCTGTGTAAACTGACACTGGAGAGATGACAGACCGTGCACATGCTGGAGAAAAACAGGCAGGCAGTCCAGTTAGAATCTTCCATGCTTGGGAGTGATAAGATTCACTAAGCAACCGATAAGAATGTTCGTTCTCCCTTTCCATTTTAACATAAACCATCATTTCAGAATGGTTGGAAATATGTTTTTCTTTTTTTCTTGGTTTGTGAAATATCGACTTTTGAAAGTGCAATAACAGACGCTTGCCACTTTGTTGAACAAACCAAGTATGATTCGCTGTGTTTATGATGTCGGGGTCTTAGACATTGTTTTTCGTGAATTAGGAAAAGGAAGAGGAAGTGAGAAAACAAATGTTTATACTGCTGGTCTCATGATTGCAGGTGAGCCGTCATAAAGTAGGGTCATAAAGCTCACTACACATCACAACAAAGCATTGAGTCTTTTCTACAATGTCTGTGATCTCCCAGTATACCTCGTGTTTTGCTTTTACAACCCAAAGACTCTCAGCTTGTATGGAAATGCGTTTCACCATTTCGGAGCAACCGACTCAAAAGTTCTGTCACTTTTAGTTTTTAATTTTGTACTACGCGCTACTAGTACAAAGCGGTCAACTGACTGCAGTGTACTGGCGGAACAGTGAAAAGTCCCAATATCAATTTATATAGTATGCAGGTGCTTGACCACGGAGGTCCCCATAAGTGACAATTCCATTTGGTGTCTTGGTGTAAATAGGCTAAAACAAAGGTGATCTGACTGAATGTATGAGATCTTGACAGAAGCATGGCAAGCAGCGTTTTGAACTAATTGGAGGCGATCTAGTTTTGTTGAGACAGGTGAAGAGAGAATTGTAGTCGTCGAGACGTGAGGAAACAAAAGCGTGAATGATCATTTCTAGCTGGGAATGAGATACTGTGGTTCTGAGTTTGGATTTTGAGGTGGAAACAGCAGTAACATGGATTTCTCGAAACAAGGCCGCACGTTTGTTCTAAGGGACCCGAAGCAAGTGACCAATTTAGAAGCTAAAATGTCAGGGGCATCAATTAACACATCGGTTTTGGCTGCATTTAACTTAAGAGACTTGCTAATCATCCAGTTTTTAATTACTGCCAGACAGTCCTACAGTACATTTATTTCATGTGTCCTGTCAGGGTTAAACGAGAAATATAACTCAAGGTCATTCATGTGGAATGCAACACCTTCAAAATAGCTGATTACATCTTGAAGAGTGTGGGGAAAAAAAGACCCTGAAAATGTACATGCTTCGTAATGACAAAGTTCTTGACATTAAATTATTTGTTGGAAATTGAACAAGCAATCAAAGCGAGTTTGAGAGATTTAGGATCAGCATTGTAGAGGGTAGATGTTTTTAACACAGGCTGCCGGTCCCGGAAATTCTGGAATGTATGGTTTTGATGTTTGTAATGCCTTTTAGTTATGACCACAGATACGAGAGTGGGAGGTACAATCAATTGTGGACAACAGGGGGAGCTAAAGGGGAAAGCAGGTGAGGAAGTCTGTGGAGAGTGAGTGGGAGTGGTGTACTGTAAACAGTCAGCCATGTTGAAGATGTAAATCGTTACTGGGTCGCATTTCTCACTTGCCACAAAGTCTTGGCTGTATCTACTGTATGAACTCGTGAACATGTCAAGAATGCTGAATCACCACAGAAGTGTGGCATCGGTCGGGTCATGTTATGGGTTGAAGTGGCATTGTGGCCATCTGTAGGCTCGCATCGACATGCAGATTTGTCACATATTTGGATAGGAGCCATACTCGTCTGCATTGTTTGAATCTGGTGCAGTGTATGTGGCTCTCCTTTATTTCGTGCTGCATTTATTTTATTCTCTTGCACATCTTTGAGCCAAAAGGGTGTTTGATCGTGTCAAGGGCAGCCCATCAATAAGACAGTGTGTAGTGATTTTAGCTCAGGGGAGGTTTCCTCCTATTGATTGTCCAAAACACAGCACCTCACCTGAAAGACTCGCGCACATCCTTCTCAGTCAATCCTGAGCTTCTGCTGTTATGGCACTTTGGCAGCTTGTCCAGTTAACAACATGGTTTTCTGAGCCATTAGGACAATCCAGGACAAATTCAGAATGTCTCCAAATGCGAGCAAGTCTGAGTCTCTGTCCAAATTCACAGGCTGCATCCTCCGAAGGCCACGTTTTCGGTTTTTTTCTGCTGCATTTTTTTGGCCACACATGGTTTCAGAAATTCTAGCAAGACAATTCGCAGGCTGGGTCCTTCGGCGTCTTCAAGGGCGCCTCCTCCGTTCGCCTCTGCGGACTGAATAAACCAGCGGTGTCAAACATACGGCCCGTGGGCCGGAACCGGCCCCCAAGGAGGTTCAGTCAGGCCCGCAGGATAATTTAAGTGAAAAAATGCATAACAAAAACGGAATGGATATTTTCAATAAAATGCAATTCGTGGATTATCCGCTAGGGGGCACACTGTTTTCTCCTTAGTTTGTAAAGTGTAGCCAGGGATTAAATTTACATTTTATATGCACATGTGTAAACGGTTTAAAAATTCCTATCTTTAAAAATTTCGTTTAATCTTAAAATGATTACTATATTTTTCAATACCAATTTGTACAATCAGTTGCAATGCATATACAGTATGTGAATGATCAAAGTAAATTGCACATTTGTCTCAGGTGTTTCATGAAATGTTTTGTAAAAGATATGTTTCGTTCAATTTCAACATTTTCCTAATGTTCTTGTGCTTCACTGTACCAAAACAAAGGCAAGAAATGATATTTTGGTTATTTATAGCAGAGTATGGTATAATTTTAATGGTCCGGCCCACTTGACATCACCGAGGACGTATGTGGCCCACAATGTGAAATGAGTTTGAAACCCCTGGCATAAACCATGGCAAATCTGGACATTCTTATTGTGAATTTGGACACCTCGTGCGGTTGAATCGCGTCGGAAGTGACGTCATGCTGCCAAAAAATGCTGCCTTCGTAGGCCCCCGCCTGTGAATTTGGACACAGCCCGAATCATTGTGCCGTACTCATTATCACTGCACAGTGGCGAGGCTGGCTGGAGCTCAACATTCCAGTCTCCATTCATGAAGAGCGCCATGCTGGACGGCTAATCAGCCTCACCGTGAGCGTGTGCTGTGCACAGTCTGATATCGCTCTCACTGATCTGATCTCGGCATGTGTACAAAGGAACAAAAAAGGGAGAATCGCCGAAAGGAAATGTCAAGGATAGTAAATGTGGCCAACACAGTAATTAGCTGCCGAACAGGCCTACCTGAAGATCTGTACAGCTGGCGTGGGCAACACAGACATACTTGCACAAACAAGGTAATGGCTTCAAGCAACTAATGATTCTCTGAGGCTGAAGAATTTCACTCGTTAATTTGACTTTGGCTGAAAAGCGGGCTGGCACCATTACTGATAGCGTGCAAAAGTGAAGGTTTGAAGGGGGGGGGGGGGGGGGCTGTCCAAACACTGCCACTGCACTCATTCTCTCGGCTCCTTTCTTCCCCACTGTGACTCCTTCAGCAAGCGAGGACACAATCCTGATGCTTTTCCTTGAACAAAGGATTTTTTTTGTCCTCTTTCGTGTCATTTCTTTACGCAGCAATCATTATCTGTCCCTGAGGTTTGTTCAGTATGACACAGTGATGAAGCCAAAATGCTATCGCGGCACTTCTGATTTGTGACCGCTCCTAATTATGACGTCATCTTGACATAAAACACTCGGAACCTCACCAAAGGAGAGACGCATTAGTCTAATAATGACTGGTTAGTCCAGGGGTCGGCAACCCAAAATGTTGAAAGAGCCACATAGGACCAAAAAAAACAAAAACTGGACTATATGTGGAGCCGCAAAAAATTAAAAGCCTTCTATTAAACTTACAATGAAGGAAACACATGCTGTATGTATGTCGAAGACTGGACTGTCTCGGAATTTTTTTGTTATTCATTCATTTGTTGTGTGTTCACAAACGCCCCCATAGAATTTATTTTGTAATTTCCTCGCTTGATTTTTTTGTTTTGCTGCATTATTTTCGCTTTTCTGAGTGTCAGTGAAGTGATCATTAATTTCCGTTTTTCTGAGGCTGTCTTTGAACGCCTCTCGAGTGGAACGAGAAGAGAGAAGGCACGGAGTCGGACGCAGACGTGTCTGTGTTTGTCGAGACCGTTATAAGCAGAAATAAAGTGTACGTTTTAAAAAAACAACACCACAGCTCTCCTTTTTCGGAGCTGCAACATGTATCTATATCTATTTGAGCTATATTAGCCTACTATCAAAATCCTTTTCCATTTTCATTTTTTTATAAAGCTCCAGGAAGCCACAAGATGTCGCTAAAGAGCCGCATGCGGCTCTGGAGCCGCGTGTTGCCGACCCCCGGGTTAGTCTGTCAGTATGACCAGTGTTCACATTAGTATTGTCTTCCATGTGGATGCTTGGCAATCAGGACCCAACAGGATACAAGGGAATTGGAAGCATGTGGCAAAGCTCGAGGGAAGCGACGACTCCTGCACTTTGAAATAAGCCCCTGAGGCAAATTAAGTTGGACACGCTACAAAACAGCACAAAGCAGCGTGCGGAGACTTGGAGGAAGCTAAAGGTTACGTGATACATCAAACCGCTTCATTACAATTCCGTGCTCGGCAAATAGGTAGGCAGGGGTCGGGATGATTTTCCCTTCTCTGCTTCCATAGTCAATCCATCCAAGTTCATAAAAGGGGCACTGTGTCAGAAGTGGCGAGGTGCAGGGAGAGAGTGCGTATATTTGTGCTGAATGTTCTTTCATCTGGCGGCACTCACAACCCACTCTGTCGGACGCTCTCCAACAAGACTGCTTGGTTGGCGGCCCAGGGAGCGCCGTGCTAAATTGGCAGCCCGGGGAATATGGGGCGCTCTCGCCCTGATGCTCGCCCACGCGCAGGCTTTCATTCTCCTTTTTCTACCCTTGACCGTTGACTGACTGCACTCGTTCTCACCGTCCGGCATCAATCTGTCCCCTCAATGATGTCACTTGTTCAATGTCTTTGTCATCTCGCTCTAATTTAGTCGCAACGCTGCTCGTTCAGGTTATCCATCGAGGTGCTCCTAAGTATTTCCTTCCTGATATGTGTATCCGGTCCTTTTGATTAACCCCCATGCAGTATTAATCCCAAAATTGGACATTTCGGACACTTTGGACGATTTTGGACTGTTGGACAAATGGACACCACAGACAAAACAGAGAAAAATAACTCCACGAAGCTGAATTTTGCATAGGGTGTATATCTATGTCTTGGCCAATTCCCACTGAACATTTTGAGGGGTTGAAAGTGAAAAAAAAAGAAAAGTGAAAAAAAGTTGTTGCACATTGGAAGAGGGACATTTTTGGGACGTAATACCCTTCATGCAGCCGCTTAAAAATACTGCATGAGGGTTAATATCGCCTACCTCCTGCGACAAAGACAAAATACAAATGTGCATATAATATAACCGCACCGCTCACCCCACCGACTCACTAACATGCATGCACTGTAGGCATACTAACCAAATCTGTTTGAAGTGTGAGACCCTAAAAGCAGAAGGGGGCTCCCGTGTGCATTAAGTATTCATCTGACGTGCGGTGGGGTGCACGGCATGCGTGTGCGCACGTTGGTGTTATAGGAGCCAACGTGCGCATGTATGTGTGTGTGTGTGTGTGTGCACGGGCGCTTGTGTGCGAATGCGCGCGTACATTGAGAGAAAAGCGGTACTCCCAAATTGCGCCGCAAGCAGCCAGCAATCGAGCGAGCTGACACTCAGTCTGGCTGTCGAAGGGAAAAGGGGATGGGCTGGGGAAAGAGAGAGAGAGAGAGAGAAAAAAGAGAGAGAGAGAGAGAGAGTTGCATAGCAGGACAGCTGCCAGAATTTCTCCGGTCGTGGAAGGAGCGAGAGGCAGACTCGGAATTCTCCTCATTCTCAGGCCAGCCAGTGGAAATCTTGCAACCCAGTCAGGCACGCTGATTCCTGCATACGAGCAGCACAGACTGGGAAGGACGTGGTCTTCAGAATCAACAGCCACACCACCACGGGGGGGGGGGGGATTAACCATGCAGCCTGTGATGTGACTGCAGAATGGATGTGAATGAAGGGGCGCGGAGAAAAACTGTGTGGAAACTCCTGCTGGATTCCTGAATCTTTGGATGTCGGCGGAACTTTTTTTCGGGGGCGGAGGGATGCAAAGCTTTTCAAGTGCGTGAAAGAAAGAGATGCTCGGTCTCGTCCTGACCCCTCATTTCGTCGTTACAAGAAGCCCTGCAGACTACCTGAACACACACACTGGGTACTCTACCTGTTCGTCCATTCTGTCCTGCGCTTTTCTCCCCCATTCAGTTCTGAGGTGGCCTAAGCCCCCCCCCCCCCCCCTCCCCTCCTCTGCATCGTCCTCCCTCTGTGAAATCAGGTGGACCCTCTATGATTGCCATCGGAGTGAAAAAGGACCCCGGCGCCCCAGCTGGCGAGTGGCCCCGCCTCGCTCCATTCTCGCCACACTGTGGCAGCATCTAAATTGTTCAAGTAATGGAGAATGCTGACAAAACAGACATGGACTGCAAAGTTGAACTTTATCAGGTGTCTATTTGCTGACGATGAGCATCCTCTAGATAATGGATTGGAAAGAGCTGTAAGTATACATCACGGCGTTGCCTTTAACTTGATTTCCTTTGCAGTAGATGCAAGCAGATTTGAGTCTGACGCCTCGTCTTGACTCGCTTTTGAGCATTCATTCCAAATGACACACGTGTCGGCGTCATTGCCACAGCGTTGGCAGTGAACAGGTGGACGAGCTGCCTGAGTCTGTCCTCACAGCTTATTTTCCATTGACTGATCATGGCCAAGAAAGAGAGCTGGCTGAAGGGTAGCGTGAGCGAGAGTGGCAAGTGGCAAGTCATTCATTTCCTTTTGTGTTTCCTGCCCATTCATTGTTTGGGTGAAAAAGCGATAAATCACATTTTTTTGGTGGTTTTTTAATGTCCTTCGCGACAACGACATGTGCAGCGGTTTGGATGCGCGGCGTGAATTAAGCCTATGATTTACCGCCTTGGATTGCGAATTCGACACACGGGTCACAACCGTTCTAAATCAATATCTGCATCTCAGTATTTCCTGTTGCTTTTTGATGATGCATGACAAATCTGATCGCTGATACAAAATAAGAGATGCAAGATGGGTCCATTTATCTCGACGCAATGGGCTGCGCATGCTTATCAGTCCACCTAAATGCGTATTGCACAAATCCACGTGTGCTCCTGTGCTTTTTCAACCTTTCCTTCCTTTCACCTCACGTTCACCTCCACCGCCATCATTTTTTTTTTTTTTTCATCCACACAATCCAGCCGGCATGCTCTCACACATCAGCAACTCCCCGGGGAGAACCTTCTCCCGTAGCCCTCTTTGGATGCAATAATTATTCCATCAGCCGGCAGCGTGTTACCTGATTGTGCTCAAGGGCTGTCGCTGCAGGGGGGCGTACAGTGGAGAGGCGAGGGATGAGGGGAGTGTTGAGAGGGTGAGCGGTGGTGGTAGTTGTCACTCCAGGACACAGGGAGGGAGGGGGGGGGGCCGTGTTTTTGGCAGTGGCCCACCCGGTCCTGTCCGGGGGAGCTCTGAGAAGGACTAATGGGGCTTGCTTGTTCGGGTTCATACACACTTCTGTTGCCTCTCCCATGTGGCCTCCCAACAGTAACTGGAGTACAGAGAATTTCAGTGAGTTTTGCTCTCTCTGTGAGCTTGCATTTTCAGATGCGGTATTCGTTGATCCAAGCAGTTACCATGCAGGAGTCTATATCAATCAAACGTTTGCGATAATTAGTGATGAGTCATTCACATCGCTGTGGGAGAAATTTGGACCACACCTCTTCGCTGAATTGCAAGGGTTACCATGTTAAGATCACACAAATATGGTTGACATATACAGTGATCCCTCGCTCTAACGCGGTTCACTTTCCGCGGCTTCAGTGTTTCACAGATTTTTTTGGTGCAGTTTTTTTAATGCTTTTAACCCTTTAAATCAGAACGCGTCGGCGGGGCCGTGTGTCAACAGGACAGTATTTCCAAAAAACTATTGTCGTTATTTTTTGTAATTGGGCCTGAAAACAGGGTTTGGTCTTTGATTTCATTGTATATATAGTTAATTATCGTGTTATAACTGTAAAAAAAAATAAAGTTCACTACTTCGCGGATTTCACTTATCACTGGTTCTTTTTGGAAAGTAACACCCGCGATAAACGAGGGATTCCTGTGTTTTCCTCCCATTATTATTGCTAGTTTACTTGGTTAGGCTAAAGTTGAAAAAAAAAACGCCAACACTCCATGTCCCGCTTTGAATTATAAGACAGGAGGATACTATGTGCTATAATCGCTTCAGAGGATATTCGTTCATTTTTTGTTTTTGTTCCACGTCTGTGAGAGTTGTGTGTTTGTTTGATCCAGATAAGATCAATGTTCTTTGCAGCTACACAAAAATGCCCTTGGGGAGTTAAATATCTGCCACTAGGCTCTGAAGAAAATGCATGACAAAAGCATCTGTCCTGGTAATGGATTCTTGTGAATTTGTTCTCTTGGGGAAACAAAAGAACTTGTTGGTCTTCCACAATATGTTTTGTCTCTTGTCTCAAAACACACTGAACAAATGTAAATCTAGACATAAATGATCAATAAACTCAATTGAGTGCCTGTGCTTATTTAAAGGCTTTTAAAAAAGATATGCCATTCAGTGTTCTTGTTTCCATGCAGGGCAGCTCAGAAGCTGAACCTGTCCTCCAAACGGAAGAAGCAGCAGCCTTCCCTGCTCCACCCACAGGAGCCGTCCATCTACCCCACCAACTTCAGTGGCATTCTGCAGGTTTTGCCCCCTGCTGCCCCACCATGCCTGCTCCGCGCCGTGTCCAAAGTGAAAGAGAATCCTGGGATGGGCAAGGTGAGAGAGACATCACCACCGCCATGTGCACCCATTTGACACATGGGCCACACTTCCGAGCCCAAACGCAATTAAAAATACAAACATTCACACACATTGATAGCGCAGAGCCCATTTAAGGCTTAACACTTCTTTTAGCTTAGCAGTTAGCAATTTGCTTTACAGGAAAGGAATACAGAAGAGTACTTCGAGGAATGCGTTTTCATATTGTTATGCTGTTTAGAATAGCCCATAAGTATAAATGTGCAGTCCGAAGTTGATAATCCTTATACAGTCAAACCTCGGTTTTCGTCCATAATCCGTTCCAGAAGGCTGTTGGAAAACCGAAATTGTTCGAAAACCGAAACCACGCTCTTTTTAAAATAAAAATGTTTATTGAACACGTCTGCTCACAATGGAAAGCAACACGAGGAAGCGTCACTCCCTCGTCTACCCGAGAAAGCGTCACTTCCTCGTGTAAGGAAGGCGAGAGGAGTCAAATGGTGCATTCAAGTGCGCTCAGTTTGTTCGAGAACCGAAATTCGGTCGTCATCCGAGGCATAAAAAACTTGAAATTTTTGGTCGAAAACCGATTTGATCAAGAACAGAGATGTTCAAAAACCGAGGTTTGACTGTATTTAGTTCTCTGGGTGGCAGTAGTGTACATTTCAAAGTGAAAAATACTGGCTAAAAAGCTATGCTTGCCATCTTCTGTGGTTTCATCAAGGATAGATAAAATACTTTGGATACAATCTTGGATCAAAATGTCACAAAATTTACTTTTGTTCATTTCACACCCCTCTGCAATGTTTTGTGAAGGACTGAGACTTAGGTATTCCTGCACACAAACACAGCAGGAAGTAGCCTGCCTCCAAGTAAATAAATCCGGAGTCGTGAAAACATGACATCATCGCTGCACTTGACAGAGGTAAATAGACGCAAGACAGGAGGGGTAAAGCTAGGTAGAGACACAATGGATGACATGCTGAAGGCCAAACATTCCCATTTTGATAAGTCTTCAGGAATCCACTCATTTGTGTGACCAGAATTCTTGACTGTCAAAAAAACCAAACTGCAACAGGTTCTCAATTTCCATATTCGCTGCCCTGTACGCCGATGAAAGCCAAACTGGTAGCGATGGGGCAGGCATTAAAGTAAGCTGTGTAAACACATCACTCTTCCTCTGTGGTTTATTGGCCATTGTTTGTCTGAGCCGGCGTCCTGTATTTATAAAACAGACGTCCCCGAACAAGATTCGGTCCCACCAGGGTAGGAAGCGTTTGCTTTTTTTTGTGCCAGGTATCCAGACGGTCTGGCCATTTATTGTGATTTTCCCAGTGTGACACACTAAGTCTGTGTTGTAAACAAGCCCAAAATTGAGGTAAACTGTGCATCTGTGCACCCAGAGGGGTTGTTTCCAAAGAGGTGATTAACATTTATGGCCACTGTTAGTGTGAAAAGCTCGATTCCAAAGCAATTGCATTTTTTGTTTTGTCTTTTTAACTTTCAATTGTTGATTGCCTGGACCCACCAACTACTCCTTGCTAGCTCCTCCCTTCTTTTCAATTGTTCCACTGTGGGTCATGGCAAAAGTAGGTCACATCTACTTTTGACTTAGGCACAGTGTTGATTGCCAAACCGCACTAATGGACTTGTTAGGGGATCTACGAGCAGCGAAACAGGGGCCATTAGCACAGCATTCTGAGGTGTGAAAGTATTGGAGCCATTCCTTTGTGGCCTTCAGCATGCGATCTTTGCCAACATAAATATAGTTGAGACATTTGCTTGGCTGGCAGCCTCTGTGTGAGATGCTGCAGTTACGTGGAAGGGCTCTTTAAATGTCACAGCAAATGTAATATTCTCAACATATGCACATGTCAGTCATGGCAACAGCTCCCCTGCTGAGTGGAAAAAAAATGCACTTTGCAAGAAAGCGATTTCCAGCCACATTGTTTTAGAGCTCCGCTGGCCGAATGTGATGTCGTTTTTATCGAACCATAGTTGGAAGAAGAATGGGCTTTTGTGCAGACCCTAGTCTGGGCCGCACTGGTCAAAACGTCAGCTTGGATGAAGCCAATATTCGTCTCCAGCTGGGCATCATGTTAGATACCTCCAACAGAGGGGATTGTGACATACAAATGCATGATCTGGGCTCAAAAGTGGATTTCTATTGCCCACTTCAACTTTCAATCATCCATTTTTTTTTGCAGTTCCTTACGAATGTACTTCGCGCGTGCCGATCTACTGCATGGATTCCAGCGAGTCTGTTATGCTTTCGGCACATAGACTGCATCTGCATGGAATTTAAAGGAGATGAGGGGAGCCACTTCAATTGGCTGGGAATCAAGTTGCTCACTCCCACAACGGCGCAAACGGCCATTTCTAACGGCGCCTGTCTGGAAAAATGGCAATAGATAGAGAGCTCCACCCATGCACACCATTAGACTGCACTTTACGCTAGACTTACGCTTGGCACGAAAACAGGGGCCCCATATAATACCAATATAACGCACAATAGGGCTCTATTAAAAAAACTAATGCAGTTTTTTATTAATCAAAAATGTTTTTATTGTATGTGTTCAGGCTGCCATAGCACAAATGGGGTGACACTCACAGACACCATATACAGTCAAACCTCGGTTTTTGTCCATAATCCGTTCCAGAAGGCTGTTCGAAAACCGAAACTAACCCTAACCCTTTTTTAAAATAAAAATGTTTACTGAACACGTCTGCTCACAATGGAAAGCAACACAGGGAAGCGTCACTTCCTCGTCTACCCAAGGAAGCGTCAGTCCCTTGTGTAAGGAAGGCGAGAGGAGTCAAATGGTGCATTCAAGTGCGCTCAGTTTGTTCGAGAATCAAAATGTGTTCGTCATCCGAGGCATGAAAAAATCGAAATTTTTGGTCGAAAACCGAATTGGACGAGAACCGAGACGTTTGAAAACCGAGGTTTGACACTACTCTTCAATTGCTCAACACAGTAGCAGCAGGAATGACTGCATGCTATATTAAACAGGCACCCCTCACCCTCAGTAACCATGGTGATTAGATGGACAATATCCTTTGTGATCATTATATAATATGGTCGGGCATGACCTCTGGAATGTGCTAAGGTGAAACCCAAATTTGTTGTCTGTTAACTCATTCAGTACCAGCCAATTCTGGACCAAGTCTGAAAAGACGTTTAAAAACGTCTTTGGGAGTGAATGAGTTAATGTAGATTTTCCATTTTCCAATCACAGACAGCAACAGGGAGAGGGAGGTGAAGTGAAGTAGGAAGAGTGAAAAGGTGCTATGGGGGGGGGGGGGATTATGCTAGTGCACTCCCATGCTGGTGAGCTTCCCATCATCCAGAAAAACTCCCCGCTGGAGCGCTAATCCTCTCGCATGGCACTGGCTTCACAGGCATTCATCTGCACCAGTCTATGCCTTGACTTTCAATGCACACCTTGCCGCCTCGCAGTGACACCATTAGGCATTAGGCTGACCTGCCGCGTTTGCCAGTCAATGTTGGATTGAGCGTTTCCATGGAAACCTTCGGTGTCCATCAACCCTGATACGGATGATGTGATGTTAATGCTCAGTGTGGCACTAAACTGTCCTTTTGGAGCCTGAGCTATATTCAGAATGCCTATATAATTTATTCTCGTTTGTCAGCACTCGGAGCAAAAAAAGATGGTCATTGTAGCCTGTAATTTTTCTCCCTCTGCGGTAAATCTGAAAACGTGTTCCTGCAACCCTCTGTGTAGTCGCGCCTGACCATTTTTCATGCTTTATTTGCTTTATAATTGAACCCCGTCCTTTTGTCCCTCGTGCAATTTGTTTCCCTCTATGCTCCAGGTCAAAGTGATGATGCGCATTTGCCCGTCTTGGGAGGCAACCGACCCGTCCGAGTCTCAGTCGTTCTTGAAAGTGGACAGCAGGAAGAAGCAGGTAACCCTCTACGATCCCGCATCCAGCCCTCCGCACTCAAGTTCAGGACACAGACGCTCCGCCACTGTCGCTGTCCCAAAGATATTTGCCTTTGATGCAGTTTTTACCCAGGACGCCTCACAAGTAAGTCCATACTTACGTGTATCTCATTGTGCGTACGTCTGAATTGTTTTTGAAGGTGTCTTGTGGTGCCTTATTCTCTCAAGGGTAAAGGAACATCTTGTCGCTGACAGGGAGTGGCCAGGGTCTTAAAAAACAATGTTGCTCTTGGGTCAGGGGGCACACTTACCAGTGTGGGTCGAACAGCCGGGCCTTTGAAGCCATCTGGGGAATGGTTTGAATTCACTCTAGTCATATCTAACCTCGCTGCTAAATCTAATCTTAGCCCTTGGGAAGAATACCCACTGACACGAAAGACAAAAAGTGAGATACATGTTTCGCACATGGTGGAGCACTTTTCTACCGACAGTGCTGAAAACAAGCACCATTTTGAAGGAATTTGCGCTCTAAAGGGTTCCCCAAGTTGCGGGGTCTTCTTAATAAATGCAAGTGCAAATATGAGTATCGTTACTCAAGATCGGGGGTCGGCAACACGCGGCTCCAGAGCTGCATGCGGGTCTTTAGCAGCATCTAGTGGCTCCCTGCAGCTTTATAAAAAATGTTTGAAAATGGAAAAAGATTTTGATAGTAGCTCCGAAAAAGGAGAGCTGTGGTGTTGGTTTTTTAAAACGTACATTTTATTTATGCTTTTAACAGTCTCGACAAACAGACACGTCTGCTCCGAGACTCCGTGCCTTCTCTCTTCTCCTTCGACTCGAGAGGCGTTCAAAGACAACCTCCGAAAAACGGAAATTCATGATCTTCACTGACACTCAGAAAAGCGAAAATAATGCACCAAAACAAAAAATCAAGCGAGGAAATTGCAAAATAAATTCTAGAAGGGCATTTGTGAACACACAACAAAGGAATGAATAACATGAACAATTCTGAGACAGTCCAGTCTCCTAAATACATACAGCATGTGTTACCTTCATTGTAACTTTTATAGAAGGCTTTTATTTTTTTTGCGGCTCCAGACATATTTGTTTTTTGTTTTTTTTGTCCTATATGGCTCTTTCAACATTTTGGGTTGCCGACCCCTGTTCAAGATAGACATCATCTTTGTAATGGAGAGAGGTCCTTCATCGTTCTCTCCCCTTGCAACAAGTGTTTGCTTAAGTAAACTGCTGATAGTTTAAGCCTAAAACGTTTTCACTGCAGAGCTGAGGCCAACGTGCTGAGATGGTGCCGCTGGGACTGCGCCGCTGGTGGCTAACTGTATCAGCAAGCTGCTGTGCTGTTAGAAGCCTTGTTTGCTGTATGATGTATGGGAGGAGGGGAGGGAGGGGAGGAGGGGGGGGGGGGCTCTGCTGCACGAGCGCCGCCCCAGAGGGCCTATACTAAAACAAATTGAAAAAAATGAGTAACGCATTAAAGCATGCATACATGAAAAAGCAATAAACAATACTAAAGCCATTCACCAGACTTGCCAAAGAAGTGTTCATCTATTTGATGATGGATATTGTTGGCTCAAATGTGGCTGTAAATCGATTGAACTGCTGGATGTTTTTTTCCCACAGGCTGAGGTGTGCTCAGGTACAGTAGCGGAGGTCATCCAATCAGTGGCGAATGGCGCCGATGGGTGCATCTTCTGCTTCGGACAAGTTAAGCTTGGTAAGGCCCCGCACTTAAAAGTTGGGTTGAATCATTAATAAAAAAATCATCTATTTCTTTTTTTCAGCATTTTTTTCTCGTCAATTTTGCGATTGCAATTTCATATACTTTTACGGCTCTTAAATTATTTTGAAGTCTTTAAGTACACTTTGAAAACAATACAATCACATTGTAACATTTATAACGTATTAAGATGACCAAATTATACATACATATTGTACTGTATAAAAAGGTGCACTCGTGACGGCTCATGAAAAGATGAATACAGTACACTCCCATTTCATGTGTTAAAATTGACTTTTGTAAATTCCTGATTTTTTTCAGGATGCCACTCCGCTAAAATTATATAACAGCATGGGAGACACGGAAGTGACCAGCTAGGCGAGCAGCACGCACGTGCGTCTGATAAAATTGCCAATCATGCAAAATGATGTTCTGATTAGCTGAATTAGCACAGGCGGCTATTTTATTTTATTTTTTTTCATGACGCGCGGGATTCAAATTCAAAACTATGCTGCAAAATTCATCCAAATGATGAAAATACTTTATTACTGTAGTAATACATAAAAAAACCCCCAAAGAAATACTGTGACTGCAAACCTAGAAACCGTGATAAAGGGGTTTTACTGTAAATAATCTATCCGATTAGAACAATAATACAGTCAAACCTGGGTTTTCGTCCATAATCCGTTCCAGAAGGCTGTTGGAAAACCGAAATTGTTCGAAAACCGAAACCACGCTCTTTCTAAAATCAAAATGTTTATTGAACACGTCTGCTCACAATGGAAAGCAACACGAGGAAGCATCACTTCCTCGTCGCTTCCTCGTCGCTTCCTCGTGTAAGGAAGGCGAGAGGAGTCAAATGGTGCATTCAAGTGCGCTCTGTTTGTTCGTCATCCGAGACATAAAAAACTCGAAATTTTTGGTCGAAAACCAAATTGGATGAGAACCGAGACGTTCGAAAACCGAGGTTTGACTGTACAAACAAATCATGTGGCTTCATGGAACAATGATAGAGAAACATATGGACGGCACCTCTTCAGCAGTGCAGTCTTCTAGACACCATAAATAAATAGATCAAATATCGACACACACACACACACACACACACACAACCAAGTAAACTTGAACTTTTTCACCTTTGACCTCAACTCCATCGATTTCCAAAAACAACTCCACGCCAGTGTGTTTTGACCCTTTCATACGATATTTTGATTTTATTCTCAAGAGTATTTTTTCTTCAATCCACAACAGTCATTTTAATACCTTGCCAGCAAGTTATTGATTTACCGTGCCCTTTTCACAGGCAAGACATACACGATGATCGGCAAAGACAGCTCCACTCAGACCTTGGGCGTGGTGCCCTCTGCCATCTCCTGGCTCTTCAAGCTCATCAACGAACGCAAAGAGAAGACAGGCGCACGTTTCTCCGTCCGGGTGTCTGCAGTGGAAATCTTTGGGCAAGATGAGGAACTGACGGACCTGCTGTCTGACGTATCGACGGGGAGCCAGCAAGAAGGCCAGTCGCCAGGCATCCATCTCAGAGAGGATCCCATTTGTGGCACTCAAGTAAGAAGAGGCCGAAATTTGTAGGGGGGGAAAAAATTGGTATTGTTCCCTTCAATGAACCTTCAAAAATGTTTTGGCTTATCTTGTTTGTTTGTTTTTTTTTCTCCCAGCGATTGTTATCAGTTGTACTCGACCATGCATGTCTCTGGCTTTCGATTTCCACCGACGCCATCTGTGCCTTATTGATGGCTTTCAACTTACCTTTGCATTGACTCTCTTGTCAGCATCCATCAGCATCTATTACGTTGGTGCGAGAGCACTTCTAAGCACAATGGAAGTGTTATTGGGGGATGGTGTCGGTTTGAAAAGCCACTCACAGGTGTTGCTGCAGACGTTTTGGCTGAATGTGGATGTGCCCCCGACTTCAAAGACAGCTCTTCTTTTCCGCTGAGCAGCCACATGGAGGCTCCTTTCATATTTGCTCTCCTTCTCTGTCTCGTCCAACTTCATCATCGTCATCATCCTCATCCTCATGCCGTGGTGAAAGGCTTACCTCTGCGTCCTGCTGCACCATTACCTCTGCTAATGGTCCTGCCTCTGTGCACATATCTGCCCTTTTAATTGCTTTTGAGACCCAAGCAAATAGGGAAAAAATGTGCGTTGGGTTCCAATGAACCAGTTCCCCTCTTTGTTTCTGTCCTTCCTTTTCCGGTCAGTTTTTTTTTTTTTTTTTTATTCTTTCAAGCGCCATTTAGTTTCTTTTGCTCACCATAGTGTATTCTATGAAACCCTCATCCCCACCAAATCCCTTTTACAGCTTCAGAATCAGAACGAGCTTCACGCCCCGACAGCTGAGAAGGCGGCTTTCTTTCTGGATGCTGCCATAGCAGCCCGCAGTACCAGCCAGCCCAGTGCAGAGGAGGAGGAGCGACGGAACTCGCATATGCTGTTCACGCTGCACATTTACCAGTATCGCATGGAGAAGAGCGGCAAGGGAGGAAGTTAGTGTCATTTTTTTTTTTTTTTTGTAGCTACTGTAAAACTCACTGGCACGGGGTTTCCCCAAATGTTTTAAGTGTGAACACTGAACACCAATTCGAAAAAATTAACATAACATTGACATATAGCTTACTCTGCATCAACTTATGATAAGAAACACAGAATTAGCATGAATCCAAATGCCCTTTTGCCAAGTAATGTTTTCCTGATGGGGCGGCCCGGTAGTCCAGTGGTTACCACGTCGACTTCAATTCCAGCTCCGTTCTCCTTGTGTGGAGTTTGCATGTTTTCCCCGGGCCTGCGTGGGTTTTCTCCGGGTACTCCGGTTTCCTCCCACATTCCAAAAACATGCATGGCAGGCTGATTGAACACTCAAAAAATTGTCCTTAGGTGTGAGCGTGACTGCAGATGGTTGTTTGTCTATAGGTGCCCTGCGATTGGCTGGCAACCAATTCAGGGTGTCCCCCGCCTACTGTCCGAAGTAAGCGGGGGACCCTAGTGAGGATAAAGCGGTTCGGAAGATGGATGGATGGATGTTTTCCTGATTGGAAAAAAATTAACCGACAACCCACTTTAAGACCAAACCTAAATTTGACAATTGCTCACAAACTTTAGCAACAATTTCTGTCCGGTCACCCATTATTTTCTAAATAATAAATAATAATAAAGTTTGTTTGCATTCGTGTGCAAGATGCCTGACAAGATTATGTTTTGTTGCTACTTCTAAATGTAACCCTTTCATGCACCCTGTAACCTGATAACATGATAAGCTGTCCGCTGTAGTAACCTCTGTTCCTGAAAGGGTTAATGTGGTGTGCTTGTTTCTTTAATGAGATACACATCTGGGATCAGGTTGAATCACTCCGCAGTGATAGTCAACTGGTCTAGTCTGGCTGTATAACTCCTCACATGTATTAACAGTCTGCAAGGAACTTTAGACGTGTTTTACTCACTCGGTTCCTCTTGACGTTTGCCCTTTAGTGTCAGGTGGGCGGAGCAGGCTGCACCTCATCGACCTGGGGAGCTGTGAAAGAGTCTTGAGTAAAAGTCGAGAAGGTGGAGGCGGAGCGTGTCTTTCACTGAATGCATTGGGGAATGTCATCATGGCTTTGGCGAATGGAGCTAAACACGTACCTTACAGGTAAGGCTCCTCAATTACTCACAGACGGCATGCCAAGTGTATTCATCGTTTCAGGCGAGTCCCTGCGCGTTGCATTCTCCCGCGACACGTGTTCTATTCGTTTCGTTTGTTAAGTTAGCTGCTGATGAAAGCCTTCACCGCTGTTGCAGTGATTTATAGTATGACACCGAGTGTGGCTTGCAAAGATTTATTAATGGCACCTTAAAAATGAATTTATCTTGGAGAGAGTTTTAAAATGATGACAGCTCACTTTTATTATCCTTGGAATTCATGACCGTATTTATGACGGTGTTTTTTCTTCGCTAATCACAATGTTCCCCCCCATCCCCCCCGTAGGGACAGCAAACTGACAATGTTGCTGAGAGAGTCCCTCGGCAACATCAACTGTCGAACCACCATGATTGCCCACATCTCCGATTCTCCGGTGAACTACGCCGACTCACTCACCACGATCCAACTGGCATCCCGCATTCATCGCATGAGGAAAAAGAAATCGAAGGTAGCAGGCTCACTTCATTGCCAATCTAGGTGGCAGAAATGTGAAAAGTGATTCCCCCTAATGAGATTCACAGGTTGTGAAAGTGCCTTTGTGCAAAAATGTTTTGAAGACATTTACATTATTCAACAAATCACGATCGCCGTTGTCAGCTACCGAATGATTGCAGAGTAATTGTTCTTAAACATTATATGCGTGTTGCTGTCATACTGTATAACGCAATTTAAATTATATCCTCCATGTTCCATGCCACAACGCCCTTCTTTAAATAGGTCTTTAATTAAGCAAATTAATGTGGAAGTGCCTCCCTAAATGAAAGATTATCAGTGCAGTAACTCCGAAGGCAGTTTTTCCTCTGCTCCTCAACACATAACCGTGAAATCAATACCACCGCCTAAGGCATTGTGTAATGCATTTCTTTGTATTAGGGAAATGTATGCACCAGATAATTAGGCGCAATGACAGCATACATTTATTCCGTTACAGTTCCAGGCATGATTACACTGTAGTCCACCCATGGCAATTCATTTTATTGACATTCATTTCTGTGCGACGATTGATGTGCACTTTTAACCTTGGGATAAACATTGACTGATAATTTCACAGGAATTAATTTTTGCCTCAATCTTGCTTTGAGGTTGACTGAATTGTGAGAATTAACTCATTCAGTACCAGCCAATTCTGGACCAAGTCTGAAAAGACGTTTAAAAACGTCTTTGGGAGTGAATGAGTTAATATGCAGTACTAATCAACTGGTTTCATAGAAAGGTCAGATTGCAGCCTTGAAAAGTCTTGAAATTCAGGTCCATGAATCTCCAAACACTGCCTTAATTGGCAATAAATGTATTACATCAATCTTTCAGAAAGTCTTAGAGACATGATAATCTCAAATTTCAAAACGAATTAACATTTTTTTTCAAATACATTTTTCAAATGACTCTTGTAGTAATATCACACACTCAATCACGATCGTGGAATTAACAAAACAGTCATATGTTTTTTTTTCGTTTTTTGCAGATGCATGTCATTTTCGTATTGTAGCAAATTTGGAAAAAACATGGGGGAATGGGAGCATTCTAATGTTGGTGTTGAACTTAATTTAACCCTGGAGAACCCACGGGGTCAAATTTGGCCCTAATCGTAAATTAGGATTAAAGCATTATTTGAAAAAACATTGTTGTGTCAGTGAACATATACAGCCTGTAGCAGTCATTTAATGTATAATTAATCATTTTCCAAAGAAGAAAAGTGTTCTTGGGTTCTCCAGGGTCAAAATGGAAGTAAAAAGTCTTAAAATTTACCTTGAGCTGTTGGAACCCTGTTTAATGCACTTGCGTTTCTTTCCAGTATGCATCCAGTTCATCTGGAGGGGAAAGTTCTTGTGAGGAAGGGAGAATCCGTCGACCACCTCACCTCAGGCCTTTCCATCCTCGTACTGTGGCCCTGGACCCGGATCTACCCTCTCTGCTCAGTGACCCAGACTACTCCTCCAGTAGTGAGCAGTCATGTGATACTGTTATTTATGTGGGCCCTGGTGGAGCTGCGATCTCAGACAGGGAGTTGAGTGACAATGAAGGCCCACCCGCTTTTGTTCCCATCATCCCTTCCCTGAACAAGAAGAGGACGGCAAAGGAGGGTCCCTTAGACAGAGACCAATTCTTTAAATGTAACACATTTGCTGAGCTGCAAGAGAGGCTGGAATGTATAGACGGTAGTGAAGAACCGACAGCATTTGTTGGTGAGGGCAAGCGAAACCAAGCGAGCCCCAAGACGGATAAATCTAAGGAGAGCGACGCAAGCTCTGTTTCACCAAAGACTCTTGCAAGTGTGACTTGCAACCAAGACGGCACCTCACCCAAACAATCTCCTAAATCAGTTCCAGTACAGCCATTTTCCAGTCCTGGCACTAAATCTAAAGAGGACGTTTCTGAAAGGCAAGGCATACCTGCAGAAAGAAAACAACCAGAATACGTTCCAAATGTATGCAGAACCAGTGCGGATGGCGAGAGGAACTTGGTTTCAGAAAACAGTGTTGATGCTGATAAATCGACAATGGCTGCAACAGCTCATCCTGAACCAGTTGTAAGGGAGAAGATCTACTTCAACAAGAAACCTTCTCGCAAGGAAAATTCAGAAAAGGCAGGAGGATCCAACACCAGAATGCCCCCTGTAGGGATGAGCCACCAAGCTGTGAAAAGGAGGGATCCTTGTACTCCCCCAATTCTCCGTGCTCCAATCGAGGTCTGTCAAGTGGGCTCCACCTTGCAGGAGAAGTGTTTTGATCGAGACATCCTGAGAGCAACTGTCACCTTGCAGCAACCTGTGGAGCTGAATGGAGAAGACGAGCTGGTGTTCACTGTGGTAGAGGAGCTATGTATAGGCAGTATTGGCGATAAGGGCCGGCCATCCAGCATTATCAGCTTTAACAGTGATTGTTCTCTGCAGGCCCTCGCCTCTGGCTCCAGACCTGTTAGCATTATTAGCAGCATCAATGATGAATTTGATGCCTACACGTCGACTGTTGGGGGAGCCGAGTTAAACGTTGAAATGGTACCGCCGCGACAGGAAGGAGCAACGGAGTGTGTGCATAGTCGGGGTTCTTCTGTCAGCTCTTGGCTTAGTGAAGTTAGTGTCTGCACTCTGGAGAGTGAAGGGGCTCAATCTTCCGATGTCTTCCTTCCATCAGACAAGACCACGGGGCCAGAAGCCGCTTTTAATTTTGATTCCCTCGATCTGTTCCATTCTGTGCCATCAACTCGGAACGCCAAGAATTCATTGAATGACAGTGGGTTCAGTTTCTCTGAACAGGACAGTGATAGCGCTGCCTCGAGCAAGCTATCCTTGACAAAGTGCCCCCCATCTCCAGATTCAACCAAAGCACCCCTCAGATTACCTTCTAAAATAACAAAAGCTTATTCACTAAGCTCCACACTTTCGCAGAGTCCCTCCATGGTTCACTCCAGTCTTCCAAGGAAGGTGAAACCTACCTCATCTATCCCCAGTAGTAGCAGTAGCAGCAACAGCAGAGATTCACTGAGGCAAGACGCCAAGCAGGAAAATCCCTGGCAGCGCACAGACAACCTCCCGCAAGCGCAACCGATTGTGCCCATGAGCAGGTTTGTCAGAACCCCTCCCAGTGGTATTGCGTCAAGCAAAACATCCAACAACTTTAACAGTGCACCTCGACCATCCAAGGTACATGGGTCTACCTCATCCCAAAGGGTGGTTGATGGGTGCGAGAAGTCTGCCAGTAAGAAATCTGATCCTCCCAGCAGAATGCCTCAGCTAAGAAGAGGTGCAACCACTTTAGGAACAGTGCCCTTCATCCATTCGTCGATGGACTACAAGGGAACCCAAGATGTTGCAGCAGCGACAAGCCTTAAATTCTCCTCTCTCGGTAAAAACAACAAGGATAACTCACAGAAATCAAGTAACCTACCCAGACCAGGTTGCATATCCCCTCCTCCACCGCCAGTAAGAAAGTCCAGTCTCGACCAAAAGACCAAGATCCTTCTACCCCAAAGTGCCTTAAAGTCAGCATATGGGGAGGCAGGAAGGAACATTGGGGCCAGGGCAGGGCTATCGGAGGATGAGCTTGAGGTTCGTCACAGAGCGGACTCCATTCATTTAAAAACCTCCAGCCTGAGAGCTGACCATAGCAATGTCAAAGTTACCTCAAGTCTGAAGGCGAGAGGAACAAGAGGTGAAGCTGGGCATCACTATGGTAGTCAGATGTCCTTGGAGAGGTGTGACAGTATGTCTCTGTCCAGCCCCCGAGCTGGGCTGAGTAGGGAAAACAGTGGCGCAAGTCTGGGGAGCAGCGGCAACAAAGCTGGTAAATTTATTCCTCGATTAGGTATTCCCAATTCGTCAAGTTCTCCTATCGCTACCTGCCCGTCGACCCCAGGTGGAGAAACTATAAGCAAAATGGGACAGGTCAAAGCATCGGGAAACCCTCGAGCATTAGGATCACTCAACAGCAGTAAGGCACGCTCATTGTCTGCCAACAGTTCCAAAGGCCTAAGTTCTTCCACCAAATCTTTGGCCACGGCTGTGACTAGAAATACCAACGCCAACCTTCCTCCGTCAGGCAGAACATCAACTCCTCGGACGGCTACCGCTGTCACGAGCAAGCCTGGGAGAGGGACTATCATGGGCACAAAGCAGGCCGTGCGAGCCGCCAACAGCCGAGTGAGTGAACTGGCGACGGGTAGCATATCAGCCAAGCACGTGAAAGTTTCCGGAGATTCAGACAGTGGTAACGACAGTGGCGTGAACGTGGGTAATGACAAATCCCAGATAGCTATGCTACCGTCACCGTACAGCAAAATTACAGCACCTAGAAGGCCCCAACGGTACAGCAGTGGTCACGGCAGTGACAACAGTAGCGTGCTGAGTGGGGAGTTGCCTCCAGCAATGGGCCGCACAGCTCTCTTCTATCACAGTGGCGGCAGCAGCGGATACGAGAGTATGATCCGTGACAGCGAAGCCACGGGGAGTGCTTCCTCTGCCCACGATTCAATGAGTGAAAGTGGAATGTCATCTTCGGGCAGAGCAAGGAACTCCAAATATCCCAAAAAGAGAGCAACTGGTGAGAGACGCATAAAATGAATGACACTGTTTCACTCATGTTGCGAAAAGAGTCAAACATTTCCAACGTTTTCATATAGCAACGCTGCCTGCCGTTCATGCTCCATTATTGAGAAAGCCTCTTTATCCTTTCTTATCTATTATCCGCTCTTAAACAGTTGCAAATTGCTATTTCATTGTATTTCCTTTCACTCGGTTTCCGCTCCATGAATTATTCATGTATATATGGGAAACCGGCGATGAATGTTTCACAAAAAGACAACTCCAACTGTGTGATGATCAGGTTAGATGAATCGAACATGAGCGCGGCGGACCTAGTCCCATTTTTTTAGCCCATTACATACAAACATTAGAATTCAGGCCTTAAACGGGGCTTAAACGTAGCCCTCAACAATATTTTCCCATTTGTGAACATGCAACATAGCAACTCATGAAAAACCTGTAAATATGCAACCACCAGAACTGGCGTCGCATCATTTGTGACTCAAACAAGTTTCCCCACAGACTCCGACAAAAAAACTGCTTTTGTGTACTTTTGAAGGTTTCCAGAGGAGACGCCTAATTCCAGCTCCCCTGCCAGATACCTCTTCCCTGGGGATGAAAGTCAGCACAGCAGGCCAGTGGGTCGACTTACCCCCAACACTGAAAGAGCCTTTTGAAATCAAGGTCTATGAAATTGACGATGTGGAACGCCTTCAGAGAGGACGTCAGGAACAAGCTCCAGAGGTGCGTGGCGGGTCGTTCCTGACATCGTCCACATTGCGCTGCATCTCGCTGACCTTGTCATGGATCGTGTAGCGTCTGGTTCTCATGAAGCGCGCTTGCTAAGCCTTGGCGGCATTTTGCATCGACTACAAGTTGTGGGAATGTCTTAGCTCACTTCTTCCCAGTTTCTTTTTAGACCTGACCTTCAGTCAGCTGATTGGCAAATCCCCAAGTGGAAATGTCAGCGCAGAGATCCTACACGCTCAGAATTTTGACTCCTCGGGAATGTCAACAGTTCTGGAGGCAATTACTAACAGGCTTTAAATGATATATGGACTGATCATGATGGCAAGAGTGAGGATAATGAAATTGTGAGGGACGGGAGAAGAATGTACAATGAAGACGGGGCCTCAATCACCTCACCCCTCGTCACTGATTGCCTTTTATAGCTCCTCTTCTGTGGCTCATTGACTGCTATCATCGGTTTCTCACAGCCACACGGAGACGTGTTAACGTCTTGATTTGCTTTTAATTAGTGGACACATTCCAATAATAAAAAAATGATTAGATTATATATTAAATATACAGTCAAACCTCGGTTTTCGTCCATAATCCGTTCCAGAAGGCTGTTCGAAAACCGAAATTGTTCGAAAATCGAAACCCCGCTGTTTTTAAAATAAAAATGTTTACTGAACACGTCTGCTCACAATGGAAAGCAACCCGAGGAAGCGTCACTTCCTCGTGTAAGGAAGGCGAGAGGAGTCAAATGGTGCATTCAAGTGCGCTCAGTTTGTTCGCGAACCGAAATTTGTTTGTCATCCGAGGCATAAAAAACTCGAAATCTTTGGTCGAAAACCGAATTGGTCGAGAACCGAGACGTTCGAAAACCGAAGTTTGACTGTACAGTCATGAGGTTTGACTGCACTTGAATGCACCATTTGACTCCTCTCGCCTTCCTTACACGAGGAAGTGACGCTTCCTCGGGTTGCTTTCCATTGTGAGCAGACGTGTCCAGTAAACATTTTTATTTAAAAAGAGTGTGGTATCGGTTTTCGAACAATTTCCGTTTTCGAACAGCCTTCTGGAACGGATTATGGACGAAAACCGAGGTTTGACTGTCTTATGATTCATCATGTCCAACATTGTAATGTTTTCTTCCTTCGTTTGCAGCAACCGTTTCACGATGTTGACAAGGTGAGAAAAAGTTGGGCTGTAAAGTCCCCACAAATGTCCAAATATCAAATTGATTGAGCGTTTACATCGATACGGGTATTGAAGTCACCTCTTATGGTCCCTCAGGGTCTGTCGTATTTTAATAATAAGATGAAGATGTTGGAGAGAAGGCAACAGCAAGTAAGGGAGTTGAAATCAAAGCATGAAGTGTTGATGGAGGAGCTGGAGGACACCAAAGCCCGGCTAATGATGGATCCCAGGAAGTGGACCGGAGAATGTAAGTAATTGCTTCCCCCCCCGCCATGCTATTGCTATCGTAAAATCTGAGCTACCATTGTTGTTTTTTGTAAACAGTTGAAGTGGACCCAAGTTTGGATAAAGAGTCTCCAGAGTACCTGGATATCTTGGAGCGGGTCACAGAGGAGTTGGAGTTTTGCGTCAACTTGTGCAAGTCACGCGTCATGATGGTGACCTGCTTCGACATCAGCACGCACGCAGCCGCCGCCGCTCACGAGGAACCGCGGGAAGTCGAAGTCTGAGGACGAATGCAAGTCGATGCGCTGAAACGAGGAAGCGAGGAAGTGAAAAGGATGGTGAAATGTAGCAGCCGCTTCAAGGATATTACTGCAATGAAGAATGCCTGGATGAAAGAAGGCGTCTGCATGAAAAACGGAAATCATAACCACATTGCAAGAGTGCCTCGTCGTCCTGGACAAGGCAGTGAAACGAAACGTGAGCACAAATGCATAGCAGTGGCCATCACATACTCTTACTCGAGAGTCGGTGAACACCTGGAAGTGCCTTGATGAAAACGTGTTTCATGTCATTGTTTTCCTTTCGGTAACCTAAGCAAACCCTGAACATTTTGCTTTTAAGAACAAATATTTTATATTGCATTGTAAAGTGTATTTATGATTATGTGGTGTGTAAAAAAAAAAAAATCTCTTTGAAAGGGTAGAAATAAAGGGGGGGAAAAAAGAAAAAAAAAGCAATAAGCTAATGTTATTGCGCTCCCGGATTTTGCCTTTTCTCTTGTTTGAAACCTCACTCAGCATTTTCGTCATTCAGCCTCTTGCGCCTTATGTTCACTTTTGTAGTTTTCTAGATCTTCAAACTGGACTGTGTTTTCTCATGAACGATGCATTTGCTCTCATCCCCCATCACCTGCCATCTTGCCTGCGGAATACTGCAAGGTTGAGTGAATGTTTTTTTTCTTTGTTTGTTTGTTTGTTTGTTTTTTGGTCTCTCCAGTTGCCTTGATCACAATGAATCTCAGTGGATGCACAAACGTAAGAGCAGCAGTTAACGTTTTATCCATGGGTGCCCAAAACGAGATGCTAAGCCAAAACATATCAATCAGAGAGCCACTGTGATGGACAGTTAGCGTTAGTTCTCCTTGGTGCCTCCACGTGTGCCCGTGTAGTGGTTTTCTACAGGCCCTACAACAAGAAAAGCATGATGAATAGTTACACAATGACAGCAAACGGAGAGCTAACTATAAATGTAAAAAAAAAAAAAAGAGGCACAAAGGAGAAAGCACAAAAAAAAGCCTGTTGTTTCGTTTTTATTGTTGTTGTTCCTTTGTTATCGCCGAGCCTCAGCTCTATGCATTCCACTTTTTACTGCAATGACTGTCCAACTATCAGTACTGACTTCAGCGCAGCAGCATATGTTGGACTATTTGCCCTGGACTTGATCTTATTTGGTTTTTTTTATTCGGGCAAGTTTTAAACTACTCCACACCATCATTGCTACAGTTTCCAATGAAATTATGCAGCAAATACAAACCAATTACTGTATGTTGATATTAGTACCGGTAATCTGTGTGTCATCTAAAATGATCACTGGATATGATTGTGAACAAGCAACTTTTTTTTGGGGGGGGTGCATTTTGTTTTCTATATCTATAATAATAGGAATTTGTTTACTTTCTTCAACAAAGATGTTCTCTCAGGCCCTCTCTGAAGATGCTGCATGAGATTTTTTAATCATTTTTAGGAATGATTTCTACTCCATTTTTACCATTCAAATTTTTTACAATAACTTCATTTTTCACTAATGTGGGTTTAGGCTTATGAATGAAAAAAAAAAAAACACAAAAAAAACAACTTATAGTACCAAACCAAGACCTTTTTCCAAGAAATTATTTTATGTAAGGTCGCATTTCATATCGAAACCCATATTTTCGAATATCTTTGTTTTTGTACAGGATTTTCAAACTCTGTGTATATATGTATGATATGGCAGCTTGTGTTTTACTTTTACAGTACCTGTGAATAAAATACTTCTTACTGATGATCCAGACTTTTATTGTTTGGTGCTTTTGATTCTATATTCTATACTTTTACCTGGTGTGCTCCCATTCGCAATTAAAACTGAATTTTACCTTCATCTTTTACCTGGAATTGACCAGAGTGCAGATTTGACAATGACACATTTATTTGTTTGTTACTCCACCCAAAGTGCATTGGAAAAGTGTATTCTGTAAGCAGGTGAGAGAATCGTCCAGACAGTTGCAACTGCAATGGCTTTACCTTCTGAAATGGGAGAACAGATGCGTCCTACGATTGGCTTGGTATCAGTCCAGCGCGTCGTCTGCTTTTTGCCCCAAGTGAGCTGCCGTAGACCCCAACTCACACACAATCCTAATCTAGACATGTCTTATGACATTAAAAATAAATGGATGATTTAGATTGTAATTCTTAAGCATCTTTTTTTTTTTTTTCTTTTGGCGGTGTACAGACTTTTAAAAGATAAAAAAGTGAATGATAACTATTTCACCAGAAACTACATGAAGGGCGACCTCCATTTCACCAACGCAGCAGTCAGCAGGTGAAATAAAAGGGAAAATATACTATGAAGCCATCGTTTGTCGAGGGCGATTTATTTTGTGTCACTAGATACAAGAAAAGAATTCGGTTTGATGTCACAAAGAGCGATGTGCGAGCGTTGAAAGTAGAAAATGTTTGCAGTTTGCCAGACAGCACTACATAGACCCGTCCACCTTTCTGTGAACTGCAGGGAGATGTCATCTTCAAAGATTATGAAAAGCTACTGGGTGAATTGTACATCAAACCATCCGAAGAATGTCGCACGTGCTTATTTTTCACGAAACCATCCTTACTGAAAGATTGTTGTAGTAAGAAATAGTGGCTTGAAAAGTCCTTTTCATCTTCGGTCAGGTCATCAAATGCAAAACTATTACTCGCCAGATGCACAAATTGCCTTCAAATCCACTCTAAAGGATCACATGACATAGATCAATACAATTTAGCTCTACAGGCTAAAGTCAAGTCAAGTCAGTTTTATTGTCAAATATGCTCAGATTTAGCCTAACAACTACTGTGTAGGGCAGCCACTTGTTTAACCCTTTCAGGGACAACGGTTACTACAGCTTGACATGTTATCAGGTTACAGGGTGCATGGAAGGGTTAAGCCGGGGGTCGGCAACACGCGGCTCCAGAGCCGCATGCGGCTCTTTAGCGACATCTAGTGGCTCCCTGGACCTTCATAAAAAATGTTTTAAAATGGAAAAAGATTTTGATAGTAGGCTAATATAGCTCAAATAGATAGAGATACACGTGTGGCAGCTCCGAAAAAGGAGAGCTGTGGTGTTTGTTTTTTAAAAGTACACTTTATTTATGCTTTTAACAGTCTGACAAACACAGACACGTCTGCGTCCGACTCCGTGCCTTCTCTCTTCTCGTTCGACTCGAGAGGCGTTCAAAGACAGCCTCAGAAAAAACGGAAATTAATGATCACTTCACTAATACTAAGAAAAGCGAAAATAATGCACCAAAACAAAAAATCAAGCGAGGAAATTACAAAATAAATTCTATGTGGGCGTTTGTGAATCAACACACAACAAAGGAATGAATAACATAAACAATTCCTACATACATACAGCATGTGTTTCCTTCATTGTAAGTTTTGTCGAAGGTTTTTAATTTTTTGCGGCTCCAGACATATTTGTTTATTGGTTTTTTTTGTCCTATATGGCTCTTTCAACATTTTGGGTTGCCGACCCCTGGGTTAAGCCAAACATATGACAAAGTATCCTCCTCTTGGACTTAATTCATGAACAAGGAGTGACATTTTGGAACTACTGAGTGACAAACCTCAGGATTTTTGTTGATTCAAATAAAGAGGGACTTCTACTATAAGGTGGCCGGCCTACTGTGGATGTGTAGTACTTGACATGCCGTGCCACATTATCTACCCCCTTTACAATAAATAGTGTTACAATCCAATTTGAATTTCATCAATATAAATTTCGTTGTTTTTAAACGCCATTTTCAGCCTGTAGTGGCATAACAGACACTTGAAGAAACATGTTGGCTATGACTGAATTCTTGTGAAGTTGTCGTCTGAGTGCAAAACAGTTGCGAGTGGCTCTGGCAGACTCGCTAGTCTGTGCCAGAGCGATGAATCACAATTCATAACAAGAAAAAAAATGTAGTCAGGGTAGACTTCAGTTTAAATTTGATAAACAATGAAAATGTAGGTCACCACAATGTTTTGACAACAGTGTAAAACCGTTTAATATAACTGCGACAGTGCTGAAAACTCGTTTTTTTTTATGGCTTTGTTTGGCCACCAAAGGCATTTTGGAACAAATCATTATTGCAGTGCTTATTAAAGGTGAGCCAAAAGCTCCTTCTCACATATCCTCCGGTCAGACTGCGCATTCATTGCTGTTTCAGGTACATGAAAGGAAAAATAGTCTTTATGGGAAATCTCAGTCCTGCTCCTCTGCCCCTCATCAGCCCGAGGCATAGGTAGTGGTCCTACTCGCTCAGCTTTGGATTTACGGCTTTGCAGTCTCACAGATTGGTTTGTCTGAAGCTAGCTTGCTCTTTGAAGAAGACCCATAAACCTGACCAAATGCTGCCACTTAATGCTCAGTAATTAAAACAAGCTGGCGTGAAGCAAAGTCCCTAAATTAGCAGCAGCCAGGCGAGAGATGTGAGATGTGGTCGTGCTTCTGGGAGGTCATAACTATTGACGCCTCTAACCCCAAAATAAATTGCATCTGAGTGGAGTCCCGCACCCACACGGAAAACCTCAAGAAATCCCGACGCCACAGCGCACAATATGTTGTGTACGTTCAGGATGGGTGGCCGTACGAATCCAAACAAAATGCCACCGGGCTTGTGTAACGCGGGCCATTAATCAGAACAAAGCAATCCATGAAGTCAATGAAACGATCACGGAGGATTTAACCTTTTTTCTTGTGTCTCGTACATGTACGTCATGCACATAAGATCATCAAAACACGAGTATTCTGCATATCCGATTGCCACTGAACACTCGTAACCTTTTTAAATATGTACCTGTCATGATTCGGTTTGGGACCAACAGGTGGCACTGTAGGGCTCCCCCTGCAGCTGCGCACCTGTTGGTCGTTAGGTCATTAGTTCTATAAAAGGACCCTCGCCGGAACACTCATTGTCGGGTCATTGTTGCTCTTTGCTGCTGTCATGTTTGTTTGTTTGTCATGTTTATGGTCATGTTTCTGTTATTGATAGTTTTGAGCTTCAGTCATGGATTTCGTTTTGATACTTTGGACTTTGTTTGTTTAGGATTTAGTTTTCTGTGTTTTATCAATACACTTCTTCAAATACACCCTGCTCCTCCCTCTTGCTTGTTTTTTGGGGTCCACCATCACCTATACGTTTGAAACTTGACTTTCGGGTGCAAATCAAGCATGCAAGTGGTTTACGATGGTGGTCAGTCCACGATTCACTGACCTTGTCAAAGAGTAATGAACGTGAGCTTGCTGTTTGGAAAGTGCCGAGGACGGATGGACTTTGCTGCCGAGCCTAGAAAGGCCACATGGAACGCTTTCAGAATAATGATTGCACGCAGTTATGAATATATATATTTTTTCAAAGCTTCTACATAATTGAGCTAAATTCTTGATTATCCTGATTGTTGGGAGGGTTAGCGTACGCTGCAGTCGGGTTAATGAGACTTCTCCTTTACTCTTTTTTTTACAGATTGGCAAATTGCACTCAGGAGATGACCTTCCGTAAAAATCCATTATTCCCGTGGACGCAGCCGGATGAAAAAATGTACTTGCTGAGATATAACTGTTAATTGAGTAGTGAAAGCGAACAGGGAGGCAATTCCAACAGATGGTCATGCGTCAGGGAGAAGACCTTTTTAATGAGTTTGTCTGAAGAGGTTTCTTCATCAGACTCCGCTGAATATTTACGTTTCACCGGCCATCAGGCAGGTTCTCTGCTGGCTCCCAAAAGCAGTGCTAACGGCCATCTGTTGGCGGGGAGGTTCCTGAAGGGGCCCAAAATATACATTGCTGAAGGACACCAAGAAGTTGCGCTCCTGGGTCAAACTTAACAAGAGTGGATTTAACCCTCATGCAGTATTTTTAAGCGGCTGCATGAAGGGTATTACGTCCCAAAAATGTCCCTCTTCCAATGTGCAACAACTTTTTTCACTTTTCATTTTTTTTCACTTTCAACCCCTCAAAATGTTCAGTGGGAATTGGCCAAGACATAGATATACATCCTATGCAAAATTCCAGCTTCGTGGAGTTATTTTTCACTGTTTTGTCTGTGGTGTCCATTTGTCCAACAGTCCCAAATCGTCCAAAGTGTCCGAAATGTCCAATTTTGGGATAATTACTGCATGGGGGTTAAAGTACAGGTCTGATGTTGAAAGCGAATCAGGTATGTTCTCACTTTTGATGTCATATATATTTTCGTGTCGGATGTTTATGTCTGGGGCGGCCCTGGTGATCGTCTGGTTAGCGCGTCGAACTCACAATGCAGTGGTGCAACGTTTGATTCCGGCTTGACTTCCCCTGTGTGGAGTTTGCATTCTTCTCCCCGTGCCTGCGTGGGTTTTACTCCGGGTATTCCTCCCACATTCCAAAAACATGCACATCAGGTTAATGAAACACTCTAAATTGCCTCGAGGTGTGAGTGTGAGCACAGATTGTTGTTCGACTTGGTGTGCCCTGCAATTAGCTGGTGACTGGTTCAGGGTGTCCCCCAGCCTGCTGCCCAGCACCCACTGCGACCCTTGTAAGGATAAAGCGGATCAGAAAATAGATGGATGGATGTTTGTGTTGGAGGCACTGATGTAGAAGTTCACTTGCCTGATTTGCTGCAGATAGCATGGCTTCAATTCCCGCTCAGTGACAGCGTGAACGTGAGTGTGACTAGACGTCTGTCTCTATATGTGCCCTGTGACTGACTGGCCACTAATCCGGGGTGTGTCCGCCTTTCACCTGAAGTCAGCTGGGATATCGACTCTAAAACGTGTGACCCTGAACAGGATGAGCGGTATACCAAATGGATGGATGGATGAATTGCTACTGAAGTAACACGAATGCATTCATGGCATTATGAAGCTGCTTCTTCCCTGTGGAATTCTTTCGCCCCTATTCAAGGAAAGCGAGCAACACCGCACAATTTGAAATGGATCCTTAAGGGATGGTCACTTGATGCGGAGTACAGCAGCATATTTTTCAGCATCACCGTGGCTTTCCAAACATCTTTTCGTTGGTTGGTTGGTCGGTGTGCGTATTTTGTCATCACCGTGGTCAACAGCTACTTGGGGTGGTGGCTTTACGTTGTGTCTGGCTCATGTCTTGGCTTAGGGAATATTCTCTAAGCCAAGCCCCTATAGATAAATGATCAGCACAGAGAGAGAGAGAGAGAGAGAGAGAAAACACAGATACCTTGTCACCCAGAATGTATCATCGCCATTTTATCAAGATGCGTATTGCTGGAGATACACATCCGGTCAAATACTTCATTCGTATTCTCTCATATTATTGCTTTCCTGATTTATTTCGTCTGTCCGTTTAACCAAAGCTCAGGTTAGGGATTTGCCCTTGCCTTTATTGTAACTTTCTTTATCTAATGACACTACGCACAGTGGCCTCGCAGGTTTTGCGTCAAAGGTCACCAAGAAATTGTGTTCCAGGGGGATGATTTCCACAATTTTAGTCATTCACTGCAGCACTGAGAGCTCCTCTTCATTGTCAGTGCACGGTAAGATGTTGCGCATGGTCTCATCAGACCATTTCATGCGCACTGCTGCAGTGCTGACAGAGCAAATCCAGCCTTTGTAACCCCCACCCCCCCACCCCATTTCCTAGCTCGCATTTGATTGGTGTAGGCTGCTGACAGGAAGCTGTCAGTGTTAGCCTGAAGCGGAATACATATAAGCGCGGAGGTTAATTACACAATATTTAGGTCCCTCCGTCGCCTCCCCAGCCACACTGATGCCAATCACATCCTGATAACTGCCTAATCAAACGTAGGCTGGCAGCTCTGCGCCGTGGCAACAGTTACTTGATGGTGGCTCGACTGGCAGGAAGTGTGTATCCTGCTCTTCGACTCTTGGAGTTGGTTCGTAGACGGGTACAATCAGCCTCTCTATTATTAAACCCCAAACCCCATTTTTTTTTCTGTGAATAAGTAATAGGCCTCATTAAAGCCAGCAAAATAGAACCATTTGTCTTTGATGCAGAGTTTCAATACATTTTATTTCCCAACAGCATCCCCCCCCCATTTCAAATTCAGTCAGTTAAAAGCCGATTTTAAATACAGATTGACAAATTTGATTACCTCTTTCATGATCTTTTTTTTTTTTCTGCATCTGCAGTAGGCAATTTAGAAAGCAATAAAAAAACAAACATAAATATCCCTGGATGGTACTTGTACAACAGCATGTTGCTGTTAATTATTTCCTTCCATGACTATATTGCTCTATGGAGACTCGTATATTTAGAAAAGATGGAAAACTTCTACAGATTCCCCAAGGTAATTCATTTCAGAGAGAAACGTCATCAAACACACTTTTCATGACTAGTGTTTGAAAAAGAAACAAAAAAGGTTTGAAATCAAGTGGATGTTTTTTATTCTGCTTCCACCACGTTGGCCCTCATGAATTGGGAAACTGAATTGGATGGTGACACCTCTGAGGATAGAACAAAACACATAACATCCTTGATGACACTCTGCCTCGCTTGCAAAAGTGTCAACAAGACGTCGTTCAAAAAAGCAGCGACGAGAAATTAGGCAAGCCACGCCTGCTCTGCTTTCATTGTGCTCCAGACAAGGTTCCGCAGATATTTCTCGGTCCGCCATCATTCCGACACGGCAAACTGCCTTTGTTAATTAGCCGTCATCTGTTTTAAGGCACAGCTCATTGATTAGGTCATGATTGCTAATAGGACGTGAAATGCAGCTCCCTTCTCAATAGACTAGAACAGTGGTTCTTAACCTTGTTAGAGGTAGCGTACCCAACCACTTCATATGCACATTCACCGAACCCTTCATTAGTGAAAGATAAAAATATGATTTTTTTTATTTTTTATTCATTAATTCAAGACAGGCCCGGTGGCCCAGTGGTTAGCACGTTGACCTCATAGTGCAGAGGTCGTGGGTTCGAACCCAGCTCCGGCCTTCCTGTGCGGAGTTAGCATGTTCTCCCCGGGCCTGTGTGGGTTTTCTCCGGGTACTCCGGTTTCCTCCCACATTCCAAAAACATGCATGGCAGGCTGATTGAAGACTCCAAATTGTCACTAGGTGTGAATGTGAGCGCGGATGGATGTTCGTCTCTGTGTGCCCTGCGATTGGCTGGCAACCGGTTCAGGGTGTCCCCCACTTACTGCCCTAAGACGGCTGGGATAGGCTCCAGCACCCCTTGTGAGGATAAAGTGGTTCGGAAAATGGATGGATAATTTAAGACATAAAATGACACATTTATTAAAAACAGAAAAAAAGTAAACACAATTATTATAAAGTATACGTTTTTAATTGTGCACAAAATGAACCAGCTAGTGATGGCCAAGCGGGATCATATCATAACTAATTGACATGTTGCGTCGGGTGTGTCTTAACCTCCATGGCAGAGGCTTCCGTCGAACCCCTGAGACTGATTCACCGAACCCCTAGGGTTCGATAGAACCCAGGTTAAGAACCACTGGACTAGAATAAGTGACTGTATGAAATCCCAAGTAATTGAATAGGCATCTGGTAGCAGTCTTCTTCAGAGGTTTTGGACTGGATTCCATTCTGGAGTTGCCCCTGGTGATAGGTGCTGAGCAGGTGGACAATAGGGTAGTCTCCCTCCACCTTCGGGTTGGGTAATTCCAAACTTTTTGGGGGCATATCTGACGGCGCCATTCCAAATGCAATGTTTCTTCCATCGTTTTCATTTCGTGACAGTGTTTTATGCCACAAGGTAAAAGTACCCTGGTGCGTATAATTTACAAACACTATGAACAGTTTTATACAAGGCATAATGTTTTTTTTTGTTTTTTTTTACGATCCCTTGCCCCTTTTAAATGTTGCCCCCCAACTGGTTCTGAGAGCAAAATAATACATTTTTAATCAATGTAATTTTCTTAATCCTTTTTTATGCTTGGTCATGCCTGCTACTTACAACTGCCGCACACACAAGGTTGAAATTTATTTGGCATTCACATTCTGAAGACAGTGCTCCCTCGTTATTTCGCGGTTCGTTTATCACGGCTTCAGTGCATCACGGATTTTTTCAAACATATTCATAAAAAAAAATAAAAAAAATTCATATACATCGTGTACAGTACTGTATATGTTGCTCTATATGACTCGCTGTTGTTTTGCTGACTATTGCAGTTTCTCCTGGACCGTTTGCGGACTTAAAAAAAAAATATATATATAAATAAAATTTTAAAAAAAAAATAAATAAATAAAAATGTTAATTGGTCGCTACTTCGCGGATTTTCGTTTATCGCGCGTGGTTTTGGTCCCAATTAACCGCGATAAGCGAGTGATTACTGTAATTAAAAAAAAAATCCAAATCTTTTTTTTTTTGCCTCATGTTGATCTCTTGAGAAATGTGCCGAATGTGGATGAACAGGTGGGCCCATGCCTTGCAGGCATGTGAACCCAAGCCCTTCACTTTCGAGACTTTGCACCCGGGAGACTTTTGGTGGACATGCAGCCGCCCCACCCCCTTCTTCCCTCCGCCGCCACAGCTCCACAAACACAGTTGTTCATGAATATGGATTGCAGGCAAGGCTCCCTGGCACCATTAACGTGCCACAAGCCAGTATAAATCACATCACCATAAAACCTCCAAATGCTCTGATAAAGAAAGTGCCACGATAACAACTGGTACAAGTCAAGAAGACAAACACTTCTTGACGTACATTGTGGATTTGTTGCATCGTCTGTTCTTTAAGTCGGTCATAACTCAGAGAGAGTCAGATGACAATTGTGTCTGCACTTAAGGACTAATACGGTTTTGATGCAGAGATGGCAAACAATTAGAAAATTCCGGCGATCTCAACAAGGGATTTTTTTTTCCCACAGACTTTAAAAAAAAATAAAAAAATATTGTTGTGTCGTTATACAGACAGTAGGATTGGATCGCACATGTGCGTTGTTTCCTCTAAAAGACCTTCTCAGCAGCTGCAATGTTGTTGAATGAGAACCTTTACGACTTGGGCTTTATGATACACGTGAATATCGTGTATTCTCAAGCCACGTATTGAACATGATGGCCTTGCGTCGTAAACTCTTCTATTTAAGCGATGCCACCGCTGAAGGGAAATGAGCTGGGCTGCGGTGAATACGCAATGCAGCATCAGCTGGCTGCACACGAAAGATGCCCATCCAATTAGGCAAAAACACACAAGGTAGGACATTCGTAATAGCATGCTAATGATTCACTTTATCTCTCATCAGTTTTTAAATATGCCTGCTTTAGCGGAACCCTTTCAACTCCGATCCCATATTAAATCTTCTCATCGATGGTAAAAAACAGTACAGTCAAACCTCGGTTTTCGAAAGTCTCGGTTCTCGACCAATTCGGTTTTCGACCAAAAATTTCGAGTTTTTTTTATGCCTCGGATGACGAACAAATTTCGGTTCTCGAACAAACTGAGGGCACTTGAATGCACCATTTGACTCCTCTCGCCTTCCTTACACGAGGAAGTGACGCTTCCTCGTGGTGGTTTTCCATTGTGTTCAGTAAAAAAAAATATTTTCAAAAGATCGTGGTTTCGGATTTCGAACAATTTCGGTTTTCGAACAGCCTTCTGGAACGGATTATGGACGAAAACCGAGGTTTGACTGTACATTGCTTCAATGGGATTTGCTCTTGCTGGGTCAAAGACAGCAAGTCATCTATTCATCTTCTATACTGCTTGGTCCTGATTAGGGTTTGAGCAAGAGCTGCCTATCCGCACCACCTTTGGCCAAAAGGCACGGTTCACACTGGACTGCTCGCCAGACTTTTATGCAACACGTCTGCACAGAAAACAAGGAAGCTATAGTACCTGTAGAAAACCCACGCGAGCACGAGGAGAACCTGAGGCAGACAGGCTAAACACTGTTGCCTGACAGCAAGTCATAACTAAATGAATTATGAATTAAAAAAAAAAAAAAAGATTTAATGTCGACCAGTCAGAAAAGATTGGCTCCAGCTCCCTCTCGTCCCTAATGATGACAAGCGCTCTGGAAAATTGATGGATGGACAATTTAAATCATAAAGTCACAACAGCAGCCAGCGTACTTCTCTTAATGCTTTTCCTGACAATGTTGACCTGCAGAAATCAAACAGGCTTCTGTATCCCGAAAAAGAGGTGCCATGAGATATTTTTTGTTTTCTTTTTTTTCCCATTATTTTTTATTTCTCTAGTGTTTGAGCGTGGCTCCCTGAAATCGACACATGAATATGGAGGAGCCAAGCCTCCGTAAGGCGGCCGGGCGGGCAGGCATCTCCTCTCTTCTTCAGAGCCGCTTCAGATGAGCTTCTTTGCGGGGGGTCTGCAGTGAATTCTGGGGGGCAGCGCGGTGTCTGCGCTCTCAATACAAACGTGCCACTTTTGTCTTGAGAGGAGCCCTTGCAAAATTCATTGTTTCAGCGCTCAAAGACAGCGAACGGATACGTACAAGCTGATGTGAAAGGAGAGAAGATGCCTCTCGGCAATGATGCTAGAAGATTCTTTTTCTGTTGTTCATGATGCCTATATGTGAATATACTTCTATCTACAGTCAGACCTCGGTTTTCGTCCATAATCCGTTCCAGAAGGCTGTTCGAAAACCGAAATTGTTTGAAAACCGAAACCACGCTCTTTTTAAAATAAAAATGTTTACTGAACACGTCTGCTCACAATGGAAAGCAACACGAGGAAGCGTCACTTCCTCGTCTACCCGAGGAAGCGTCACTTCCTCGTGTAAGGAAGGCGAGAGGAGTCAAATGGTGCATTCAAGTGCGCTCAGTTTGTTCGAGAACCGAAATTTGTTGGTCATCCGAGGCATAAAAAAACTCACATTTTTTCCTCAAAAACCGAATTGGTCGAGAACCGAGGTTTGTCTGTATATGCATCAAACAGATGATCCCTTCCAAATGAGGTGAAAATAATCGATATCCACTACGACACTGAGGTCACAGCAGAGGTGGCTTTGTCAGTCCGTCAGTCATCCTTCCATCATTAGTTCAGGTTGGCCCAGTCCGTTCGTTGCTGTTCGTGATAGCCAATCGGCATCGCCCTTACTTCTGTCACGACGCAGGCGCAGAAAAAACAGCTTTTTTTTTTTTGGCGTGCATGCCCATGTGATAATGACGGAAAGATGACTAATGGACCGATGCGCCTAACCTCCCGTGACGTCCCTCATTACTTGATATCAAAGTATTTTTCTTCAATTTTAGTGATCAACTGAACCCAACATAGAAATGTGAAAAAAAAAACTTTGATGGATAGAAACCCGGGTCCATTGTAAATTACATTTCTACAGTGTACCTGTAGGCTTTACATCAGTTCACATGGCAACATCATTCTGCTTGTAACAAAGGCGTGTTTGTTTTAGTTGCTCTGCTATTGTAAAAAAAATAAAATAAAAATACACGCTAGGCTAATTATTAATGCCCCATTTTTATGAATTTCATAAACGATCAGTTCTGACTTCCTCTAGGAATTCCCACACCATGAAATCGTCCATTTTAACGCCACAGACGTGATGGCGAAGTACCGCAAATGTTCGCCTGTAATGCGATGAAGAGAACCGCGTCTGACCAAATTGGATTATCAGTTAGTTTATCAAACGTGTATATTAAAGTGATGTAATTACAAGCGCGGGGTTGGCTGCTAAAGCAATTATTAAGATGAGCGGATATTCCCAAATCACATCACAACGGTGAACTTCAACCTCTCCATACTGAGAAGGACTTGATATTGAGAGAAGGCTCGTGGTCTCCATTTACATTTGTCTTCGAAGGGATATCACTTCAATCTTCCATTTAAAATCACTCTGAGTTTCCTTTGTTGCATTTTTTAATTCACAGACTCTCCCAAGTAGAGTCAAACCTCGGTTTTCGAACGCCTCGGTTCACACAATTCGGTTTTTGACCAAAACATTCGAGTTTTTTATGCCTCGGATGACGACCAAATTTCGGTTCTGGAACAAACTGAGCGCACTTGAATGCACCATTTGACTCCTCTCACCTTCCTTACACGAGCAAGTGACGCTTCCTCGGGTAGACGAGGAAGTGACGCTTCCTCAAGTTGCTTTCCATTGTGAGCAGACGTGTTCAGTAAACATTTTTATTTTAAAAAGAGCGTGATTTCGGTTTTCGAACAGCCTTCTGGAACGGATTATGGACGAAAACCGAGGTTTGATTGTACTACGGATTGAGTTGCCCACGGTGAGAGGCTCAGAGCAGGTGTGGGCATACTTATTTGCCCCTCAGCCCCAGCTCGTTGCCTGTACCTTGGGGGTTCAACCCCATGAACATGAGGGGAGCCGCGCCTGGTTGATAAATCAGCTCAAACATCAGCTTGCGTGTGAAATCAAGGTTGCGCCCTGGTTTATGCAAGCACAAACCTAAAGTAAACCAGGCTCTTAATAAAACATTTCCTGTGTGTGACAGTTTCACCTTAAAACAAATGCATTCATTTTCCATCGATCCCAATAGAGAAAATTCAATCTCAATATGAACAAACTGGAGGTCAACCTCTGTATATTAGAGGTCAGATCGGGCCGCCCGAAATTCAGGTCGGGTCGGGTCGGGCTTCTCTCTCCCTGACTTTTTGTTTCGAGGCTGTGAATAGTTTTGGCCACGAGAGACCGTGGTTCGCAAAAAAAACAGAAGTCGCCTCATCACAACACGTACTGTACTAAACTCTTGCAATGACAATTCAAAGAACTCCTTCCAGTCTCTGTCGAGTATCCACCCGTCATTGTTCGTCTTTGTCTCTCTGCTTCTCTCTCTCAAAGTGCCGCGCTAGATTCTTAAGGACGTACTGCTGCTGTGGTTTACGGCCCAATTTTCAACCCATTAAAATGACGGACGGCTTTAAATTTTCCCCGTCCACTCTTAAAAAAAATCCGCCAATGATGGAAAATTGTCGGTTCATGTAACCGCTTCAGAAACAGAAATATAAAAGATGTAAAGGTTTATACAGTCTTGTTTAACTTAGATTTCATTACAAAAGACAGGCTTTGTTAGCAGAAATCACCCCCTCCTCCTCCCGATTCCTCACAAATAAAATATGAAATCTCGGGTTTGATTCGGGCACGGGCCTGCCAATCAAGTTCAGTGCTCGGGCTCGGGCCGGATCGGGAGTAAATACCCTCGGGCCGATTCGGGTCGAGCTCGATTTTTTTTAGGACCGATCTTAGCTCTACCGTTTATTCAACATTTGGAAGAAGCAGACAAAAGTCAAGTCATGGAGTTAATAGGTTTGTTCACAGGAACACGGGTCAAGGTTTTTGCCTTGGGGACAGGATTATGGCTGTGCTAATGACAAGCCATGCACTGGGTTGGAGGTCTGGTACTGGAGGAGCTTGAATTGACTCCTTAATGTAATTATATCCGCTCAAGGGGAGAGAAGGAGACAGAAGAAGGCCGGGAGTGATGTGACAGCCTCCCAATGACAAGCGAGAGAGCGTCAGGGGAGACCCATCCCTCCCTGGGTAAAGAGTTGCTCTCATGGCCTCGGGGCCAGGCACAACGGATTAAAAGATCCTCGCCACGGGCCCTGAAAACGCCACATCCGAATGCGGGACAGAGGGGCTCATATTAGAATAATGGCACAGGCAGCTCATGCATATAATTCATTGCTATTCCGGTTCTCTGCAACGGGTGTCTTTTAATTTTCCGACCCGGTCTATTATCAGTGGCGGAAATGTAAGCAAAAATATGCACAAGATGCTGCACTGTCCTTTTCTATCGCGCAACCATGGAAAAGAGTGCTGGCTCCGGTTGGCGCGCAGAGGAAAGAAAGAAGAGGGGGAAAAAAAAAAGTCCTTTGATGAAAGCACTGCAGCCAGACCCCCACCTACACTCTCCCACTCTCTTTTGCGTCCTTGCCCTCTGGAGTTAATCTGGCAAAGAGGAGGCAGCCTCAACCAATTTACACAGACGGCATTCCATTCTTTTTTTTTCTTTCTTTTTTTTAATGCCTCACCGTTAGCTTTTGCTACCCTTGCCCATACCTCCGCTGTCATCCAACTGTCTTTGTGCACACTCGCGTTTGTGCGTTGGATTTTGGAAAACAATCACAAGTCCATTAAAATGGAAGACAGTCCACACCTTGAGAAGAACCAGACGTTTTATTTGCGAACGGGGCTCGGATGGCAGTCGAAGGACCTGCTTGAATCGGAGTCGTGTGTGCTCGCCGCATCATGGAGAACGAGCAGCGTTTATTTACCCTGTTCATCACTGTGTCTGAGCAGTAATTGAGCAAATACAAACAGAGGTTTTTTGTTTTGTGACGGTATTAGTCACGCTGGTGGGAGGCGCTCGGGTAGTGCTCGCTCCTGTAATGTGTTCAATAAATCCTCGGCGCACACTGATCCTCTTGAATGTTTTGGAAGCAGATTCCAAAGCTTGTGGCCCATCAATTTTCTCTCCGCTGGGCTTGCCCGGATCAATTAAATCAAAGTTCAGTTCAACCGGATTTTAATTATTTAATGAACAGCATCTGGATCTTTGTGAGCACTGAATGGGGAGTTGATGAGAACGTTATTGGTCATGACCACCTTCATCTTTATTCTTGATAGTGTGTATCCATGAGAGAGCATCGTGTTGAATTGATAATCGTGAGACATTATTCAACTGTGTAATACCTTAAGGAGTATAAAAATACAATATTTTTAAAAATTAATTGGTCCATCATTTGAGATTTTGAGGTTATGAACAGCGCACAAAGAACGAGCTTGGCAGCTGAATAAGAAGACTTCCTCACGCGGCCCAAGAAGGCGCGCATAGTATACATGATAATCATCTTCATATCACAAAGATTGATCGGTGAAACAATTTCAAAGCCATTTCACGCCAAGCCGAGGAACACAAGCCAAAGAGGCTGAACACAAGTCCTGAATCTCGAAACCAAGCGAAATGATCTTTGTTTTTAACGAAGCAATTTTATTTTTTGGCCATTGTTCAGTTATTCAATATCTTTGAATATTAGCTACTGAAAGAAGAAACAAAGCTAACTGAGCTTTTTTTTTTTGGAAGGGGAAGTGGGGATGTCATGTCTGTCTTTCTGATTTGTTTTCAGCCCCAGCTGTGATGACGAAGGGCGTTTCCCTCCAGCTGGCGCACCTGTTTCGCGTTTGCCAATCAAGCCTGACATGGATTTAAGGACTGCCAAACTGCCCGGTCTCCTGTCGGGTTATCGACCTTGCTCGCTGGTGTGCTTCACGTGTTGTATTCTTGATGTCTTTCGTAGTCGTTCTCGTTTTGTCAGTATTTTCATGGTTACTTTTTTTATCGATCTTGAGCTTTGGTTATTGGACTTGTGATATTTTGTTTGTGTATTCACGGTGTTCTCTTGTACCTTGCCTTGGGAAGCGCCTTTTGTGTTATGCGTAGTTTTGTCCTGGCTCCTTGTGACCAGCGATTGCAATTTGTACTTTGTTGGGGCGCTTTTCTGTGATAAATATTTTTGTTATCACACTTTGTTTGAGCCTGCATTTCTGGAGTCCAAAACATTTTTCGGTTTGCTTCAGAACCTGACTGGGGGGGGGTTCCTAAGCAAGTGGAAGAAGGCATTTATTGTGTGTGTGTGTGTGTGTTCATAAAAATACAGTTGGTAGACTATACTGCATTTTGTCTGGATGCTGGAACTCATGTATATTCATCTGTAGTTTGTTCCTCCAGTGTCTGATGACTGCTCATGTCGTCTGGTGGTACCAACCTGCAACTAAAACCAAACATAAAAAGCACGCCCAAACTGATACACCGAGTATTAAGTACGACGGCAGTCAATTTTTGTATACCTAATTGTGGAGGGAATCTCTAAATCCGTGGGGGCAACAGGTGTTACTGTTTCTTTTAAATGGACTTATAGTATACAGAGATATGGAATTGCCACTTATTAGAGAATCTAATCAACGGTAAATGTTGAGATTGTCTTGATAATGATGTCGCCCCACTCCATGACTCACTGCCAACTGATTCTCAAATTGAGCCATTTCACTAAACGGATCCCCATATTATCTATTGACAAAAACTGAAACATATCATTGTGCATCCATATGCCAGCCCCCTCTAGTGACAGGCAGAAGAAATAACCGCCCTTCCACTAGATGACTGAGGGTATGATCAACCTGTCTATCCACTTGTTGCCATTCATGTCACAGAAGTCATGTCACGCAGTGACAAGTAAATCCATCCATCCATCCATTTTCTATTCCGCGTATCCTTACGAGTGTCGCAAAGCAGAGTTTCAAACTCCGGATGATATCCTGTGAACCGCCGCTCCACTGTGACAAGTATATTTGTGTGTAATTTGAGATAAGATCATTATTTCAGTTCATATACTTTTGTAGACAATTTGTTTGGTGGTGTGCCATGACATTTTTTACATGTAAACTACAGTGAAACTCCTCTACAACGAAATCAACATGGGTGAAAATACCCCCTAGTGTGAAAAAATAATCTTCATGCATTAACGCCATTCCCACTTTCCTGTTTCAAATTTGCTACAGTGAAAAACCCCCTGTTGTGAAAAATTTCTTGCTGCAAACATGATTTCGTTGTAGAGGAGTTTCACTGTATCACCTTCCTAAAATACGGTAAATAAAGTCTTTTTTTTCCCCCCAGTTTTCAGAAGACATGAAAAAACTGAAGTAAATACTGATCATGTTACGCTCATTCTGGTGGTAGAATGTAGCCAGACAAATGTATTTCCTATTTATATTTCTGTTCGATGTCACATGTCGTTTGAAGGGTGTGTATGGTGTGTCACATCAGCAGGCCTTAGAACCGCTCTCATCCCAATTTGCACAATGATGCATCAGCACTTTGGGTGCCCGATTGTCAATATAAGTCTGCTAGCACCTACTGCAGCCCGTCACACTCAATCGACTGGCTGACATGACATGTCCTGCACCGGTGATTGAATTACCAGCCATTTGTCCGCCATGATCGTCTTGCCGTCATATCAGCGTTAATCTCATTGCGGGTGTTGTCATCATCGTGCATTATAACGGAATCAAGACATTTTACTGCCATTGTCTTTAACTCGAGCTTTTCACGTGACCTCAGCCAGACTGATTTGTGCTTTTGTTTTATAATGTTCATAAATTCAATATTTGCTGTCAAATGAAACCTCGAATGGGGGGTGAGAAGACACAAACAAACAATGCAAAGCTCCACCTTGTTGTTGTTTGATTTACCGTCCATACAGATGAATCGTGCGGCTTGGTGAGAAGCTCATTCGGTTCGTGCAAACAATTTACAGTATGTGATGAGCTCTGCATGTTCGCACTGTATGTTCTGTGCTGCTCAGACATATTTCCAGTGAATTAATTAGCAGAAGTGTGCAGCATGGAGTAATTACCATGCAGGGGCTGGCGCTGGCTGAATTACGATTAGTATGTGAATAAATCCTCACTGGGGAGGTTTCGTTAGGGGGAAAATGCTTCGAGTAAACTGGGGTGTACCACAATGATGAACAAGGTTTTTGATGTATTGAGAATATATTCTCTCCTGTGTAATAAATGTTTGGAAGATGCAGCCGCAATGGTGGGTCCTCAGTTCGGAACACCATCATGTATAGTACGCGTTTTGATTCGGTCCCATTTTGGTGCATTTTTTATGTTGACAAACCGAAGACAATATTTATTGATTTTCACACTGACTTTAAAATCGGAATAAAGCAGTTTTCAATTTTATGTTGAATGAAGGTTTTGTACAAGGTGTCCTTGATCGCTTGGGGGAAAAAAAGAACGCAAGAATGAAGAAACTGGTAGAAAAATGTCATGTAAGTCACGAGCATTTTGAGTTTCTGCCAATGTTCTTGATAAACCGTATTTCAAATATTTGAATAGTTAATCATTATGATCTGGCGGAACAAAAAAGTAAACTAGTAATCACTGTATGTCTTTATAGAAAGGTGTCTGGGTTCAGATCCAGACCGGTGGGGAACTTCTAAAGAAATCAAACACAATTTCAGCTTGATCGGTTATTTATATTTTGGACATTTCATATTCAGTTAACAGTTCAGGTAACGTTTGCCCTTTCACTTCTACTGAGACGAACACAATTGTTAATAATTCAAACGATATTGGAATATGCATGCTCAGTCTCCCATCGACTGCTTAAAATTCAGCGACGGAGACTGTTCAAATATAGATTTTGTATTTCATGCAGAGAACATTAGACTCGGGGCACTGTGAAATTTGTTCTGTGAAAAATATAAAACTAATCAAAGTTTTTCCTTGTTTAAATGTTTCTTCGTAATTTACATGGTGGTCATTTTGTCTCGTTCTGTCATGTACAAACACATAAATTCTCCCAGCAGGAGGTTCAAGCATCACAGGAATCTTGCCACACTAACGGCCTTGCATGTGTAATTTATTATTATGATTTTCAGCCCATCAGGCCTTTTGCAAGGCACCCGGTGACACAACTTCACAGCAACCCACGGATGGCCGTAATTCATTGGCTGCAGTGTTCAAAGCCTCGTAGTTCACCTTGCTCCCGTGATGGCGACCTGGCCTGGCACGTTTATATTTAACGGGAAGATGAATGGCATCTGGGGCACCGATCGTGTGTCATGGCGTGAGTCACGATAAATAATGGCAGCCGATTGACGGGACACGGGACAGTAAAGGGTTGAGATATCAACATCCACGCAGGCTCAACCAACCGCGGTGTAATTTTGCAAGTCGTTAAATCACCAGCAGAGAAATATGAGTCCAAGGTTATTGAGTGCATCATGAGTGATGGAGGCTTAGGGAGTGGTCTGCAAGCCTCATGTTGTTGCGGAAATTAGATTTAACACTGTGTCATTCCCCGTGGGGGTGGGGGGGATTGTGAATAACCCTCAGAACAGTAGATATCTGTTGATTCTGATGTTGTTCGGAACTATAATAGAGGTGAAAATAAAATTGACAAATAACGTGCTGTGTATTCTTCAAAGCTTTTATGGTTCTGGAAAGGGTTCGGGAACAGAATCGGACTCTCAAAACGTGGACTCAGATGGAATTCAATATACAATACAGTCAAAACTCGTTTTCTAACGTCTCAGTTCTCGACCAATTCGGTTTTCGACCAAAAATTTCTGGTTTTTTATGCCTCGGATGACGAACAAATTTCGGTTCTCGAACAAACTGAGCGCACTTGAATGCACCATTTGACTCCTCTCGCCTTCCTTACACGAGGAAGTGACGCTTCCTCGGGTAGACGAGGAAGTGACGCTTCCTCGTGTTGCTTTCCATTGTGAGCAGACGTGTTCAATAAAAATGTTTATTTAAGAGCGTGGTTTTGGTTTTTGAACGGTTTCGGTTTTCGAACAGCCTTCTGGAACGGATTATGGACGAAAACCGAGGTTTGACTGTAGTTACAATATCCAGGGAAAAACTAAACTAACCAAAAACGCGTGCAAAAGGCAAAAGTAATAAAAACGAAAATCGCTTGTCGTGAAAAGACAAGAAGATAGCCAAAACACGAAGGATACAAAACCGAGACTAAGCTTAACAACAAAAATACTTACCGGTACTATGAAGAATGCATAAACAAGAAAGATAAGATACGCAAGAAAATACATGACGTGAACAAGAGAAATCATCTAGACTCTGGATGATCAAGAGTAGAATCTAGAGAATTCAACACTTGAAGTCAAAGTCATGAGCAAGGTGAGGAATAATCCGATAAAAGCTTGGCAGCTTGACAGTCCTTAAAAAACATGGCTAATTGATAGGAACATTGGCAGCAGGTGTGCACGCTGGAGCGAAGGCCCTCCTCTGCCACCTGCTGGAGACACACACAAGAACAGAATCGTGACAAAAGCAGATCTGTTTTTACACACCGCCTTCAACTTTACAATGGAGGGCGGGGCTTGTGTTGATTGGGATCGAGTATGTGCTATAAAGGAAGGTGTGTTGGGGGTGCGGGGGAATGTATCATCCCACTTTGTGAGGGACCAGATGCTGTCCCCTCAAGCAAAGAATTTTGCCCCAAACAGCACCTGTAAAAATCTCCATCTGTTGCAGTGGGCCCCGGAATATGTCAGCCCTGGCTGAAGGCTCTCTTACTGTTCCGAGTCTGGCTGTCTGGCGTCGAGGAGCTTGTCCTGTCGGCTGCACCCCATCGGCTGGTTGAGAGAGAGAGAGAGAGAGAGATGCTGTGGCAGTGTGACAGCAGCTTTATGCCTGTGCCATCTCTCTGGAAAGAATGGAGAGGGGAAAAAATATTCTCTCGTAACATTGAGTCCTGTGTCGAATGTCATTGTGTTGACAATATTGTAACTGGCCTCATCTACGAAATGTCACAAAAGGTGCTCTGTGCTTGCAGCTGCTGTACTTGCTTTGCTCCCTTGGATAGCAAAAAAAAAATCATGGTGATCAAGCAGAGGCACAGATGTTACCTAAAAGCCTGGATGTTGTTTTTGAGTGCGCCGATATAAAAGCAGAAATAAACAGTTTATGTGCTCACAAACCGATACTGATGCCTGCTCAGCTTTACCATTCCTAATGTGATAGTCAAAATCCATGAAGGCTATTTGTCTCAAAAGTGGTGCTTTTGCATTTGTACGGTGCTATTATTCATGTACACGTATCATAGCGTTAGCATTCTCCCTATGCTAAAAACTGAATTGAAACATATAACGACTGCTACGCCTCTCAGTTTTTATTTTTTGACAATGTTGTTTTCGACGTCAATATAAGATCGGACGATTGTTTCTATATATCGTGTTTTATTTAGCTGTGCGGCCTCTTCTGCGAAACCTCTCTATGAAGAAAACGCAGATTAGTTGTAAACATGTCAATAAAGTTTGGTTTATAGGCCACATGCTCATGAAAATGCATGTTCCACTTGCAAATGACCTCTGTTCAAAAACACCTCAGTCAAAGGAAACTGCTCATGGATCAACATTCAACTGTGAACTTTATCGTATTGTTTTTTGTTCAGACTCTTGACTCGCTTTCTTTCAAATACTTTAAAAAAATGTTTTTATGAGTTGTAACTTGTCGCTTTCACACCCGCGGACCACGTATCGACGCACATTCAACCCCTTCTTGCCGTAATCAAGGTATGAGCTATGCAGTAATTGAGTTAATGAAAAGCTTGGGGGGGCTTCAGACAACAGTGGACTTTAGCCCTTCTTTCCCAAGGTGGCTTAATTATGTGCCATATTTTGTAAAATGGCCGCTAGGGGTTGAAAGAACACTGAATATTCATCAGGCTTTCTTAACTGGCATTTGCAGACACAGTAGCACTTCAGCGGACTCGTCTCTGCACCTCCCTTGCTCAACTGAAGCAGTGTTACCGTGGTAGTGGAACGGCGAAACGCAGGTGTTGGGCCACACAGTACACGGCGAGTGCACTTCTACTTTATGTGCAAATAAGACAGGATGCACCAACTATGTGCCAAGTATAAAAATAAACAACAATCCCAATTAGGAGTGATCTGTTCCATCCAAGTGGATTTAAAACTAATCCAAATCCAACGTGGAACATAAGGGCTATATCCTCCCTCTCATTTGCCTTTGATAGCCAACGAGAGCAAGCCAAAGCATGTGGTGGACATTTGCATGTTCAAAACACGGACCATCGTCACGCTTCATTGCAACCCAAGTGCGTGTTGCTCAACATAAATGCGACATAAGAAGATTGTGCAGTGTAAAGTGGGATGTAATTGTATTCTCCAGACGAAAGCTGGTACCCAATCTCTTGCCATATGCACTTGCAGCAATTCATTTGCACGTCTGAGCATATTAATGCGAAGGTCCGTTCAGCTCTCTCTAACTCGCACACGTACAAAATGCAGCCGCCCGCACTATATTGTTATTAAATTGAAAAACTTTGTGCAACGATGACAATTGTGTTACAATTGAGAACAGTGCATCCAATACATCTGTATGCCACGGCTCCGGCGAATTCAGGATGTTCTCTTTAATGAGCGGAGCAGAGAGCTGCAGGGCATGACGGCGTGACTATACGTGTGGCTGTCGCTGCTATGGAAATGTTTAAAACATGATGGGAAGCTTCAGCTTTTCATGTGCAGACTGACAAGCTAACAGCACCGACGAATTGTTGAACAAATTAAAACTGATCTTGATGAGGACTGAAGAGTAGACATGAGGCGATGCCTTTTTATGCACTTGTCGTTGGGAATGAGCTGAGACAAGAGTTTATTTTCCTGTTTGGTAATATTTTTGTCCCTTGGTTTCTGATTTTTAGCGAATATATTAGAACATGGGTAATAGCACGTCGGCTTCACTGCAGAGGTACCGGGTTCGACAGCTCCGGCCTCCCTGTGTGGAGATGTTCTCCCCGGGCTTGCGTGGGTTTCTCCGGGTGCTCCGGTTTCCTCCCACATTTGCATCTCGTTGCACTCTAAATTGTCCCTAGGTATAGTGTGAGCGTGGATGTGCCCTGCGATTGGTGGCAACCTTGTACCCCGCCTACTTGCTGATAGGCTCCAGCACCCCCCGCGACCCTAGTGAGGATGAAGCGGTTCGGAAAATGGATGGATGGATGGATGGATATTAGAACATATAATTGTAACACCGAGGGGTGTCAAACTCATTTTTGTCACGGGCCACTTTAGGGTTACATCTTCCCTCGGAGGGCCGTTACAACAGTGAAACGAAATACAGTCAAACCTCGGTTTTCGTCCATAATCTGTTCCAGGAGGCTGTTCGAAAACCGAAACCACACTCTTTTTAAAATAAAAATGTTTATTGAACACGTCTGCTCACAATGGAAAGCAACACGAGGAAGCGTCACTTCCTCGTGTAATGAAGGCGAGAGGAGTCAAACGGTGCATTCAAGTGCACTCAGTTTGTTCGAGAACCGAAATTTGTTCGTCATCCGAGGCATAAAAAACTGGACATTTTGGTTCGAAAACCGAATTGGTCGAGAACCGAGACGTTCGAAAACCGAGTTTTGACTGTATTGTATATTGAATTCCATCTGAGGAAAAAAAAAATGCTGTGTTGAATTTACTCCATTTTATTTTGTCAGGTGGTTGCACAAAATATAATCATCTGGATCCAGACACATTTTCTTGAGTAGCTAGATGTATATCCATCCATCCTTTCATTTTCTGATCCGCTTATCCTCACGAGGGTCACGGTGGGTGCTGGAGAATATCGCAGCTGTCTTCGGGCAGCATGCGGGGGGGGGGGGGGACACCCTGAACCGGTTGCCAGCCGATCACAGCCATGATGTATAGTCTACTTAAAGAAAAGCTACATGGATCCAGATGATTATATTTCTTGAGACCTCTTAACGAAATGAAATTGTGTGAATTCGACCATTTTTTTCCAATATACATTTTGCCTAAATTGCTTCATTCCATAATCAATTAACACATTCAAGACCAAATGATCATTTATTTCTTTTCATTTGAGCAAATCTCACAATATTTCACCACATCTTGTGAGGTTCTCCTATAGTTATTTAGTTTTATGATGCAGCTGTATTTTTAAACTTTAACCGGTAAGAGTGTTAAAATGTGACTAAAAACACAACATTTTCTGAAGGCAACAGAGTAACTGGAAAATCTTTTTTTTTTCTTCCTTTCCCATTGTTTCCTATGGGAATTCAAACAAACCTGTGGTTGACCGGCGCGCCCTTACGCTGTGTTCAAAGACTCGCTCTGCTGTGCACTGTACCTTTTTTAGAGCTGTAATAAATCACAAATGTGAAAAGAGCTCGGAGCCAGCAATTTCTTCTTGAAATGTTGTCGTGATAATATATTGATGGTTGTATTTCTTGATTTATATCACAAGAGAAGGATATCGTTGGCGGCGGTGGAGATCGTTGCACCCTTTATGCTAATTTGTATTCATTTTCTTGGCATCAAACATTGGCTCAGCTGAAGAATGGCTGTCTCTCTCCGTGTCCTCCCTCCACAAATTCCACAAAAATAAAAACTGTGGGGCGGGGGGGGGGGGGGGGGCTCCTCTCTATCCCGGAAGACTCATGACTTCAGTTGGGCTTGATGCTGGGCCCAACCTGCTCTTCTAATGAGAGTGGCACACACGCAACAGTCCTGGTATGATTTAATTAAACGACCAGCTTCAGCCCGGGGAGGCTGAGTACTCAATACCAGGACGGGAGACATCTGCCCCCACAAGCACAAAGCCAGATGGACACCTATATGGGGTCTTTTAGTGCCAATTATTACGAGGATGGCATTGCTGCATCGGTGGCCTTGTGATAAAGTGGATCATACATAAAGCCGACTTCAACGTACTTAGTGTAAGGTGTGGTGTCTGTCCTTCACCCTTCTAGACAACCACAGCGGGACATCTAAAATTGAATGCCCAGCCACAACATTTCAGGTAGAGACATGCAAAAACTGACAACGGGGTTTACCTTATTACGCTCACATGACAATTAAGAAAAACTGTTCGATCACCCTAAATTGGATTGTGTCGATCAATTGCTTCAAATTTTAGACGAATAAAATAATATGAAAAGATGCAGGAAGTGAAATCTTCCATGTGGCTGTGCTCGCCCAAAATCAATATCTACATTCATTCATTCATTCATCTTCCGAACCGCTTAACCCTCACGAGGGTCGCTGAAGCCCATCCCAGCTGTCTTCGGGCAGTAGGCGGGGGACACCCTGAACCGTTTGCCAGCCAATCGCAGGGCACACAGAGACAAACAACCATGCACGCCCTCACTCACACCTAGGGACAATTTAGAGTGATCAATCAGCCTGCCATGCATGTTTTTGGAATGTGGGAGGAAACCGGAGTACCCGGAGAAAACCCACACAGGCGAGAGAACATGCAAACTCCACACAGTGTGGCCGGAGCTGGAATTGAACCTGGTACCTCTGCACTGTGAAGCTGACGTGCTTACCACTAGACCGCCCTCAATTTCTACAGCGTATGCAATTTATGGCAGCAGATAGCGCAGTTGTTTTAAATAAAATGAACAGTAAACCGTGTTTATCGCATTTTGGCCATTGTGGGTTTTCCACGCAGAATTATTCATTAGAATTGACAGTCTATTCTTAATTCAATTCATGTCAATTTTTTATTGACATCCATCCATCCATCCATTTTCCGAACCGCTTCATCCTCACTAGGGTCGCGGGGGGTGCCGGAGCCTATCCCAGCAGTCTTCGGGCAGTAGGCGGGGGACACCCTGAATTGGTTGCCAGCCAATCGCAGGGCACACAGAGACGAACAACCATCCACGCTCACACTCATACCTAGGGACAATTTAGAGTGCCCAACGAGCCTGCCATGCATGTTTTTGGAATGTGGGAGGAAACCGGAGCACCCGGAGAAAACCCACGCAAGCCCGGGGAGAACATGCAAACTCCACACAGTGTGGCCGGAGCTGGAATTGAACCTGGTACCTCTGCACTGTGAAGCTGACGTGCTTACCACTAGACCGCCCTCAATTTCTACAGCGTATGCAATTTATGGCAGCAGATAGCGCAGTTGTTTTAAATAAAATGAACAGTAAACCGTGTTTATCGCATTTTGGCCATTGTGGGTTTTCCACGCAGAATTATTCATTAGAATTGACAGTCTATTCTTAATTCAATTCATGTCAATTTTTATTGACATGAAATATTAATCTGACCTTTTGTAAACATACTGTTGGCCATACTGAGCAAAAAATTAGCCATAATAGTCGTTTTCATGCTTCCGTTTTAAAAGCTATAGGCTGGCATAATCTCATTTTTTATTCATGAGATCTTCAAATGAATAATAGATTGTGTCCTTTTGAGCCCCTGCGCCCTTGTGCTTATTCTTGTTATGAAGAGAATTCCAGATCATATCAGTTCGGCACGTTTCCTTTGGTGTCCTTTTGGGGGAAAAAAAAAAAGTCTTCCGGCTCCCCCCGGCCACTAATCCATCATGTGACCTCGCTTTTGCACATATCGTACATCATCATCTGTGATCTACAATACTGTGTGTGTGGTCTACTGTTCCGTGACGTGTCATATATTTTCTTACCTCTGTCTTCATAAGAAACATCCAACCTCAGCTTTTCTTGTGTTCGTTATTCTCCCCCCCCCTTTTCCTCAAACCCACCACCTTTTTATAATCATTTCACTCCCGCTCCATTCATTCCTAACCGAAATAATTACCCACGCGGTGTGAATGAATGTGTGATTATCGTACAAGGTAATGTGGGAACGATACACTCTTCATTACGGTTGGCCGTGTTTTGAAATGGCAATAATTAAACATCTGCCACATTTCAATTATTTCCACTTGTGGGGAAGAAGAGCCCCGAGCAAATGGGGTGTTGTGCCCTATGCATCTTGGGGAAGAGAATAATGAATAATTGAGATCATTATCTCTCTCAGCAACAAGATTTCTCAAAGAGAATTACCATAAAACATTGCTAATTTTAATGGGAGAACTAATTCAGTTCAAATAATTTGAGCGTAGCGAGAGGCGTGAATCTTTCACCCCCACTTTAGGGGGCGGGGGTGTGTGGAAGAAAGGAGCTTTGTTGTGTTTTATACATCGAAATGTTGCACTGCAGTTATTCCGGGTCGGCGAGCTTGATCTGATAATCATGAATGATTCGATTTGAAGACATTTCAAATGGCTATATTATCCCATCCGTGTATTTTTCTTTTTCTTCACCGCTTCTACGCGCCCGTAAAGGTCAACCAATTAATCTAACCATAAAGCGTGATCAATTACAATGCCCTGTTTTACGTAATAATCCATAAAAATAACCGTGTCTATACACTGTGCAAAGGGCTGACTCGAGGCACAAATACCACAAACCCTCGATTGGTTTCTCATCATCAGTCGGCTTTGCATTGTCTGACATATATTGCCAACTCGGTCCTTTTTTATATTTCCTTTGTCGGCTCTGAGCGAACAGCTCTGGAGGCATTGAAGGACGGTGTCAGCGTTGTTGCGTTCAAGATCTTCTCACCCCGAGCAAAACCTGCACCAGAGCTTAGAAGTTTCCGTCAGCCTTTGTAGGATCGTTGTTTTTACGTCATTCCTCTCTCAAAAACGCCTTGACGTATTTTCTTGAGCGTTCCCAACAGGAAGTGTTCATTGTTTTGGATCAAAAGTCATCAGAGAGGTGTATTAACACAGCTGCTCATCGCCGACAGAGCCGAAGTCTCCCGCGTTTGAGCGCACAATATCGGCTTATCCTCTTAATGAAGCCGCTGTAATCACACTGGCACAGGATGGTTGTCTCTCATTAGCACGCGGGTCGGGGGAAACGCTCCGCCACGCTTTGATGCAGTCAACGATTCCACCGGCGCTTAGAACAAAGAACGTCTTCCTGCAGGAAAAAAAGGGGAGGATGATTCCGTCAGTCTCCAAAACTGCTCGGAGTTTGTGGGGGGAAGCCTTTGTTTGGCTTCCAAAACAATTGGGACTGTTTTAATTAACTTTTGATTGTGTGAGGGAACAAATCACAGAGGGCTGTCAAGAGAACCGTGTTTGAAAAAAAAAAAAAAATCCTTTTCGATTATCTGGTGACCCGTGCAGTATGTTTTTTGTTCTACTGTTGAAGCCGATATCACTGTGTAGTTGACTCTGTTATGAACAATTAATCTCGGAAAGGAAGCCATAGCCGTCCCGCAAGGAGGTTTGATCAGGCCCGCAAGATAATTTAAAAGTGAAAAAATGCAAAAAAATGCATAAAAGACACGGAATTAATATTTTTAATAAGGTGTAATTCATTGAATATCCGACACTGTTTTGATCAGAGGAAAAGACAACATTGTTTTGATCAGAGAAGAAGACAACAGCAGCCTCAGTCTGTCACTGAGACAGACCCAACACAGCAGACGCTATCAAGGACATGTGAATACTTTATTCTTTAAACATATTATAGCACTCTCCTTAGTTTGTAAGGTGTAGTCAAGGATTACATTTAGATTTTATATGCTCGTGTAAATGGTTTAAAAATTCCTTTCTTTATAAATCTCGTTTAATCTTAAAAGTGCAGAACTATATTTTTCAATACCAATTACTTGTTAAGGTTTTGTGCCTTTGTACAGTCAGTGGGATCAGTTGAATGATAAACGTAAATTGCACATTTGTCTAAGGAAATCTAAGGAGCTTCATGAAATGTTTTGTAAAAGATCTGTTTATTAAATTTCAACATTTGCCGAATGTTCTTGTGCTTCTTTAGACCAAAACAAAGGAAAGACAGTCACGTCTCGGTTCTCGTCCAATTCGGTTTTCGACCAAAAATTTCGAGTTTTTTATGCCTCGGATGACGAACAAATTTCGGTTCTCGAACAAACTGAGCGTACTTGAATGCACCATTTGACTCCTATCGCCTTCCTTACACGAGGAAGTGACGCTTCCTCGAGTAGACGAGGCAGTGACGCTTCCTCGTGTTGCTTTCCATTGTGAGCAGACGTGTTCAGTTAACATTTCTATTTTAAAAAGAGCGTGGTTTCGGATTTCGAACAATTTTGGTTTTCGAACAGCCTTCTGGAATGGATTATGGACGAAAACCGAGGTTTGACTGTACATTATTTTGGTTATTTACAGCAGAGTATGGTATAATTTTTAATGGTCCGGCCCACTTGAGATCTAGCGAGGCTGTATGTGGCCCACAATGTGAAATGAGTTTGACATCCCTGCCATAGATTTGTGGCGAGATTGCCAACATTTGACAATAAAGTTGTATTCAATTCAATTCAATTCAATAGATCCTCCCAGAGGTCTAAAAAATATATCCCCCCACCCCCCCAAAAAAAACCCCAGTCTTATTCATCTTTAGACCAGCGCCAAGATGAAATTGTATATTTTTCCCATATGGGCAAGTTCTCTGCCCAGAGGCTGTATGTCACAGCGGCATGAGGAAGGTTAAGAAATGAGAGAAGACAACAAAAACAGAAAGCACAGCAATTGTGAGGGACAAATACCTCTTTTTTTTTTTTTTTTTTTCTTGACTCATTTGAGTTTCTCTGGTGGGGGCTTCAGTCCTACCAGGGAGCGTCCTGCGTTCTACGCTGATTAAAAGGCAGACCCACTCTCCTGCTCCCAGCAGTTTAGCCGCAGGCTATAATAGCAAACACAGAGGCTCTCCTAATTGTCTGCATACCTGTAGGGCAGTGCAAGTTAGTCCTCTAACCACATACTGTTCACTCACCATGTCTGAAGGTAAATGGTTTGGGGAAAAAAGAAAACAAAAAAGAAAAACGGCAATCATCATGGACTTGAGCAGCTGAGATTGGTTTAGAAACCCATTTTTAATTGTCAATGTAAAATTGAATGTGCAAAACGGTTACTATGTCAGGTCGCTGAAGGTGAAGGGCAGTGACACACTCAGTGACGATGCAAAGGGTAATTTGTTGTGCTCAGATTAGGTGTCAAGGTAATATTTTAGCAAAATAAGGGACTGGGAAATAGTAATAAGTGAAGAAAAAAAAATTGTAAAACTGCCAAATAGTAAAAGTGGAAATGACTTTGCATTTTTAATAGTTTTGTAATTCACAGGTTTCATCACACTGATGATGTATTTGGACTTCATGAAGTCTTCTTTGATGCGTTTATTGATTTGATTTAACGGTCCGCCGTCAATATGAGAGGATAGTGGCTTCGGTTGTTAACATTTCAAGTTTACACATGGCAGCCAGTGAGACAAATGAGCTCAATATGTGTCAAGTATGTGACTGTACATCATGATTTGTACTGTTTTTAGATTTATTTACAATCCTGTAATGTGAGGATTAAGTTAATGGATGTGCTTGGCGATGACGGTCAGGGATCAGTGCTTCCGGATAGATCATCTGTCAGTGACCAAAGCACCGGTGTAATTGTACCAGAAGGAAATCAACTCTCGGCTGAGGGAAATCAAGGTTTTAATTTAATTAAAGATAAGACTGCATACAAAGGACAACAATGAGCAGCTCTTTAGACTCTACAAGCTGGTGACCCTCGATCGCCAGCCCTCTGGAGATCCATTTAATAGCTCACTGCTCAACTGTTAACATGGAAATCTTGGAGGGGAACGGCACGATGATGCGCAAAGACACCCTGCCTGCGTCCTTTCCTTTATCTGATGGACATGACTTCGCATCACTTTAGATTTGTGAATCTGCCTCAGTGACGCCAACATTTTTATTTTATTTTTTTTGCCATGTCTTTTTTCTTTGTTTTTTTTTTCCTTCAAAATGTCAAATGTTTTTATTTGCCACGATGGCAATCAGGAGATACCATCTCGGAAACGTCATCAGCTTCGTGCGAGCGTGAGGTTTTTTTTTTTTTGCTGCTCAAGCACACCATAAGAAGCCGAATGGCGCGGTGGATTTTACGACTCAATAGATAAGCACGTTATCGACAGAGGGAGACACACCTCTGAATCCTGATTACAGCCACTTTGTGACACCTGGGGGACTGAGAAAGATGTCTTTAAACCTGCCGTAAATATTCACTGTGACTTAATTGTGCATGTGGAAGTGATATGAAGATCCAGTCGCAGCAGCAGATTTCGCAGCAATTTATGCAGCAGATCTGCGCACTTTGCCCTTCCTGCACTAAACCTGGAAACATTCAGTTGAACAAAAAAAAACTTCCATCGCTCACCCTCTGCCATTTTTTTCTTGATCCTTTATGGGTACCAACCCCTCGTTTTTATTGACCATCTCACTAATTGCAACCTGCATAAACAAAGCGTCAATGGGTGGGGCCGGGTAGTATAAAATGCTCAGATAATTAGTTTTGCCGAGGGAGGACTATGTCTGCAAACATTGATCTGATGCTTTTCTCTATTGAATGGTTGAGGGAGGGACGCAAGTGACGGTGACAGGTAGCTTGTGTCATGGATCACAGCCTCTCTTCAATGCCTCGCTCCCTGACTGGGGGTTGGCTGGTTACCAATTGATTTGGGATAACACCAGGGAGGAATAATTTAAGACATGATGAGGGTGTTTTAAAAAAAAAAAAAATTAATTATATGTTGCTGTTTTCTTCTGTCCACCTTCTAGTGCTGCCTCCAAATTGAGTGACATTCTATTAATGTAGATTTGCGTGTAGACATAATAAGGACAGATAGATAGATAGCGAGCTAGCTAGTCAGATAGATAGCGAGCTAGCTAGTCAGATAGCTAGCGAGCTAGCTAGTCAGATAGATAGATAGATAGATAGTTTATTTTCTATCTATCTATCTAACAACATTACATCATGAAATGTCAATTTGACATTTTCATTATCCGAACAAGACTTGAAGAAAATCCTATGAGATTGAAGTTCATCTGTCCAATGACTTTAATATGCTCTGCGACTGCACAAACTCATGCCCTCTACCCAGATGCAAATTCAGGAGAAAGGGTAGCAGCCAGTATCGTGCCGTCAGGGGCTTCAAAGCATTCTTTGCCCAAACACTATCAAAAGCACAGACCTACATTTCCAACTTAAATGAAGTGGCAATAATTTATTTCCAGCAGTTTTGACCAGAATAGCACATCTGAGCAGCCTATTCCTTCCTGAGCTATTTCCTTGCCTTTGGATGTGGCGGCACAGCTTGTGTTTAATTGTCCAAAGTTATTTTTGAATGCTGTGTTGCAAATAATCACGAGTCAACTCGTGCTTTGTCTAAGTGTTGACAATAGCTACTGTGTTCGTTGTCCCTTTTTTTCTGTCGAGAATGGTGTTTTGGAAAAGCCTCTTTTGTGAAACCTCAAAATAGAGCTGGCCCTTGAATACTGCTAATGGATTTTTAGTGACCCCAGGTTGTGGTGTATTTTTTTTCTTCTACAGATTGAACGTGTTGGAGTGCCTTGAGACACCAGTAGAATGTTAAATGATAAATCTTCTCTTCTTGCTTGTGTTTGAGGGGAGGTTTTACGCTGTTACTTCTGCTAGGCACTATATAGGAATAAAGATTATGATGGTGCATTGGGGTGCAGGTGCACAGAGCGTTTCAGGGGCGGTGGGGTGACCTTGGCCATGGTGGCGAGGCAGCCATCTGTCTTGGGCCATGAAGAGGTGACCCAACATCATTGTTTAGTCTGACGGGGTACACTGGGGTCACTGGGAGGGCCGGGCCTCTTGGGTGGAGAGCAGAAAAGGGTGTCTGAGCCTTATGTAAACTGGTGATAAAAACAATCAATATGTGCACAAGAGAGACTGAATGTCATCGCTTAAGGGTCCCTTTCAAAAAATGAAACACGCAATACGATGATTATCGTCGTTATAATGTGACCATCACAATAACCCCTGATCAAGTTGCGAGACATTTGATCGAAAGCATGAAAAGAAGTTATTCCGATATAACGTGCTCGCAGACTCAATTCAAAATGGGCTTTTAAATTCCCTCTTTCAGGAACATTTTAACAGGATCTATCATTATTTGTGTGAATGTCAAGACTGCTAATACCAACATGTGAAGTCTCCACTTCCTGCAGTGAAAACATGCTGGATTGAAGTTAGCATTTTTTTAAATTTACATTTATCTGAAGCTCTTCTGGAAATCACATATGGTCTACTCTCGACTTTATTCAAGGTGTATGTTGAGGACCCTTTCCTTTTTATTGGTATTTTAAATAGTTTTTGTTTAGATATTTTTGGATAATCCTTCAATGTTATGAACGGCTTTTCCGTGCCAGTGTACTTGACTGAATCAACAGTTACTGTGGTTGGTGCAGCCAAGTGGTGCATTGTATTTTACTTCAACGACTTCAAGGCTATGAAACAACAATCGTGTCAAAATAATGAATTCTGAATTCTATGGGATCACTTAAACAATCATTAAATAGTAACATTTTGTCCATATTTTTTAAGGGGCTACATGCACAACAGGTACCACAATTGATTTTCAAATGGAGTCTTATTATTATTATTGTTATTATTGAGAAACTCTGAAAGGCTTCTTGTTTTCTTCTTCTTTTTCTTTCCTTTCTCCTGTGGACTCTACAGAAGACAAAATGGGATCGGATGAAGCAGTCAGACATATTGGGGCCATAGCAGACAAGGTGTTGAATGATCGAGGGCCTATGTCTGTCCTTTCAGGGTTAATCACAACCCCGTAGCTCAAATTTCCCTTGGCAGTTTCAGTCACCGGTCTTTCTTTTCACCCTGGACTTGACCTGCTCAACTTGCACCTTTCTGCTGCTTTGATGTAATAGCAAGTTTTCACTTCTCACCTCATGCTCATTAGTCACATTTGTGAGCAATAACATCTTTTTTTTTTTTTTGCAAGGTCTATAAATTCACAGGACCGCAGTCACATTAATGAGTAGCCTTTTTTTCCCAGGTAGCTGTCAAGTGAAACCATCTCAATGTGTGTCATAGTTCAGTTATTTTACCCCATTGCTCTAAAGTGTTTTTTTTTTTTTTTTCAAAGGAGACGATAAATGTGTTATTATGTGTTAATCACAGCCGACTTCAAAGCCCATGCTGAGCTTCCTGAACTTCCTGCACTCCATCTGGACTTCCAAGCAAGAGCAAGCGAGATCAGAGGTCGTGCTGGAGCTGCTCTCTGTCTGCTACTAAGTGGATAAAGAGTGTCAGAGAGACGAGGAGCTCATGAAAGTCACCATAAAATGGAGTTTACAGCTTTGCATAGTAAAACTGACCCCTTCACATGCCTTGGCTCATTCGAATATCTAATAGAGTGCCGCAATACTGACAAGTGCTGGAGATGGGGCACGGTCGGTTGATGGCAGCTCTTGTGTTTTGTATGGTGAAGCGTTTGGGTTAATTAGTGCTCCATGTTTGGTCTTAACAGACATTTCGTTGACAACGTGGGGCGTTTGATCTTCATCATCATATGTGACCGAGACGAGACATTGCTACATTGAACGAAAGCCAACTTATTAGATCACTAAAACTGAATTACTGTACTGCGGTGTAATACAACAGCTGTGTTATGGACCCTTAAAAGCGTATCGATTTTTTGTTGTTGTTGTTGAGAGAAATGCTAAGCCAGATGAAATAAGACACAAACAGACTTTAATGTACCATTTTTGGCGACTCTGTTCTATACCAGGTCAATTCTAAGTGTGTGAATTGTGTGGATAGCTGTCGCTGCGATTTGCGGGTTAAGATAAAAGTCAACATTGGCTGGCCACTTAGTAGAGTCGAAAATATTACTGGACTTGAATTTTCCTACTCACAGGAATGGAAAATAGTACAAAAAGAGGTGCATCAGTATACCCACCCCACCACCCAAATCTTGATTATCACGTTGAGATGCAAAATCTATCACATGTGCTTTGTAGGTACTGAAGCATACAATGCTGTGAAAATGTAGTTGCCCCATTCCTGATTTCTCTGTTCTTTGCATATTCATCACACACAAAGATTTCAGTTCATTAAAACAATCACACTGCGAAAGCCCAACTGTACATATGGAGATATGGAATTTGAGCTGCAAAGGTTTGCGAGAACCCCAAAAATATTTTGGGGGCTCGCATCTGTCGCTTGACAGGTGCAGCCAAACTGTTGCAGGATTAAATAGCCATAAACGACTGTAGCCAAAATAAGATGAGGCTAAAATAGAACCAAAAATAGAATGACGGACTAACAACCAGAATTATGAAAATAAAACAAAACCCTAAAGATGTCCTGGACATCAATGATATTTAAAAATCTTGCCGCTTTGGCACTTCAAGCCTGACTGTGGACTCCACTGATTGACTGACTGATGAGATGAAAGAAAGAAATGAGTGGGAGTGGGTTTGTGTGTCACCAAAATTCAGCATGTACAGTTTGTTTGATCTTCGGAACAGATGTCCTTTTTGCCATGTTGCATATGTTCACATTGAGGTGAACATAAATTGTAACCCCAGGTGTGTGTAGCTCTATCGGTTCCTTTAAGCAAACACGTCTCTGAAATGGTTCATTTCATGGATGGTTCGCAGCACTATCCCCCGCCCTATTGAGTGAAGGTTGAGCCCGTATAAATGCATGGCTTTGCAAGTGCGCAGACAACCTTTTCCTGCTGCTCCAAGCCACTGTGTATGTGTGGGTGAAATGATGTGTGGTGAATCCCACTTTATTATTTTTGCACGGCTAGACACTTTCTCATGCGCCAGGCTCCATTACTCTTTCATCTGGACCAAGCCCTATGAAATAATAGTGGCCTGGAAGCTGCCACAATGTTCCAGAAATGACTTTTCCAAAATCTTGATGGTATCAAGCTCAAGAAATGGATAAAGAGGAAAAAAAAAAAAAATGGAATACACTGAATCAAAAGGGGTCAAAGGGAAAGTGATTATTTAGCATTTTCGTGTGCTTTATTGGACAGTTTTATGACTCGGATTGAAAATTTATCCGTGAATGCAGTTCATAGTGAGACATTGCTTGCGTAGCAATAGTCTCGTTTGTGACCCTTACGGCCACTTTATGGATAAAGCGCTATCCAAAGTACAAAATCCTGACTTTTGACCACTGACAATGACATTGACAGGATCACGACCTTGTGCAAGATGGAATATGGAAGACATAAGGCTTGCCCTGACCTAGGCTTTTAGTGCAAGTGATTTTGATATGCGCTATTCACTTGATGCTGACTGATGAGCGCTTCCTTTTCTTTTGGAACAAACAAAGAGGAACCCATAACCTAATTAAAATGATTCCCATCAAGGCAAGGCGACTGAAATAAAGAAGCTAGCGAGCTCGGCAAGCCTGCCAAACTAGCTGCTCTCTGGCTACTTGTGACGGTCAAGTTGCTTGCAACAATGCCCACAATTGTCTGCCCACAATGGCGGGCAGACTATTTTTTAAAGACCGTTGAACTGATGAAAATGAGCGTGTTGCAGTTGCTCCCGATTCATTTTTAACAAAACAGGCATACTCAAATGGGCTATATTACAAAGCAAAACCGCTATTAGTCTCAACGGCACTTCCAGTTTGCGGCTGCTGACCATTTTACTAAATATGGCGCCTCGCTGAAGTTGATTAATTATACTGTTAAATACTTAACCTGTGAATGAAAAAAAATGTGTTTAGTTCCCCTTCAAGCAATTGTAGTTGACCAAGCTAGCCAATCGCGAACAACACGTGTATGTTGTGTTTGGCTTATTTGTCATGCATCCGGTTTTCAAATGTTTTACCTTTGATAAGAGTGACCCGTAAAAGCTCCTACAAAGCTCCTTTGTTATAAATGTGAATTACACTGTGTATGTTAATGACAGGTGAGACAATGTTGCTAGCCGTATTTCTTACCAATGCTAATATTTTGTTTTAAAGGCATGGGTTACAAACACCCATATACAATAGTGTTTGAAAGTATTTTTGTGTCGTTGGAAGTTGCGCAGAAACTGAGAGGGAGCTAGCGCAGTACAGCACAAGAATATACACTCAGCGAGATGCAGTCAGAGCCTTCAAGACCTTCTCTGCTAGCCTTAAGACTAGCAAAAGAACTGAGCATTTAAACCTTACATGAAACAGTGTCAATTTGTTTCAGCAGTCTTTTGTCTTCATTTTGTAGTGTATAACTTGGCTTAGTTTAATTTCTTTTTCTTTTTTAATATCCAATCAGATTGTGTTACCACGTAATTAAAATCTACCCAGGGCATCCGACATAAAATATGCTCTGCTCATTTGAGCTCTTTAAAAAAAATACATTCATTAATCTCTCAAGGCTTCACTCTCTTTTGTCAGCGATTGTTATGTTTCCATTTGGCTGCTGTGAGGGGTGGTGTGTGTGAGGAGGTGAGTTGCTAGCTAACCCTTGAAAAGAAATAAAACTCACCTGAAGCCACAGTGCAAATTCAGCAGGGGGTCGAATGCCGGGGACTGTTACCTTGTAAGCTGTCGCCACCCTAACTTCCTCTTTAGCCTGCTTTAGCTTGAACACTTAACCAGTCCATTAAGTCAGACGTGTGCACTTATGTGTTTCTAGATTCTAGAAGGACATGTTCACTGTTGACATCGTTCAGCTCATCTGTGCTTAAAGGAGCAGGAGGGATGAAATGCCACCTGCTTGTCTGAAGACTTGCTGCAACATTACTTCTGCATTCATTGAAGCCGGCACGCCATCTGCATGCCAATTACACCGTCGTACTAATCTCCCCCTACCACATGCGCACTCACAGTCCATGCCTTTCAGTGAGTGCACATCCCCTGTAGGTACGGACACAACATCTGTAAATGAACTGACAGTTCTTTAAAGCAGCCATAATTGACTCTTGCTGAATTTTAGAGTCATTACCGAAGATATCACTGCTCTACCTGACAAATTGTCTTCACATTATATGTCGTTATCCAATGTATTCCAATGAAGTACAGTATAGTTGGAAGTACACAATGGTCGAAACCAGAGTTCGGCAATTTAGTTCAGCCCTGGGCCACATTTTTTTTTGTGAACAATACAATCGTGGATCAAAATGTCATTTTCATGAGTTAATCATGATTGTGATGTGACAGTACCAAAGTACATACAGTCAAACCTCTGTTTTCGTCCATAATCTGTTCCAGAAGGCTGTTGGAAAACCGAAATTGTTGGAAAACCGAAACCACGCTCTTTTTAAACTAAAAATGTTTACTGAACACGTCTGCTCACAATGGAAAGCAACACGAGGAAGCGTCACTTCCTCGTGTAAGGAAGGCGAGAGGAGTCAAATGGTGCATTCAAGTGCGTTTGTTCGAGAACCGAAATTTGTTCGTCATCCGAGGCATAAAAAAACTCAAAATTTTTGGTCGAAAACCGAGACGTTCGAAAACCGAGGCTTGACTGTAGTTTTAAATTTGCTGTATACTGATGGGCGGCCTGGCGGTTGCGCAACATACGGCTAGCATTATTGATTCGTCTCCACCGCAACTGTTGTTTTGGATCAGAGGACTACTCCACATGCAACGCAAAGGAACACTTGCACCAACTGAGGCAATATGAGGGAGTTGTTCTTTGGTAATCATTTTTTGAAACCCATTGGCTCTTAAAACACTTTTGCAGAGGTTTAAAATCATTCAATCGCCTACACACATGACATCGCTCCATGTGCAAGCAGTACTCGTATGGAGGTTTTAAAGACGGAACACCTGAAAAAAAATATATGTCCGCAGTTGTACACGCAAAAGACCAAGACCATCTATTTTTCTGGTTTACCTCTTGCCAGATTAAGGCAGCAGCTAGTGCCTCACCAGAGACAAAAACAACCTGTCTTGATTTTTTTTTCTCTTTATCGCGCTGTATTTATCTCTCATGACAGCACTCCAGCAATAATATAGGACATACAAGACATACCTGTGTCAAGCTTCTCTACAGAGAAGGTATCTGTGGCACTTGACTTTCATCAAGGGATTAACCACATGGTACTTGCCTGGCTTTGGACACATTGCCAGCGCGATATTCATATTGGGCGGCTTGGATGAGCAGCAGGTCAAAAATATCCCATAACGCTGCATAATACTGGTAGCAGTGCCAGCAGCTGCCCCCGTCCCTTTCTACCACCCCCACACACCCCGATATGACATTTCATGTCACAATTTTGCTTGCGCAGTTTTTATTGCAAGTCTTTCTACCAAATTGGATTTTAGCTCAAAGATGATGTTCCCAAGTCTAGCAGCGGACACAAATTACATTGCGAACGTTATACAGTATTAACACTTGGATAAATGTGGTTTGGAATAAAATGGTTGGGTAAATTTAATTCAGATTGTCCACAGCATAAATGATGAAGTCTGAACCCTTTATCTCCTCCAAAGGCTGTAAAACAGTCCCACACCTGATGATTAAAACACACTGGGATTAATTTCCATTTTTCTGCCACTTGACAGTAGATGGTGTCTTCTATATGATCTGTTTGACCCCAGGAGCTACATATAATCACGATGTAAATGAATTCATTAGTTGGCGCTGTTAAGAGAAAAAGTCGCTGGAGCGTGTATCGGATGGAATCTTCCAGAGTTAAAATGCAGATTCTGCTGTGATCACATTTAGTTCAGACAAACAAGATACTTCGCCTATTCGACTAATATGCCCACGTGGGGGCGGGGTGGCCATTGGGAAAATATGTTTTTCCGAACGGGCAGCGTATTTCTGGGCATCACGGCTGGCCAACACTTCTCCCGTGCCGACGATCATTTTTCGACATGTGACTGCTGCAACCAATCACTGGCTAGGTTTCGACCTGTTGACGAACGGTTTTCAAAGCATGATGGGCACCCCCATCTAATCGACGATTATTTTTCGATGATTATTTCCGAATTGTGTTCGTGTGCTCAAGGCAAACTCCACCTGGCTAATGTCACAGTCAAGACAGCTGATTGAGAAGAGGCACTAATTGTGTGAGATTTAAGGATGAAAGCAGTCACCCTATGCAAAATGAAGTGAGGCGCTAAAGCAAGTCATTATACGTTCTTTCATTTCCTGAATTACTTGTTGATGTTCCAAGAGGATTCCAAAGAAGCAATTTTAAGTGGGAATTTTTTTTCTTTTCATCCCTCCCCCATTTCCTCTTGTGCTGATCAATAAACAATTTGCATAACTTCCCCGCATCAATAATAAATGTGGCCGCCAAAGGTCTCTTCACCTGCAGTCTGGTTTTGATGTTTGCTACTTTGAAATTCACCACACGCTCAAACCATCCCAGGGGAGATCCTCATTGTATGCATGTGCGTGTTTGTGTAAGATGAGCGTGTTTGCATCTGAAATTTGTATGTGACTTGTCTTTTACAAGTCTGCCGACCAGTCCAGGTGGTGTACCCCACCTGTCGTCCTAGTCAGCTGGGATAGGCAGTAAGTAGCTCTCCTGCACTTTCGAAAATGGATTGATGGAAATCTGTCTTTGTTTGCGGCTGTTTCCGTCACAGAGGTGGCTGTGCTTCTCTAAATTGCTCACAGCCGCTCTGTCAGAGGGGTGGGGCAAATGATGGTGGTGTTTTTTTTTTCTCTTTCTAACGAGGAAAACAAATGAGCCTACACGACCACACAATTAGGTGGAAGTCATGGCTATGTGTCGTCTTTAGATGAGCAACATGATGGCCTCTTTACCCCTGGCGAGAGGAAAGCCCTGCCCCAGGAGATGGCTCATTAGGGCTGAGGAGGGGAGGCGCTGCTGACAGTCAACACAGTGGGCGTGGTAAGGGGCCGGGGTGGGGGGGACCACTGCCAGTCAGGCACGAGAGAGATTTAAGCCTTTGACAACGAGTACCGTTCTGAATCTGCAGTGATGTCTAATGCAAAGTCACACACTGTTCGCACATACTTGTTGCCTCCTCACTTGTTGCAGTTTTGATCATGCAAAAGTATTTTCATAGAAAGAAGGATCATTTATTATAATTTAAGGGATCCTACACATCAATAGAGCATGCACGCATGGTTGTCAAGAAGGTGAGATTGGCTGCCCACCTTGGTTCAATGGGCTTGAAAATGCAACCGCAAAAAGAAGCATGGTGTAAATAAGAACCATAAACAGATTTATCACCTGACGGTATGGAGGATGAGATCACTGCATGAGCTCGCCTTTGTTCAGTGGGCATGGCAGCGCGTGGCCCCATTGGGGAAACATCACTGGGACTGTAAAAAGCCGGAAGAGTGCCACCACATGGTCAACATTGGAATTGGTGGTTTTCAATTTCATGACCCATTGCATCATACCATTGCTCTCAGATTGCATAGACATTATTTTGACCGTTTTTTTTTTTTTTGGTACATTTCTCAGATCAGAATTTAATTTCTCAAAGCTATTTGTTCAAGTTTCACATCACTGTGTCACTAAAACTTTTTGAAGCTAGATAGATAGATAGAACGATAGATAGGCTGAGTTAGTGCTCAGACACCCAGAATTTTAATAACTATAACAGATCACTGTGGAGGCGTTCTATGTATTGGTTGGTCGTGGTGGGGTGTGGCGGTCTCTTTTTGCAAATGGATGTGATATGTGTGGACGATAGACGCTGTGAATCAAAGCTTTATGCCCTTTGCTCAGTACTAAATGAGATGCAACCATAAAATCCTTAATGGCTTTTTTTTTTTTTCCTTTAACGTAATGGATGTTTTAATACAAGATGTCACGAGAAGGGACTGCTACTAGCGAGTCCTTATTGCGTGACACGTTCGCCTACCCTTGTAGTGTCCGGGCAGTAGACGCGGCACACCCTGAACTGGTTGCCAGCCAATCGTAGGGCACACAGATGAACAACCATTCACACTCACACTCACACCTAGGGACAATTTAGAGTGTTCAATTTCAAGTGCTCCATTAAGCTGCCATGCATGTTTTTGGAATGTGGGAGGAGACCGGAGTACCCAGAGAAAACCCACGCAGGCATGGGGAGAACATGCAAACTCCATACAAGGAAGTCCGGAGCCAGAATCGAAACCTGTACTTCTGCATTGTGAGGCCGGCGTGCAAACCAGTTGACCACTGTGCCGCAGGTAGTTGGCATATTATTAAAAAATATATATACCGTCATTTCTGGACTATAGACCGCACCTGATTATAAGCCGCACCACTACATTTTTAAAGGAAAAAAATATTTTCGTACAAACATAAGCCGCACCTGTCTATAAGCCGCAGGTGCCCATATTGTTACATGAGATATTTACAAAGAAAGACGGTACACAGGCAACCATTAAAAAAGTCTTTATATAGGCCGCTTCATTAAATAAGCCGCAGAGTTGAAAGCGTGTGACAAAAGTCGCGGTTTATAGACCGGAAATTACGGTATATAGATTAAAAAAAAAAATGTAAGACCATCGTTGAGGCTTTCCATCAACAAACACGTTCTTCGGATTTTAGTTTAATTTCATTCATTTTGTCAACAAGCTGACGAGAGGAAATGCAAGACTGCCCTCATAAAAATATACCCCACGTGAACTACTTCAAAGAGAATTAAAAACCTGTGCTGGCATGCCTTCTTTGAAAACAGCATGAATACACATTTCCCCTTTTATATTTTACATCATAAAAAAAAAACTAAATTCTTTGCAAAAAAGGAGACTCTCACCTTCTTCCCTCATTCCTTACAAGACAGATTCAACAATTAGCCTGCCAGAAAACGACATGTTTTAATTAACTATCGATCACACCACAAGCCCCCCCCCCACGTTGTCCATCTATGTCGTAGCACGAGATTGTCTGGCCCCGGACACGGGCCACCCGTGTCCCTACGGGACCGCGATGTCACGTCATTCATCACCGGCTTCTGAAAGGCACAAAGCAACGGCTTCCTTCACCTTCGAATGTCCCCACAAGGCCTCGCTGCTCTCCCGTCACCCTGTGTGCTCTCCCAGGGGAGGTTTCAATTAAACAGCCCAAATATTTGGGAGGTTTTAATCCGCCTTCCACCTTGTTTATCTCTCCCACAACCACCGGTGCCCAGCCAGTGGAGCCAGGAAGAACACCATCACTCTGTTCTCCTTTTTTTATGGAGATTAGAGATGCCGCGTGTATGGGATTAGTCTCTTTGAGCCCATTTGGAGGCCATGAAGAGAGCGTCTCACGAGACCGCAGTGTGACTGTTTAGCATCAAGCCGCAACAGAGTGAAACAAGTGGATTAAATTAGAAATGGAGTAAACTTTGCCGAAAAGGAACGAATGGTGAAAACGAATGGATAATCTTCTTAAGCACCTTTTTAATGCCAATAATTCATGCGGCAAACATCCTACTCGCATTGCGGCACATGACTTTTGCGGCGGGGGGATATTAACAGCCCACAATAATAGTCAGGGGTCGGGATTTTGCATTTGCGCGAACGTTGTCGACCATTTTCCGACAATGTTTTTGTCTCGCAAATAATCGACCCCGCGTGTGCATAACTTCTCAGTGACAATCTTTGGCCTGCGATTTGCTTGGAAACAGCTTGTTAATGGTCAATTGATTAGGGCTTAATGGGAGTATTGATCGGGGTGTTCCGCAATGTGATTTTCTTTTTTTTCTTTTTTAATGAATTTTTTTTTGTTCTCAGCTCAATTTGGAATGCTGTCATGTTTCCGCGGGCCGCTGTTAAATGCACATCATTACTGTTCTTCCAGCTCTTCACTCAACTGGTAACAGAGGCACCAGATAAGGGATATTACCTTGAGGGATGGTCTTGGGGATCATTTATTCCCGCTGTGCTTTTACTTTTCTGTGACGTGAGAACCCGCAAGCGGCTCTCTCTTTGACACCAAGCTCCGCCTCGTAAACAATTGTTTTTTTGTCTTGATCTGCCACTGCCCATTTCAAACCAGGGAGTCTCTATATTCTCTTCGTCGATCAATACATAGATGCTCATTTGCACACTCCAGTCACAGTCTTAATGCACTCTTCATTAATGAGCTACTGTATCTCCGAAAATGGTCGCAGAATCGAAAGTGATTCAGGCTGATCACTTGTAATATGCATTTAGAAGCTCGAGAATGTGGATCATTTGGTGATAAACGTCTTGTGTGTCGTCCACGAATATGTTTCAGTCCTACTATGAATGTACAGTGCTGTTTATCGGTCTGTGCCAGAGAAGCCGCTAGAGGCAATAAAGACGTCTTGGTAAAGGATGAGAGTCCCCCGCTTCCAGAGAGCTTCATTACTCATCAGACACTGTTAGGGAAATTTAGGAACTTAATTTTGTCTTTCCAGGCGCCTGACACAGCCGCGATTCCAACATTGTTATAGTGGAGACTGATGTGTTCTTCAGAACTAATGTGCACTTGGCCAGCAATCCCTCAAGGAGAAGGATGATCTCTCCAGCTGCATTTTTGGAAGTCATGCTGAGCTGGGGGGGGATCTGAGCTCTCATTTTCTTGCCTCTGTTATATGTGGTAGTACGAAAATGTGCTCATTTATTGCAATTGTTGATTCTACATTCATGCAATCACTTTACATTCCATGCATACTGTATTACATGAAATAGAAGTATGGAAAACACATCTTGGCCTTCTTATGCTTCTGCCACTCTGTAAATTAGTTACCGTATTTTCCACACTAAAAGGCGCATCGCAGTATAAGGCGCACCTTCAATGAATCTCCTATTTTAATACTGTTTTCGTATATAGGGCATTATATGACACATAGAATAGAAGCTACAATGGTGCCTGAGGTTGCGTTATGCATCCACTAGATGGAGCTACGCTAAAAAGAACACAGTACAATACAATCCACCTTTAGTTCATGTTTATATAGCGCTTTCACAACCGGTGCAGCTGTAACAAAGCGCTTTACAGAACATTTAAATGACTACATCCAAGAAATCAGAATATTGATCCATGTATAAGGCGCATCGGATTCTTTTAGGTGCACCTTATAGTGTGGAAAATGCCGTCATTGTGTGCTGCTCTTAATCTCCAAACATTGTATGTTGGCATCGTTGTCAGCTCTTAAACCACCGTAATCTTAAAATATTACTTGCAGTTAATAATGTTTTTGTTTCGTTTTTTAAAATTTTTTTATTGGCCATTTTGATCTTGGTAAAAAGACGTTTCAATTCCCGACACTTCCAATGAGGAAAATGTGTTCAACCTTGGAGGTTCCAATGTAGTTCGTGATCCTGTCTTCTGTTTTTATATAATAATATTAGATTGAATCTGTGAATCTTTGTCCATTGCTCTGATGAAACAAGTAATTTGAAAACATCAGATTGGTACTACTAGCCCTTGTCAGTTTTATTATTCATTTATTTTTTTCATTGACAGCATTTCCAAATGTTTAGAAAATGCTAAAGTATGTGCTCTTTAATTAGACTTGATTTTCCATCATTAAAGCCAGACTGTACTCTCTGGCCTTCATTGGCCATAAAATCCTCTTACATTAGACCACACTCGATGCAGCTTCATTTTCTAGTTGTGTCGAAAAAAGATGGGCGGAGAAAATCCATTTTGACGTTGCTCAGGGCTTAAGATATGACCGTGGTTTATTTTTATATTGCCGCGCTCTTGTACCTGGATCTCCATTTTAATGGGCTAATTAGTGGGCAGTTATGCCAGCTGCCTGCGTCTGCCTTGGCCAGAGCGCAGCATCCTCAGCTGGCAGACTCGGGACAGCCGGCTCCTTTGCAAGCCTGTCATCGAAATCCTTTTTCTAATCCTGCGCTCCCCTGCTGCGAGCCTGTTGTTGCTGAAGCGCCATGCGGAACATATGACAGCGCTGATAAGAGGGGACTTCATGAGATTGAGTCAAATTAAAAAAGGATCACTCTGCATTATTAGCCAAACTTTGGCGGGAACGTTCTCACACTGGTAAGGATCCCTTGTCAACAGTCGTGTAGTGACACTAAATGCATCTGGCTGTCATCGGGGTTCGCCTATGAAGAGGGGCGGATAGGCAGCGCTTAGACTTAATTATTTATTCCCCTCATTTCCTCATCTTAGTGAAGTATGCGGATGTGTGAATGGCGTCTGATGTAAAGGGGGATTGTAGCTGCTCGACCTAGAGACAGTCGCGGCTTTCCATATGATTTGCCGTGCGGCGCGACTAAGAAGAAGCTTCGGCTTCCACTCACGAAGAGATGAAAGAAATTGAGGATCGTTACTTGACTAAAGTTAGCTATCTAGCTATTCGTGGTGCGACCGTTATGGCGGCATTCTTCTTCTTGATGCTGCACAAGCATCGAAAATGGAGTCCAGAACATTCAGAGATCCTCCAGTATCACTGAAATTAAAGAAGAATTGACCAATCAGCCATTTAGTTTCCCTCACCAAATTGAAACCGAATCATTAGACTCTTTCATTCCCTTCTTTTCTAAGATGCGTATGTCGTGTACAGTGATCCCTCGCTCAAACCCGGTTCACTTTCTGCGGCTTCACTGTTTCACGGATTTTTTTGGTGCAGTTTTTTAATGCTTTTAACACTTTAAATCAGAACGTGTCGGCGGCGACGCGTGTCGACAGTACAGTATTTCCAAAAACTATTATAGTTATTTGTTGAAAACGTTTGTTTTTTTGTAATTGGGCCTGAAAACAAGGTTTGGTCTTTGATTTCATTGTATATATAGTTTATTATTGTGTAATAACTGTTAAAAAAAAAAAAAGTTCACTACTTCACGGATTTCACTTATCACTGTTTTTTTTGGAACGTAACCCCCGCGATAAACGAGGGATTACTGTATATGCATATTTGGACATGGATAATGTCAACATACAACACTGTTGCCTGTTGTGTTATTGTTCTTTAATCAGTTTCATTGCCTTGATGCATCCTGCCTAAAGACCATGTGATGATGGAACGGCCAGTCAGATAATAGAAATGAGGCACAATGCTTTCGATATGACCACAGAGACCTTGAAGTGAGTCTTCGACTCTGACTTCTTTTGCGGCAAAAAGAGGAGTGAGAGTCATAAAAGTTGAATGATGACTTTAATTCACGGGTTGAAAGGGTTTAACATGATAACTTGTTCTGTTCCATAGCTCATCAGTATGGTTGATGGTGTGCTATTTGTAAAAAAAAAAAAAAAAAGGGGGCATAAATGTCTTCATGCATTCGCTTGAAGGGTAAATTGAAATGATAGGTTTAAAAGTGCCTCTCTGTGCTTCTAATATGCCCCATGTGTTAAAAAAAAAAGACAGAAATGTCTTTTGTCGCTGGTTTGTCTGGTGCAGATAGAGACCCCCCCCCCCCCACACACACACACACACATATCAAGCGAATAAAAATGGCCTGCATGTTGAGAATGGGTCTCAGCGGCTTCTGATTGATTTGGCTGTAACAGTGACAACAGGCCTCCCCTGCGTTTCGCTCCGCATAATTCTTTGATTAATGCCGAGTATCCCAAAATCGCTCCACTGCAACACAAAAATCGAATTAAATCACCTGGATACAATCTGTAATTGATTGAAAGTGTCAAAAGAAGCGGGTGATACCATTAATAATGTGAAGGACCTCTCAAAAAAAGGTGTATTAAGAGGTTTCCTTTTAATGGTGTGTTTATTTGGCCCATGATACGTTCCATCACGCCTGTGTGGCGCTATCAGGATGTCACAGGTGACGTATAGGTGTCGAACATCATCTTTCTTTTCAGTCCCTCTTTCACCCAGACATATTCCGATGTCACGACACTTCCCCACAGGACCAGCCCATCGACACGTACTATGTCTCTTTGTGTACAAGATCACGAGCCACAGATCACTAGACCAATAAATGGGAGCAGTGTGCACCTCACAGTGTATGGACTTTGTTTCGAATCAATACTGTAAATTATTGAAGACGTGGGGTGGGGATATGCCAAATCATATTCATTGAAGGGAGCCACGTTCCCCTTGGGCTGCCAATAAAGCAACTCATGTTTTATTTTCGTTCCCGCTGTAGCAAGGAAATGGCGACTTTGCCACATTGTATTTTTCATGAATAACAATTACACATTTTCACAATTTTTCATATGCGAGAGCCTATTGCTTTATTTCTGTGCACAGTGCATACACTCCGCTAGCGCACTTCATTATGGATTAGGCAAGCAGTGGTCCAAGACGGAGCAAACAGATCAAAATGAAAGGTGTCACTAATTGGCTAAATGGCGTGTCCACAACATTTCATTTACATTCAGAAGTATTTCAACAAATAGCAACTGTAATATACATTATGTTAAATAATAGTTCTGCAAATGTCAAACAAAAATATGCGTTTTTATTTAGTAAGAGCAGGTTTTTTTCAGGTGTTGTTTTGTATACAGTGAAGGGTTGTCACTTTTAATTGATAATCCTATCAACTATTCAGTTGAATGAGTGAGTTATCGGATGGATTGCCAGGCCTGCAATTTCATCGTTTTTTTTTGGGGGGGGGGGGGTTTGTTACACATTCCCCCCCCCAATAATCTCCTCCCTTAAAAGTCACAGGTACTCTCTTTTTAGCAACATGTTGCTAATAGACGTGTATCTTTGTCTGTAAGCAGCAAATTATGCTAAACTACAGTCAATTTAACGTTCTTGCATTTCTAACACAAATTAGCTTCTATTTGCAACTCTCTCGTCCACAAACACGGTACAGTATGCACCAAATAGTGACACTAGCGGTAACATGCTAGTGGATGCTGGACTCCAAATCCCAGCCATGATCCCAAAAACCCAGATTTAATAAAAAGGCCGGGGGGGGGGGGGAGGTGGGTGTCATCAGGAAGGGCATCGCATGTAAAAACATGCATAACTGCCATTGCTCAACCCGTATTGTTTTATTGTTTTTGTTCCTGATTGTAAAGTGTCCTTGGGTGTCTTGAAAGGCGCTTATAAATAAAATGTATTATTATTATTATTATTATAACATCGATGTGGCGACCCCCTGCCGGGATATCACTGACTGCAGTATCCACTTCCCACCAATAGAGGGCTTTAATAGACAGTGAAAAGGTCATCTGTAGTTCAGCTACAGAGTCGTGCTTCGTTGATGTAGACGGAAAATCTCTGGGTGGATTGCGTACATGCAACTGGCAAAGCCTCGGGTCAAAAATGTTTGCATCTTATGCAGCGGTTTTGTCTATTGTGGCTATTGAGACCACTTACATCCAATGATGTATAAAACGTCCATCTGTAACCAGCCACCTTTACATTTTTAATGCGGTTGTCTCATGCCTATCACGAAAGAGTGAAATGTGCAGGAAGCCTCAATGTAACCCCGACTTTCTGTCATCCATGAAGTGAAGCCCTTGCTGTGGCATCCCAGTGCATTGAGCGAGTGCAAACCCAGTACGGCGTTGCATCATTAGCAGCCGTCGTGTCAAAGAGTGTGCATATCACCTTCTTCAGAGCAGGTTTGGATTTGATAAGTACCGCTCAAGATCCGCCGACCTTCCATTTTTGGGGAAATATGCAAACCAAACAAGCGCAATACATTACGGCCTGTCACGGTCCAGCAGTTCCCGATGCGAGATACACACCGATGGCTGACAGCCATTATTATTCTAGCTGCCGGTATTACACACGCAAGTGAGCAGATGATGCCTTATGTGCCGTCGCCTGATAGAGATGTCAATAACCACATCCACTCCCTTGTCAGCGTGTGCGTCCACCAGCTAGCATCTGTTGGGCTCAGCGCCGTTGAATAAATCAGCGCCTTGTGAAATATGCAATGATTTTTTTAGGGAATGAAATCTTGGTCAAAACTAAACTAATTGTTCTCAGCATTTTAGTTATTGATGAGTACGGATTGTTTATTTCTTTATTTAGGAAGTCATTTTACAAAATGAAATGTATCCAATACTATTTGTTAAAAAAAAAAGGCGCATTTCTCATTGTGCTTTGCTTGTAACAGTACCAGGGCGCTTCTGCTTTATTCACACTGTTCAACCAGTGAAGGTGAGAAAACTGAATTCGGGAACAATTAGTCCTCCAACCGCATTGAACGCTTGAAACGAATTAGGATTACAAGACAAAAGAAATGGCGAATGGGAGCTATTTACAGATTTCATATCCGTCATGATAATTCGAGGTTAACTAATCGTCAAAATACAGCATAAATTGCTCCGTCGTTAGAGAAACATTCATGCATATCCAGACCTCCTATTGACTAAATGCCTTATTTGAAAAGAGCACTTAGTATCCATCCTCTATTTGAAATAATAGCAGTATAATTCTGCACAATAGAATAACCCAATCTTTGTCATTGATACATTTACCAGCAAGTGTTTTTTCTTTTTCTTTTTTTTTTTTTTTGTCTTCAGCAAATCTATCCAAAGCTTTGTTCATCGTAGCCCCGCTTTAAAGCCAAATTCAAATGTGTCTTAATTAAGTGAAAATTAAAGTGGATAATGTGGTGTGCACCCCTACCCCAAGAGATAAAATGCCTGGAGTTTGGTGCACTAATGTGCAGAGCAATAGCAAGTGCTCATCTCTCTTTATTCTCTTTTCATTCTCCTTGTAGCCAAATTCCATTCTGCAATCATCATTTCCTGCTGTGAGCTGGGCCATCAAGAGGATGTTGCTGCACGGTATTTACTCTGAAGCATTTTTCTTCACTCTCGCCCCCCCCCCCCCCTTGTCATCTTACATGTGCAGCAGCAGATAAGTTCTTAGCTTCTTTCATTACATCTTGAGTCAATTCAGGCAGATGGTTTAATCTCATTGAGACACTGTTGACCAAAAGGTGGGCAACAGTGGGTAAATGATGAACAATTGGGTGGAGTGTCTGCTAGATTCGGGTCAAGTTCCATCCTGGAATTTGTGGAGTAAGAAAATGCCAGACATCAAGGTTCAACTGTTTTTGTTGCTTGTTTGTGAGGAAAATATTGAATGCCAAATTGGTGCATAGAACCAGACAAGCCACAATCTGTCAAAATTGGTAAAAGGATCTCAGCCAGCATCATCACAAATGCAGGGACACCACAAGGATGTGTCCTCAGCCCCATCCTTTTATGCCAGGATTCTCCAATCGTATTCCTCGACGGCCAGTTTGCTGGATGTTTTATATGTCTCTCAGCTGCCTCATATCTGATTCGAATATTGCAGCAGGGAGAGGTGGAAAATAGGCAGGACAGCGGCCCTCGAGGAACAGGACTGAAGAGCCCTGCTTTATACCTTGTTCATGCACGGCTATGTTATCTTGCAAAGACATCAGAAGTTTGATGACACCGCAGTTTAGGATTGTATACTGGCAGGGAGGTAGCAGTTTACAGGATGGAGGTGACCACAGCAGTCTGATGTCATGGTGGGAGGACACAAACAAGACAAAAGGAGATCTAGTGGATATGAGGAAAGGGAGGAGTCCACCATTGATCTAAAGGTTTGAAGTGGAAAAGGGCATAGCTTCAAACACCTGGGCACCCACATCGGTGAGGACATTATCCGGACACTAATCCTAATCCTAACATGACGCAACTTGATAAAAAGGCTCAACAGCACGCGGTACTTCCTCAGGTAGAAGTTTAGTCTGTCGCTCCACAACTTCTGCAGAAACATCGCAGAGAGCATCTTGAGCAGCTGCATCACTGTGTGGTACCGCTGCTGTGCACTGCAGACGCCTGCCGAGAATGGTGAAATCTGATGACAAGATCCCCACGACGCCAACAGAGTATCGACTGAATGGAGGACTGCCGACATCATCAAAGACCCCAGCACGGGCTTTTCACCCCCCCAGGCCCGAGATACAAAAGTTTGAAATGTATGACTACCAATTGAATAACTTTCTTTGCCACTGCCATCTGACTTCTGAACAGCTGGCAGGAGTACGAGTGTGCTTATGATGCTCCCCCTAGTCAACTTTCCTTTATGATAATGTGCACAATCATGTTTTGTACAATTGCCATGTAAGTTTAGGGTTTGGAATCCAGTTACAGTCAAACCTCGGTTTTCGAACGTCGCAATTCTCGACCAATTCGGTTTTCGACCATAAATTTTGAGTTTTTTATGCCTCGGATGACGAACAAATTTCGGTTCTCGAACAAACTGAGCGCACTTGAATGCACCATTTGACTCCTCTCGCCTTCCTTACACGAGGAAGTGACGCTTCCTCGGGTAGACGAAGAAGTGAGGCTACCTCGTGATGCTTTCCATTGTGAGCAGACGTGTTCAGTAAACATTTTTATTTTAAAAAAGAGCGTGGTTTCGGTTTTCGAACAATTTCGGTTTTCGAACAGCCTTCTGAAACGGATTATGGACGAAAACCGAGCTTTGACTGTATATGGTGTTTTATTTTGCTTCGTATTATTGTTTTTCTTACATCTGTTTACAGCTTTTGATTTGATCTTACTTATGGCATCCATTCAGATGACAAAATAAGTAAAACTCTGAATCTCAGTTGTGCTGCTTATCATGAGACTAACAGTAGTTGCTAAAGTCATATTTCAACAATTTCGGAAAACCAGCAAAAACAGAATTTCTAACAAGCACACGACTTAAGTAACATTAAAAATGACTTAATCAATTATGTTACGAGGCGAACAATATGTGTGTGATTTTCTGCATCATCATACATCTTCTATCCCCACATGCTATGTGTAGTCATGTGGTTCAGAGTTGTGTGCTGAAAAAAAAAATCAATCTCGCAAATCATTGAAGGTATATGTTCAACAGTGGTTGCCAGTACTACAAATGACAGCTTGATTGTGAAAGGTATCAACTTACCAACATTAACCTCTGTAAGCTGGCCAAATTTTTCACAGTTTCAGGTCATTTCTGTGTCATAAAATCCAGCAGGATCTATACAATTTTGATGACTACAAGCCCGTCAGATGTGACAAAGTCAACAGGATACTATAACTGTGCTGTGGTGCAGGACTATAAAAAAAACAACAATCCCTTTAGGATGACTTATTGTTCAAGTGAAATCATAAACCAAGTGTCCTGAGGTCTAAGCCTCTCACTTTATCACAGTATAGTATGGAATTGTAAACCTGGATCGGGCTTGATCTTTCACTGCAGGGTCTACAGGTCAGGAGGTGGTAACGGCACCAACTTTGTGTATTCATGCTCATGTAACGTTAGACCAGCGTGACATCAATTAACATCTCTTCTTCATCATGTTGATCTTGAAAAAAAAAAATCAGACCATTGTTTCCAAAAGGCAATTGGTACACATTCAAAAGAAATTCTACCATGACGCTGCCATAATATTTAAGAAATGATAATTGTGAATTTTCCCCATTCCTTGTCCCGTCTCGGACCTCCTGCTGAATTGACACGTTAGATTCAATTACATTCTGTAAATAATGCACTGGTACCACAGCAGTCATTCAAGGCCGGCTGGGTTTTAATTACCGCTAATTACAATTTGCATAAAGCTTTTTAGCAAATGACTCCTGAAGCGCCTGTTATCATCAGGCATGGCCGCGTGTGTGTGGGTGCTGCTGAAAAGCCATCCGACGAATGAAAGTCCAAAAAGCAAAAGAGCGAAATGAATGGCTGCAATGCGCCAATGAAAGGCGGTCTGTATGCTCGTGTCTGTTTGTGAAAAGGTACAACTATGTTCAATTAGGATCTGTTTGCCATGTATTTCCTCTCCAATATTAAGGACAGCATAGTTTGTATAACACCTTTGAAAATGCAGCTATCCACTTGACCGATTATTAAACCTTTTGTTAATCCTTTACCAACCTCACATATGAAATAGCAGTGGCAATTTGGTTTGATTTTGTATTCCCTTTTGACAAATATAACAAATGTAAGTAATAATGTATCACTAGCAATTTTGAGTAATGTACCGTATTTTCCGCACTATAAGGCACACCTAAAAGCATTCAATGTTCTCAAAAGCCGACAGTGCGCCTTATAATCCGACGTGCCTTATATGTGGATCAATATTCTGATTTCTTGGACGAACTACAGTCAAACCTCGATTTTCGAATGTCTCGGTTCTCGACCAATTCGGTTTTTGACCAAAATGTTTTTGTTTTTTAAGCCTCGGATGACGGACAAGTTTCGGTTCTCGAACAAACTGAGCGCACTTGAATGCACCATTTGACTCCTCTCGCCTTCCTTACACGAGGACATGATGCTTCCCCAGGTAGACGAGGAAGTGACGCTTCCTCGTGTTGCTTTCCATTGTGAGTAGACGTGTTCAGTAAACTTTTTTATTTTAAAAAGAGTGTGATTTCGGTTTTCGAACAGCCTTCTGAAACGGATTATGGACGAAAACCGAGGTTTGACTGTATTTGAAATGTTCCGTAAAGCGCGTTGTTACAGCTGCAGCGGTTGTCAAAGCTCGATATGAATAAAGCTTTATTATATTGTATTGTATTCCCTTTAGCGTCGCTCCATCTAGTGGATGCGTAACACAACCACTATTGTAGCTTCTATTCTATGCGCCTTATAAAGTTTTAAAATAGGCCATTCATTGAAGGTTCACCTTCGATTCCCAAGCGCCTTATAGAGCGGAAAATACTCAACATTGATTGAACATTTGGGCCAACATGAGATATTACATAATTAAATGTGATATGGGTGTCTACACTGAACACTTCTTCAGAAAATGTTACATTAGAGATCTCCTTAATCACTAGGCCTTGGCCATCTCATCCCCTTTCCGTTGCAAAATTTAGCCTTCTATGCAAACTGAAAATAAACTTAAAGTCCATCACGAGCTAATCAGCAGGACCAATAAGTGATAACCTTCACTCGTGTTGCCATTGGCCCATGTGGCTTTGCCAAACGCCTCGACTTAAAAGGTGACACGAAATGAATTGGGCTCCACTGCGATAAGCATGGCCTAAAACTGAAATTATATTTGATGGCAGTCATTAGTTTGGTTCGCCGGCCAAATACATTACGCTGTCACAATTTTGGCTGATGGTGCCAATTAAACGCCATTTGTGGCCTTGTGTTCGAAAGCAGCAAATTGTCCTTGTGCAACAGAGGTTTTCTGCGCTATTGTTTGCTTTAAGGTGAAAGACTACAGACAGGCAGACAAATTATACTGAGGGTGAGTTTGTGAAAAATTATTATTCTTATTTGCGTGCTCCCCCTATAACATTGATTGAAAAAAAAGAGATGATCTTGCATGACATTCGATGCATGACAATGAACCAGTATTCAAGCTCATCCCAATTTATGAATCATAACGATGCTCAATATCTCACAAATCATAAGGACACATGGTATCACATAAAAAATGAGCAAACCATTTTTGCAAGGATTTTATTACACTATATATCTTCATGGCCCACCACAATGTGAAGTAGTCAGTGTACAGCATGTGTAAAAGTAAATTTACTCCTCTCTCTCCGAAATAGCGCAACCAATAAAGTATATCGATGGCAACAAAAGTGAGAACACCTCTGAGTGAAAATGTCCGAATTGGGACCAATTAGCATTCCCGTCCAATGTGTCATGTGACTTGTTCATGTTCAAGGTCTGAATGGGGAGCAGGTGTGTTAAATTTGGTGCTGCCGCTCCCATACTCGTCACTGGATGGTCAATATGGAACCTCATGGCAAAGAATTCTTTCGGGGGAAACAAAGGGTTTGTTGACGGGCATCGAGCTGGGATAGGGAAGTGTCGAGTTGGAAAACATTCCTTTGCAGGGGCATCAAAAGCGGCTGATTTATAAAGAATGTGAAAGTGTACACCATTTGGTGCAACACTGTACATAGCGTCCTGGGGTTGCCTCCTTTTCAGTAACTCCCTTATCTTGATACCCGCCTCAAAGTACTCCCCGCGATGAGCGCGGCTGATAAACACGACAGCTGTGACAGAAAAGAACTTGTGTCGAGCTGATGTCGCCTTGTGACCCTCTTTGTCCCCCTCTTGTCACCGTTTGTGACGCCACGGTGACAGTCGCTCTCAGGGGAGGAGCCTGCAACCTTTTCTTAACTAATGGATCCTTCATCATTCTCCTGTGCCACCAGTGCAAGCCCTGTGTTCATTGCTCTTTATTTTAAATTAAATCCACGGCCGCGACCATCTATCATGGTCGCCCCTGACCTTTACTGAGGGTGGCGCCTCGGCGCTGCAGAAGCCAGTGTGTATGCTTTTAAAAGAGGCGAGTACACCAGAGAAGACGTTGCAAGCTCTCCCACATATCTGGAGTGGAACATCTTGAGTTTCTTTGTGAGAACACAGATAATTGTGCTGATTATTGGATTGTTGTATTTTCTGTAGTTTTATTGACAAGTCCTATTCCCGCTCATTTTTGATCTCAGGAAAAAAAAAACAGGTAGAAAGCACAAATACGAAGCCGATTATATTTAATTGAAAGAAAATTATCATACTATCCATCCATCCATTGATCCATCCATCCAATTTCTGAACCACTTTATCCTCACAAGGGTCGCGGGGGGATCTGGAGCCTATCCCAGCTGTCATCGGGCAGTAGGTGGGGTACACCCTGAACCGTTTGCCAGCCAATCGCAGGGCACACAGAGACGAACAACCATCAGCGCTCACATTCACACCTAGGGACAATTCAGAGTATTCAATCAGCCTGCCGTGCATGTTTTTGGAATGTGGGAGGAAACCGGAGTACCCGGAGAAAACCCACGCAGACGCGCTAACCACTGGACCACCGGGCCGCCCATCATTTTATGTCAATATATGTAAATAAGAAATTATCAGCCGTCCCCTTTTTACAAGCAAACTTTTTCTAAAATAAATGGCATTTGATCCGTTGTTTCTTGTTGTTTCTGGACGCACAGGCGCTTGAAAGCAGGATGTGGTGACCTCTAATGTGAAAATGTCAATGTAAAAAGTAGTCTTTGCCCTTGAATGGGGAGAGACCACGGATCCCCGCTGTACTCGGGTCTCTGCTGAATTGGAGAGTGCAACTGTGCAACAGAAAGTAGCACTCTCCCCAAATCCCCTGAGTCTGACGTGATGGCACATCACCTACATGAGGAGCACTTCCTGTATGGCTGATACGATTTGCCCTCCAGGATGTCTTGACAGGGCAGAGTGCTTCCTCCTTTCCTCTGATTTTACTTCGCCTCTTCTATTGAGCAGCGCCTCTTAAAACGTCATGTTGTATTGTAATGCTCTACAGATCAGCTCAGTTTTACACGTCCCAAGTTCTATCCAAAGAATGATAAAATACGGTGAATTGGTGTTCCATCCAACTGGTGCTCTCTGGAAACTGATCCGATTTTCCATTTTGTGTTCGGAAATTACCTGTCATTTTACAAATGGCTCTCAATGAAGTTCTACTACTCTTTTTTTTCTTCAGTCTTTGTACGCACCAAAGGTTAAAAGCTGAGCAGTCTATTCGATTTACAAGGCAGAGTGGTTTTGATGGCACTCTGTTAGGAAAAAGGAATTTGGGAAATAGAGGAATTACGTTCTATATTTGAAGTGGTTGAATGTAATTTTGTCCTGTGTGCAGAAATCACTTTAAAAGGCCACTTTGCAGTGCTTTAGGCTGGTGAACTGTTTGTCTGTAAATGTGTTATGGTGCTTGTTGTACAATGTAACTCGAGATAATGACTGACACAATTTTGAACATTTATCCATATGGAGGCAACGGGCAATTTTGGGGGGAAATGGTTTGTGGATGCGGGATAACTGCGTCTGTGCATTAGCGTGAGTGTGTCCTCAGGCAGTAGGCAGGGGACACCCTGAACCAGCTGCCAGCCAATCACAGGGCACACCCGGACGAACCACCATCCGCGCTCACACTCACACCTAGAGATGATTTAGCGTGTTCCATTAACCTGCCCGGAGAAAACCCACGCAAACACAGGGCGAGGATGCAAACTCCACACAAGAAGGCCGGAGCCGGAATCGAACCCTGCACGTCTGCACTGTGAGGTCGAGGCACTAACCACTTGCCCACCAGGCTGCTCAGTCTTAATAATTTAAAAGAAAATATCCATCCATCCATTATCCTAGCTGCTTCTCCTCATAAGGGTTGCGGGAGCCTATCCCAGCTGTCTTCGGGCAGTAGGCGGGGGACACCCTGAACCGGTTGCCAGCCAATCGCAGGGCACACAGAGACCAACAACCACCCACGCTCACAATCACACCTAGGGACAATTTAGAGCATTCAATCAATCTACCATGATTGTTCTTGGAATGTGGGAAGAGACTGGAGTACCCGGAGAAAACCCACGCAGGCATACTGAAAACATACAGTACAAACTCCACACAGGAAGGCTGGGGCTGTATTCAAACGGTGCCACCCATATATATATATATATATATACGCAGTCAAACCTCGGTTTTCGTCCATAATCCGTTCCAGAAGGCTGTTCGAAAACCGAAGTTGTTGGAAAACAGAAACCACGCTCTTTTTAAAATAAAAACGTTTACTGAACACGTCTGCTCACAATGGAAAGCAACACGAGGAAGCGTCACTTCCTCGTAGACCCGAGGAAGCGTCACTTCCTCATGTAAGGAAGGCGAGAGTAGTCAAATGGTGCATTCAAGTGCGCTCAGTTTGTTCGAGAACCGAAATTTGTTCGTCATCCGAGGCATAAAAAACTCGAAACCTTTGGTCGAAAACCGAATTGGACGAGAACCGAGATGTTCGAAAACCGAGGTTTGACTGTATATAGATGGGGGAGAGAGAGAGAGCGAGAGAGACGATGAAGTGATTCACACTGTATATGTATTTGCACATCAATTTGATGAATGGTGATAACTGGTGGCCAATCAATGCACCTGGTCACTGCTACTGGTGTGGCAAGTGATTTTGTGCAGGGATTGAGTCACTTTTTCATTTTTCATTTTTCGTTTGCAAATTGAAAATGGGGGTTGTGGGGACATGATATACGGATTGAAAACAAGTCAATCTCCTCAAACTCTAAAACAAAAACAAGCTGTGCACCCACACAAAATTCAAATTCACCAGCCGACGGTGTTGACTCTCAAGCAACTCAAGGAGGAAACTCCCTCCTCCATACTTAAGCTTCAGCTTGTCTCATTGTCACCCAACAGCTGCTGGTAACCGCGAAGAAAGCTGCCGCTTGCAATTCATTTTCATGACCATAACCCCTACAGTATACACAGTGCACCATTTTACCGTTATACCGTACGCTGTTATAATTGTTTCTTCCGTGGTTTTATCCGTACGTTCTTTTCAGTCAATGGTGGAATATCAAAAGCGATACCCGGCAGAAAATCTCTAACCTTTTGCATCAGTGTTTTCAAACAGCCCTGCTAAACGCTGAATATTTAATGAACATTTTTCATTATCATGCGGGCCTTTTACTACTAATTTGCTGTTCAGCGTAAGAGCATGTTCGAAATTGCTTTATGTTTACAAGCACATAGGTCACTGGCTCCAAGGTCAGATTTATTGTTGAAGATTGCGGCTAATGAATATGCAAAACGGAATAAAGAAGCCTCCGCAGTACACTGCATGTCATTTTCATAGCTCCTGCAGCCAAACACTTAATGAGGCTGAGGTCTTAATTAATGGATTGGTCCCATATGCCCTTTATCTAGTTCTTGCAACATGGCTTTATATTCCTTCTTGGACTTTTGTCTCTTTATACTACTCTCAGTCATTGTCATGTTTAATGCATGGGTAAAGAGATATCTGAGCCTTTTGGATAAGTCCGAAGATCTCCAAAGCCAACAGATAGGACCGTGACCCTCTCCCGTGGAGCAATCTCCCTCCCCTCTTTGGAGCCGGCATGTCCGTTTGAATGAAATGGAGCGATAGCTGTCTGCCCTTATCTTCCAGCATTTGCTCCGCTGGGAGAGATTGAGCTGTTTTGGGAAATGGAACCAGCCCAGTCGAGCTGCCCATAACTCACCGTAGGGTATTTTCTGATGACCCCAACGGAACACAGAGCCCAGTACGATCACATTAACACACACCGTGTAGTAACCACATACAAGATAACAAAAGAGAGTTCTCGCGGACTATAAAGCCAGTTGGCCATGAATGTCCTTTGTCTATGTGGCCGCATCATTCCTCCTCCATTTCCACTTTGTCCTGTCTTACCATAATGGACTTGCCTGGGATTTAAACGTTAGGTCAACACCCCGTTCCCAGACTCATCAGGGTACAGGATATTGAAACCGATAAATGGAAAAGAGGAATGAAAAGAGCTGCCAGGGCTTGGGCGCGTAAACGCAATATTCCTGTAAGATACATGGAGATATACTGCCATTTGCTTGATTGAATTTTGAGCCCCAGAATGCTCTGTCTTATCAGCAATATCGGCTACGCTTGTATTTCAAAAAAGCTGGAGCGTTTGCCCAAGTAATTCTCGCCTTGGACCACAGTTTAGGCACACGTCACATGTCAACTGGTCGATACAACAATCACTGGTTGTCGCGGTATGCGGTGTGATTGGTGTTTTCAATGCCTATTACATTAGGATGTGAAATATGCACAAATAAAAAAAAGACCTGAAAGGGGAATTGTTAACATGGCAAATCCGCCCTTTTGTCCTTTGGTCAATGTCGGTTTCAAATAAAAGCTTGTGCTTAGCTTGCTTTAGCATTATTAGCGATACATTGCAGTTTTATGATTCCCCCCCCAGGTCGGCAACCCAAAATGTTGAAAGAGCCACATAGAACAAAAAAAACAAAAAACAAATATGTCTGGAGCCGCAAAAAAATAAAAGCCTTCTATAAAACTTACAATGAAGGAAACACATGCTGTACGTATGTAGGAGACTGGACTGTCTCAGAATTGTTTATGTTATTCATTCCTTTGGTGTGTGTTCCCAAACGCCCCCATAGAATTTATTTTGTGATTTCCTCGCTTGATTTTTTGTTTTGGTGCATTTTTTTCGCTTTTCTTAGTGTCAGTGAAGTGATCATGAATTTTCGTTTTTCGGGGGCTGTCTCTGAACGCCTCTCGAGTTGAACGAGAAGAGAGAAGGCACGGAGTCGGACGCAGACTTGTCTGTGTTTGTCGAGACTGTTAAAAGCATAAATAAAGTGTACGTTTTAAAAAACCAACACCACAGCTCTCCTTTTTTGGAGCTGCAATATGTATCTCCATCTATTTGAGCTATATTAGCCAACTATCAAAATATGTTTCCATTTTCAAACTTTTTTTTAATAAAGCTCCAGGGAGCCACTAGATGTCGCTAAAGAGCCGCATGCAGCTCTGGAGCCGCGTGTTGCCGACCCCCGTGTTATGTGGCAACAATAATATCAAGGGTGGCTTAAACACTTTTCAAACTGTTTCAAATGATGACAGGTGTCGACTCCTACTATGAAAGGCTTTGTAAGTTTTTACAAGTTTATTACGAGTGTAACTATATCACAGGGAACATTTATCGGTACTGCGTGATAAGTTCTAAAGTTGAATGCTTCTCAAGTAGTCCATCCATTCATCCATTTTCTGATCTGCTTTATCCTCACAAGGGTCGCAGGTGTGCTGTAGCCTTTCCCAGCTATCTTCGGGCAGTAGTCGGGCCACACCCTGTCAGCCAATCGCAGAGCACACATACTGTTGACGAACAACCATTTACACTCGCAATCACACCTAGGGACAATCTAGAGTGGACTATTAATTAACCTACCATGTATGTTTTTGGAATGTGGGAGGAAACCAGAGTAGCCGGAGGAAATCCAGGCAGGCACGGGGAGGACATGCACACACCGCACAGAAAGGCCAGAGACGGGATCCAAACTAAATCATTCACGTTATGATATGGTTTGCTTTATTGTCAATCAATCAGCAATACGTGTGAAACAAAGCAACTTCACACACAAGGCCCATGCAAGTACAGTGAAACTCCTCTGCAACGAAATCATGTTTGCAGCAAGACATTTTTTACAACAGGGGGTTTTTCACTGTAGCAAATTTGAAACAGGAAAGTGGGAATGGTGTTAATGCATGAAGATTTTTTCACACTACGGGGTATTTTCACCCATGTAGATTTCATTGTAGAGGAGTTTCACTGTACCGTGGAACAGAAATACATTTTGTTGAAAAGGATCATTTTTAGTATTTTATGGTCCAAAAAAATACCCTTAATCTGACACATTATAAATCTCAGTAATTAGTGTGATCAAGTCCACGACTACATTTGAACATTTTATTTGTGCTTTGATTTGATTTGTTTTTTTAGACTTTCAATAACCCTGTCTCTCACATGTCTTTTTGCTTCCAGGAGTACGTGTTGCATATGTGGCAGTAGCTGTTAATAATTGGGTAGGGATTTCGTCCTCACAGTTTGGGGGGGGTAACAGTTGCTACCTATGCTAATAACCTTGGCAATTATCCTCTGGAAAAGGACCTCATCTCCATTAGACACCCTCCCTGTTTTGGTGGTCAAAACCCCTCTGCTTCCACATAAGCCTGCTCCTTCAAATGGCTTATTTCTTAAAGGCTTGCGGTGTGCCTTGCAGTATGAGTTTCTCATCCGTCTCTGAGATGGTGTTGAGTGGTCTGCACAAAGCAGACCACGTATCCATCTGGCGAGCAGAGAGTCCCTGTTGGACGTGACTGATCCATACGGCCCCCGGTCGTGACTGGTTGTCAGCGTGTCCTGCGGGTGTAATTAGGGAAAGGGCAGAAGAGGTCCGGCAAGGCCTGTTGTGCCAGTGAGGCACAAATGGACCATCATTTAGTGCGACTGTAATGACATGAGCGCTGTTGGAGTTTTGATGACATGGCAACCAGCAGTCATCATCACCATCATCAACGCCGCACATGAGATGATGGAGGCAATATGGAGGTAGTTAACCGCTGCTTGATGCTGTCACACGTTGAGCTTTTGTTTTCAGGGTCACTTCCCAAATCATTAGACGTAACACCAACAGGGAGTTGGCTACTCATGGGATTGTGTACTCTCAAATTGCTTGATTCTATCACTGACTGGAGCTCTAATGGTTGCATGGGAAGAATCTGATTTTCATTTTGCGACCATTTTGTTATTTTAGCATGTGTGTGGCATTATTAAATCCCAAAAGGGTTTGTCAGACCCTCCAAAGCATGTGTGCTGCGCCTGACCGCACCCTTTCCCACCATCACTACCACACACGCAGACGCACTCGTACACACACACGCACACACACACACAGCTGCTTCTGGCATAGGGGATAATTGTAAAGTGTTTATACACAGTTGACATTTAGATATTTGAGCAGGCTTTTCCCGACGGGGAAGTGTTGAGTGTTTGTTTGTGACATTTATGTACTATATGGCACAGGCAGTGCTACGTGCATGTGTGGCTAAATTATGTTACACATCTGTACTCATGCTTTGTTAGAATTTAGGAGTATGTTAGTTATAATAATCTCAAACTGATGAATAAAAGAAGGACAAATAATTGTAAGGCTTCATTAAATATTTATAGATAGATAGATAGCTTGGCAAGCTAGCTAGCTAGCTAGCTAGCTAGTTAGATATGCTCACCATACACTTTGTGTTTGTTTCTGGTGTTTAGTAAATGTTCACACTGATAAACAATGTGGGATACTTGATTAGGGACATGACTCAAGAGACAAAACATTCGGATCCAGGCAGTAAAGCAGACTTGGACACTTAGATGTGCAGCATGTAAATTCAGCACTCGAAATGGGCTGTGAATGCTTCTGTCCATATTGTCTAGTTTATAATCATAAAATGCATTTTTTTCTGATGCCAATTTTTATTTTTTTTATTGGGAGAAGTGGCTTATCCCAATAAAAAAAAAATCAGCAAGATATGCAGCATTTTTTTCTCCCTTTTGATTTTTCTGTTTAGCTGTAAGGACAAGGAAAAAAGAAACAGTTGGCATCACTTTTGTAAAAGTTGCAAAGTTTTCGATGACAGTGAAGCTACAAAAAAGCCGTCTCTGTCTCATGAGTACACGTCCTCTCATAAATCTGTCAGCGTGCAGAGGTGCCATGTGCACCCGCTGCCCCTGACTCATGCCGTTACATTTGTTTTTTCTTCTCTGAAGTGCAACCTTAATCCACCTCCGTCCTATTTAACTTCATGTTCTGTTTTATTCATGATATCTTGCTCAGTTATTTCCTTTGATTTCTGGGGCACCTTGTTGTTGTTCAGAGGCTCAAAGTGGCATCAACAACTAATTTGTGCCTCTGATTTCATAACTTAAAAAATGCATTTTTCACCCTTTGGCTCATCCAATGCTTTGATATACAATGAACATGCAATGATTTTTTTTTAATTTTCTCCCACCCGACAGTGGGCTGGACCTGTACAGGCAGCCCCCTTCATCCCCCACAACCAAGCACAGCGTGGCAGCCGAGCCATAGCGCATGACAAAGAGTGATGATTGCATAGCAATCCATAGTTATTACCCTAGAGGTGGAAAACATGAGCTGTTCAAAACAGCAGCCCTTCAGATTGCCGCCACCACATTCCTTCGCTCCCCGAGTTGTTCTTCCAGGAAATAATGACCACAAATGATAGTGGAGAAACACCTGAGCATGCTGAATGATTGTGCGCGGCAAGCTGCGTTTAGATGAATGGTTTGGCAACATCGCGTCGGTAAATTAGGAAGCGCCCGCTTGCTGCCCGAACAATGACAACCTCTAAACTTAACAATGCCTTCGGAATCTGTAAGACAGGCTTGTGCAAACTATTTCTTCCAAGAGCCGTTTCTTGGAAAAATGCAAGGGCATATTTTGCCTTTCATTTATTTAACATGTTTAAAGCAATCGATCAATCAAGGTAATGACATACAAAGCAATTACATACATAATGGGTTTGTCCCGATTCGATCAACATGATCCGTAAAAACTGTGTCACGTGACAATGTTGATTTTGGTACACGTCACTCTACGTTGTGCTTTGTGCGCATATGTGTCACACCATGGAGATGTTGCGTTTGTTTTAGTAGTAAGAATGAGTACAAAAAAACAAATCAGATTTAACAAAAAAATGTGAACTGGGCATCATGCCCCACAAAGCCTTATAATAATAATATAATAATGTATTTATTTATATAGCACCTTTCAAGCAATTCAGCACAAAGTGCATTACAAACAAATAAAAATACATTTGTTGATATTCAGCTTTTTTTTCTGTTGCTATGGAGAGTTGATGGGTGGAGTTGCCGCGTCGCACCTGCTGGCAGTTGTCATCAGCGGGGGTGATTAGATGCAGGAAAAATGGAATGCAGAGACTGACTTATTGCTCAATGCCTGTTACAATTTCCACAGTATTTTGTTACTTTCAAGCTTATCTTCTGCCAAGAACTACTTTTTTGTTTGGCCATCTACTATGGAGAGTTGCTGGGGGGAGTTGCTGCATCGCACCTGCTGGCAGTTGTCATCAGCAGGGTATTTAGACGCAGGAAAAATGGGTGGCGGACACTGATAATTGCTCTATGCCTGTTACAATTTTCACAGTGTTTTATTTTCATGTCCATTCACTGCCAGGAACTGCTTTTTGTCTGACCGTCTACTTTTAAGTACTATCGTGATTTTTCTATTTCTGGTTTTTGATTTCATATTTTAGTGTGCACCAGTTGCCTTCTTTCATTGGCCCTCCATCCACCGCCTATCGTATTCTGTAAAATCTTCTTGGTTGAGTGTGTTTGCTTTGGAATCCATTTTTGCGCCTGCAGACGCATCTTAATTTTAATAAACGACCGGACCGCAAACAAATTCTCCGCCCCCCCAGAGGCTAGTTTGGACTCATGTGATAGAAAGATTTCTGAAATAACAAAAAAGATACAAAACTTTTCAATAATATACAGATCAGATGGTATTTTTGATGATGCCTTGCACAATATGGGCCAACTGTGGCTCCCATCATTATTACAGTACATGTGAGTCCAATGGCACAGAACATCACCAGATACACTATATAAAGACATATGCAACATATTAACACATCAAAGCTTTGCCACTATTCAGTATTACCGTCAGATCATTTCTTGTCTATCATCTGATTTTCCTCAAGACAGAACAAGCCACACGTTACGATGATACCGTTTCAGTATCAATTAATTCGGCCGAGCAGTGATGGATGCAATGAAATGATTTGCACTTGGTGAATGAATGCAAATCAGGGCCAATAAAACCTCACTGCCATGTTATACTGCGGTGAAGTGTCATCCCCATAAAATGTGATTGAAAATCAAATGGCAGCTGTTAGCAGGTTTTTGTTAAGAAGGGTTTATGAGCAGATGGTGACTTCCAGATTTTTTTCCGCTTTTTTTTAGTATCATTGTACTGACCCCAAGACCTGATTCTGCTTCACAATTCAGCTCTGATTCTTTTTTTTTTTGGGGGGGTCCATAACGTATGGACCCAAAATGTCTCATAGGCCAAACATCATGTCATTTTATTGACAATATTTGGGAAAAGTATGTGCCTTTTTTTTTCCCGGCATCATTTAATGAACTTGCAAGATGCAGATCTAAACTGTCTCACTGCTTCTAATCAATGAGCACTTTGGGTTTATCTCCTTCGCCCAAGGCTGTTTATTATGACCTCATGCAGGCTGCTCTGTCAGGATGCTCCTTTTTTTATCGAGAAATGTAATTGTGGAGCAATGACATGGAATTACCGATGCTTCGAGGGTCAAGGAAAAGGAAATGGTTGGCTGAATAATGTCAGGTGGATGAGGCTGACTTGTGTATCATTCACCCACCATGAGGAAAATTACCGGAGACGAAATTGTTTACAACTGGACGCCTGATAAACCTGAGTTGAGGTTAACTTGATGCCTCGCGAGAAAGGTGGAAAGAAGGTGGTTTGGATTATCAAGATTGTGTATTTGAACCACTGCTTTAAGCACAGAAACAATCTTACGGTTTTATTGTTTTTTTGTTTTTTTTTTACTTCTACCGCTATTTGCTGTCGTTCAAAGATCTCTTTTTTTTCCAGTTCAGCTCCATTTCACTTAATTTCCTTTCAAGTAGGAAAACACAGAAATCGTTTTGTACTTGTTTTAGTTGGATTTTAGGCTTCTTCAGGTGCTGCTCACTTCTGGGAATCAAATTAATCTATGAGAGAGGCAGTGATTATGCGCACCGGATTTCTATTACATGGCTTGGAGCAAGTGTAAACATTGCCATATTGTCGCTCAGCGAGCATCTCGCTACGCCGGCTTCTCTTAGTTGCAGTGCTCAGTGTCTTCCTGACGCTGTTGCTTGCTGGGATCAGCCAAGCACAGATTAATCTAGGAAACATGGTAGGGACTTGTGCACGCCTTTTTGCTCCATTGAAAACGTGATCAGGAATTCAAAATTACAACCACAGAGGAATACAACGGTAATGAGGTTTTTTTGGGGGGTCGGGGGGGGGGGGGGTTGTTTTTTTACCCCAAGTTCTTTTGACTGTCTTTTCAAGGTGCAAAATGGATATGCCGTGGATGTGGTCCCCCGGGCTACAATCACTCCACTGTTTGGTGTTAAAAGGACATCCCTGCTAACTGAAGGCTAATGCGAGGCCCCCGGAGCAACTGGAGACTGGAAAAAAAAATTGAAATAGAAGTGAAACAATAGATGCCAAAGAGGGAAATCAGTCAAGAAAGTGCGTTCGACTTCAACATCACACACAATGAGCATTGACTAGTCTCACGAGTGAAGAGTGTGAACATAAAACTGCCAACATGTGCCATGTGGGATGCTCTCTTGACAGGTGGCAGAAAGTAACTGTGATGCTCACAGATACCGCAGCTGCTCTCACAGGAAACTGAGAACAGTCATTTTGTCCAAATCTATGTGTCAATCAGCGCGTTCTTTAGTTGTCTATAAAACCTTTTGAGGGAGGGGTTGGAGTTACATTAACTACCCCAGCTTTCATCTGTCTCGATCTCACTTCTCTGAATACTTATATTCACGGTATGCTTATAGTGGCTTCATTCTATCACGGGGTTTTCATTTGTGACCACAACCTCATCTATTGGGGGCTTACGTTAATATTTAGCAGATCTGCTTGCTGTATCAAAACAATGATTTTCTTCAGGGGAACTTTGTTTTACAAAATCTGAGACCATGAACATTAGAGTTTGTCACCCCCCAAATTACAGTTCCCTCATCGTGGGTGCGTTCGGAGGTATGCTCCGAGTGTACTGCTTCACTCCCACAACTCAGAATGTTGTTCAAATGTGCTGTGAAGGAGTTAAGGAAATGGAGTAGAATAGCCCACTGCATCAGGAAATACAAGGTGAGGAAACAGTTGAAGCATGAGCTTCTAATTATAGGCTTTGTTTGGACAAAAGCTTAGCTGAATGTTAGTTTTCTTTTTTTAGTTTAAAATGACTTACCTTGACCAGAAACCTGCATTGCATTGAAGACAAAGGGACTTTACTATCATTGTAAAGTGTCCTTGAGTGTTGTGAAAGGCGCTTAGAAATAAAATGTATTATTATTATTATTATTATTATCAGGGGTGTGCTGGCCATCGAGAATTTCGGGAAAATGTGTTGATTTTGCGAGGGCGACAAGTATTTCCGCACCGGTGCCGATAAACTTTTGTAGAATGGCGTCCGTTGTACAAACCCCACTCCACCCTATCGTCTATTACATTAAGATGTGTGACGGCGACCCCCCACCCCCCCCACGACGCCGTCTAAATGGAAAACGAAGAAGAATGGTAGTCATGGTAACAAGCTTACAGTTTCCACAACAAGGAGTTATTCTACATTTTGCATTTCAAAGATTGCATTTATTAAGTGTAACGAGTCTTTAAAAGAGGGGGAACCATGTGGCAGGGTTTGTAATGGCGTCACTTGCGAAAAGTGAGAAAACACTGCTCGCACATTTAGATTATTCAATACCAAGCTTCTTGGTTTTGTTCACAGGATAATGGAAAATGCATTGGACCCTCTAAAGTCGAATGCAACTTCTACCATTTATATGTGACCACAATGCTGTGGAAAAATGTGCATACTGGAAGAAATGTTTGATGACAACTATCAAAGTGAATATGGAACCTATTACAAAGTTGGGATGCAGTACACTCATGACTATGTTTTGGCTGCTCAATACGATACAACTAAGGCTGTAACAATCGGTAAGGAAAAAAACCCGATTTGGCATTAGGTTGGGTAATAGCTGTGATGCCGGGCAAAGACATCTATCATCGAGCTTTGCTTCAGTTGTCATCGTCAAAGGGGTTTGTTTGTTCTCTTTTACGGGATGCTGGGAAAAGAAACTTGGACTCTCTTTGGGTAAACCTGCTCCTGATTCACTGGCTCATAAAAAAAATAAAAAAAAATAATTGTTGGTACTTTGTGGTTACAGGATCAAGTTATTTGAGTTTTGGGAGGGTGAGCATGCTGGGAAAGGTTCCTCCTGATGAAGACAGATGCACGCACTGAAGAAGGTGCATGATGGGACATGACTTCAGGAACTTATACGAGATGACATATTTGTAATTATCCTTCACGGCTATCATTATCTGTTGCACGATTTGAGCTTTGAATCAAAAACACTGGACTGCTTTTGTCTGGAATCGAGCAGTGCAGGTATTTTTATATGACCTATTTCTTTGGAAGCATAAGGGTATAAAAAGTGAACTCTCTGACTTCCCGTTATGCTTGATACTACAAATATCTTCAAATAGTGATTTTAACATAATCACATTGTGTTAAATAGCATTTGATTGAAACGGTTTTTATTGGTAAGTAAAGGACAGGACTAATAAAATGTGGGTGTCACAAAAGAGAGACAGTTACGATTATAAATCAAACTACACTTGATTAAAAGTGTTTGGTTATTCATAACCATCTGGCTCGGCATTAAAGTATGTTGCTTTCACAAATTATGCAAATGCATCCCACAGAATGCACGCGTAATTAACAAGAGCCGCTCCAAATGGATTTGATGAAAGTGCTTTTGTTTTCCCTGCCACTTTTCAACCGACTGACTCAAAACATTCTTTCATTAGGTGTGGATAAGTATACGAATGCTTGTCAGCTTTTTAATTGAATGGCTTGTGAGGCTTTCACATATTTTTTTTCGCCCAACGGCAGTTAGGAAAGGCTCCATCACCCCGCGACCCTGCTCAAAGTGCTACTGCAAACAGGTTGATGGATTTTTTTTTTAGGTCAACAATGAGAATTAAAGCAAAATGTGGACGAAAACAATTTATATGAGGACCTCATGAAGCGCTCAGAAAAGAAAATGCTTAAACCATCGCCACGACAAGTGTCTAATTCATTTCCTCTTTCATCTAACTAATATAAACTAGCCTGGAAGCAAATTTGGTGTCAGGCCACGTCCACACATATAAACATACATTTTCCTATACAGTCAAACCTGGGTTTTCGTCCATAATCCGTTCCAGAAGGCTGTTCGAAAACCGAAATTGTTCGAAAACCGAAACCACGCTCTTTTTAAAATAAAAACATTTACTGAACACGTCTGCTCAAAATGGAAAGCAACACGAGGAAGCGTCACTTCCTCGTCTACCCGAGGAAGCGTCACTTCCTCGTGTAAGGAAGGCGAGAGGAGTTAAATGGTGCATTCAAGTGCGCTCAGTTTGTTCGAGAACCGAAATTTGTTTGTCATCCGAGGCATAAAAAAATTGACATTTTTGGTCGAAAACCAAATTGGTTGAGAACCGAGACGTTCGAAAACTGAGGTTTGACTGTATCCTTTATTTGTACCACACTGGGGAAATTTACAACAGTGCCCCCTGTTGCGTTGGCGTGCGCTTGACAGTCTACAGTCCAAATACATTTTCACTTAGTCGACTATATACTGTTGTATAATACAAATAGCATGGGCCTAGATGTTTATATACCACGCTAGGATACGTGGAATTATGAGAAGCACGCTGTAAAACATTATTGTATTGTGACATTTTGATTTCGTTAAATCCCAATTCTAAAAAAAAGTCCATTTTCACTCATTCTCGACATAGGACCCAGATAAATAAGGCAAAGTTAAATGAAAATGGCAGACAGTAACTGCAACATATATTGTGAAAGGGATACAAAGTGAAAATCAATTGAAGGGTTATGACCACTGAGCCAGGAGATACACCGTCTCTCGGGGCAGTGCATCGTTCAGATGATCTGTTCGACCCGCGATACATCGAGCGACACGTCCGAGGCCGACTGAACTGGCATGCAGTGTCGAGATTTGACAAACACAAAAATTAAGAGCACTTTAGATTGTCCAGTTTAGTCACTTTTGGAGTTGTCGCTCGGTGTGCGGTCTTGCTAGCGGTGTGCGATCTGCCAGCAGATACAATAAAGGTTTTTGTTTTTGATTTGTTATATGTATGAGTGCTGAGCACATGCCTTTGAGATAGTGAATGTAAAGATCAGAGCACCACACATCACATACAGAAAAGGTTTTTTTGTATAAATTGTGCCTCCCAACACACACAACGCATTGATATTTTTTTGGGAAGCAATCTGAACAGCAACTAGTTGAATGGCCGTGATTGCAGTTTCGAAAAACAATCTTGGCCAGCAGGTTGCAGATATAAAACTGCTAAGTGCGGTTTAATATCCACTTGCTTCTCTTGCCCACGGACATTTTCAAACCGTCCTTCACACTTGGTACGTGTGCCAGAAACCAATAAACCAGAAGAGTATGTTCTCTATTCTAAAGGTCTGCAATCTCCTTCCTCGGTGTGGAAACACGCAGTGGCATTTCAGTGGTTGGCAGGTGTCAAGCTCTGCATTTGTCCTTGACAGATTGAGAGAGAGACGCTGGAGTGCTGACCGCGACAGTCAAGTGGCTCAAGCCAAGCAAGCTGACGTGCCCAAACTGATGCAGCGGGGAATAAAGAGATTCTTCTGTAATTGCCTGTCAACACACCATTTTACGGGTGACGACACATTACAAGATGGGTAAAGGTTCAGTTGTTGGGTTCCAGGTTAGCAATAACAACAGAAGCCAGGATTGTTTGGTTGCATTGCTGTGAAATTCCCATCAGCTTCATTCAGCCTCGAGAAAAATAATCACTTTTTGAATGACTGATATATGATGTCTGACAATAATGAACCAAGACCTTGGACGCCACGCAATGGCAGGGTGCTGTGCAACGTCTTGCCACGATTCTGCTCGAGCATTATTCACTTCTCTCAGCATGCAGTTATTTTTCGGGTTTGTGTAGCACACTGTTGTTTTGCTTTGTCGTGCGATTGAAGAATGCAGAAAATAAAATAATCAAGGGTCCAACCAAGAGTCTCAAAAGTCCAAAAAGAAGCACACAGAGGGATAATATTTGTGCAGAACAGCGGTGTGGTATTTTACAACATATTTTCCAAGGTACTAGCCATCAAATGCTCATTTGTGGGGTGAAATCTGATTTAAAAAAAAAAAACATTATCGAAGCAAACTATGTTTTCTGTTTCTATTGTCTCGCAGCTACAAAATTAAAAAAACTCAAAATTCTTTTTGTATTGTTTTTCCACACAATGTCTAGTATATTTTGCAAAAAATATAACATATTTTAAAAACATTTAGAAAATACAGTCAAACCTCGGTTTTCGTCCATAATCCGTTCCAGAAGGCTGTTCGAAAACCAAAATTGTTCGAAAACCGAAACCACGCTCTTTTTAAAATAAAAATGTTTACTGAGGAAGCGTCACTTCCTCGTGTAGGGAAGGCGAGAGGAGTCAAATGGTGCATTCAAGTGCGCTCTGTTTGTCATCCGAGACATAAAAAACTCAAAATCTTTGGTCTAAAACCGAATTGGTCGAGAACCGAGACGTTCGAAAACCGAGGTTTGACTGTACAAATAGTGTGTCCTGGGTTAGCAGGCATTCGAAAATGTGCTCCCTTTCAATGTGTGTAGGTTTGCCTGCGTGTTGGTGGGTGAGGGAGAAGCTAGGTTGGTTAACAGAGCAGTCAGTCTGGAGAAATGTTACCTTAATGACATTTCCAGGGGATGTGTCACGTGCAAGTATGCGAGAGATGATGGAGTAGAAGCCTGGAGAGATTTACAAAGTACTAAGCCTTAGCACTTTTCCGTTAAAAGACACGCAAAGTTAACAGCTGATGTTAAAGAGGTCTTCTCAGGTTACACGTCTGCGTCCTTCATCGCTTTCCCCCGCTGCCCCTCCATTCTTAAACTTTATGGGTCAAGCAGGTGTAAAGCTAATTGATTTTTTTCCCCTGCTGAGTCCGATTTTGCCCTGTTTTTTTTTCCCTTGAGCACAGTGGTGTCAAACTCATTTCGGTCACCAGCCACATCATCGTTTTCCTGCAGAGGGCCATTATGAGTTCACGGGATGATGGCGTCGCGGTCACCCGCAGCGGCTTCTCTTTCTCCTGTGGTTGAAAGGAAAGACATTTTATCTGTGCTGTATGTTGCACATGTAGCACATTTGACAATAAAGTTGACTTGAACTGGAATGCAAGCTCGGGGAGAACCGGAATCGAACCTTGCGCCTCTGCACTGTGAGGCGGACGTGCTAACCAGTCAACCACCGTGATGCGGAATGGTAATAGTTATATTATCATTATAAAACCTCGGTTTTCGAACGCCCGGGTTCTCGACCAATTCGGTTTTCGACCAAAAATTTCGAGTTTTTTATGCCTCGGATGACGAACAAATTTCGGTTCTCGAACAAACTGAGCGCACTTGAATGCACCATTTGACTCCTCTCGCCTTCCTTACACAAGGAAGTGGCGCTTCCTCGTGTTGCTTTCCATTGTGAGCAGACGTGTTCAGTAAATATTTTTATTTTCAAAAGAGCGTGGTTTCGGTTTTCGAACAGCCTTCTGGAACGGATTATGGACGAAAACCGAGGTTTGACTGTAAAATGTTTTGCAATATTCGTGAGTTACTAGTTAGATTCAGCAACAGATGATTTTTTTTTTCTTCCCTGTAAGAATTCAAACTTGCTCTTGGCGAGTGTTATTTTAACATTTTAATTATTCTGTAAGTGTAAAATGAATCACCTATATTGGTCTTCTAGTTCTTCAGGGGTTTCCTCACATAAGCATCTGTTAGCGTTTGGAAAGGAGAACTTTAACTATCTTTTGACTACCTTTTACCATCATTGGATTAGGCCTACATGCCTGCAATTTAGATTGTAGAAATGATGTATTGTTAGTTTTATTACTAGATGTAGAAGCCCAGTCACCAAAAATGCACAGTGTCAATCATGACATCACTTGGCAGTAATGGTTTTGTGACTGTTTGGTGCCAAATTCCACAATGTCATTTACTTTTTTGTTTTATTACCATACACCAATTTTCTCCTCTTTACCATTCATCACACAAGATGAACGAATGTCGTGTTTTTACTCCCATCTAGATATTGCAAAGCAAGGCCTCGATATGTAAGCTTTATCTTCGACGATGTGGCCATTTCTCTCTTCGGGATATCATCACGGCGGAAGAGTCGCAAAGAGCCATCAATATGTGGGTGTAGGTGACCTCCTCTCCTCCGCTCTGATTGTTTGTTGACAGGTCTGGTTGAGGGAGGGGTGAGTTGTGATAAGAGACAAGGAACGTGCACAGGCACTGCAGGGTACCTCTGAGAGACCTTGGGTGGGATGTGCTGTCTCCAAAGATACATTTCCTGTTTAATCATGTTTACAGAAGAGCGCAAGAACACACTCTTAGCTTCGAAAACGCAACATTCACATTGCAATTACAGCCTTATCTTTAAGGAAACGAGAGATGTAATATAAGATGACTTGTTGATATACGGTATGCGTTACCAATGCAGAAAAGCGCCCTTGTGTGCTTGTCCTTATAGTGCTATGGGACCCACACACACACGCACACGGCGCTAGAGTAGTTTGGCAGTCTGTGAAGTGAGAACATCATTTCCAGAGAGGAAAGAACATGCTGGTGGAACATGTTTCAAATCGGGAGCCCACCGAACAAGCGCGTGAAACATTAACACAAACGGTGCCGGTCAAAATGACTGATTACCTCATCGGGGGCATGCTGTGAAAATTCAGCACTCCAAACGCGTGTCTACCCATCCTCCAGCCGCTACATGACCGCGAGCCTTCATTCACCTCTCCCTGGGGTGTTCAAAAATGTATAATCATTAAAATACAACCAGTGGTTGGCCTTCATTGTAATTTCTAAGTCCGAACCACCTTATGCATCAGATGTTGCCATTAGTCTCCCACGGAGACACCTGCGAGTCTGAATATATTATATCGTTTAATTCACAATCTTTGTGTGTATCTCTGTGATGCTAATTTGATTGTACAGTACATGGAGTAGAAATAGAGCCCGATAGCAGACCCACCACGACTGTGTGGAATATCAAAGGTCGGCTACATGATATGGCAGAGTGTGTGGGCACTTTCTGAGCAGTTAGTTGAGGTCCTCGGTGTATCTGCCACCGTAAAAGCTCTTATGGAAGTTGAGCCTGGCTCCCACTGGTGCCTGCCTGGGTGTCTGTTGGCGCTCTGTATTTATAGCTTGTTTTCTATCGGAGGACTAGCCGTCCTCGAATTGCCCTTCACATCCGCAGCAAACCTTAGTCACTGCGGCATCACGTAGCTTGATCTCGACAGATCACTTTCTTGTTTTGTGAACTTAGTGACACTGAGAATTCATAAAACAAAGGTTCACATGGATTTCAAAACAGTTACTGGTAAAGTAAAAAAAAACAAAAACATTTCAGCCACACTGAGGTAACATATGTAGAATATGGCTTGGAATTGTCACGGTAAAATAAACAGGGACGTTCCTGAAAAAAAGGCCGCGCTTGAAGAGCAGCATCTCGGTCCAAAAGATGTAGCCTTCAGTATTAATGGTGCCTTCACAGATGTGCAATTTACCCCTGCCATGGGTACTAACACAGCCCCATATCAACACAAGTACAGTCAAACCTCGGTTTTCGTCCATAATCCGTTCCAGAAGGCTGTTCGAAAAACGAAATTGTTCGAAAACCGAAACCAAGCTACGTGATGCCGCAGTGACTAAGGTTTGCTGCGGATGTGAAGGGCAGTTTGAGGACGGCTAGTCCTCCGATAGAAAACAAGCTATAAATACAGAGCGCCAACAGACACCCAGGCAGGCACCAGTGGGAGCCAGGCTCAACTTCCATAAGAGCTTTTACGGTGGCAGATACACCGAGGACCTCAACTAACTATATAATTGTGTCGCCAAGAGGACACAATGTCCATCATTTCAAAAAACAATTTGAAACGTGGACTCGTCAGACCACAGGCATCGACTGTTGTTGTTTTGACTTGCTGCTTATGTGCAGAGATTTCTCCTAATTTTTGGAATTTTTTTTACCGACCATAGATGATGAAATTCCTGAATTTCTTGCAATTGCACGTTGAGAGATGTTCTCAAACTGTTTCTCATGCTCACTCAACTGTTTGCAATTAACATGTTCACCTGTAGGTTTTTTTGGGAGGAAGGGCATTCCTCAACTTTCTCAGTCATCTGTTGCCCCTGTTCCAGTTTTTTTTAAACATGTTGCGGGCATCAAATTGAAAATGATTTGTCCAAAAATCACATTTCTTTCATTCCTCAACTAATCCAGATTTTATTTGGATTCAAATTTCACCTCCATTGTCTTCCTTATTGTGGCAAGTTGCCGCAGAGCAAAACAAGATTTTTAAGGCCAAGTCCAAACTGTTTCGCTCAGCAGTTGCTTGCCTTGAGCCCTTTCCTAGTGACCGTGTCAAACGGCCTTCCGCGGATCACAGGCCTTTGACAGGAGAATAGATTGCATGTATTTAGAATTTGCCCTCGCCGCTCCAAAAAAAAAAAAAAAAAAAAATCTGCAGTTGGCTGCCTAAGGGCTAAGAATGCCTCTCAATGTCCTTCATGACACTTGCTCAGGAAATGTGTCACACTTCTGTCTGTCAACACGGGGAAGAAGAATGTTGTTTCATGTCTCAAAGAAAGGGTTGAAGTAAATAAAATCTGCAGGCAATATGCCATCCGTCCTCTCCCTAGACATGTTGGATATTAAAGAAGCTTCTTCTTGGTTTTCCTGATGTGAAATATATTCTTATTTTGCTCAAATTCATCTCTTTTGGTGGATGTCCTCAATTCACAAGCTCTACTCCCCCATATAGCCTCTCCCTTCAGGTTGACAGTATAATCATGAACCAGGACGGCACTTTATGTGGTCTCCTTTAATAATCACCAGAATCGTTTCACCTCTGAGGCGCACCTCCTCCTCCTGCTAACCCCAACGTGAGTGGTCAGGGTGACTGTCACCCTCCCTATTTTCGTGGTTTCCTCCTCCTGTGTTGACATGCTCAGATGCTCCAGTAATGCCTTATAGGATTAAAGGTCATGGCTGACCCGCCATGCTAGATTGGATCTCGGGCATAACTGCGCTCTTCCCCAACTTGGGTCAATCTCGTTTCCCACCGCACACTGAATGATAGCATGTCACGAACCTTCAATTAGTGATGCACAGTAATTGAATATTGCTAGGTCTGAAATACCAAAATGGAAACTACAAATACACCAATTGCAGCATTTCATCTTATTAAATGGACACTTACATTATTTTGACTAACATTGTATTGCAGCATATTGTGTTAAATGATATATTGTCACTTGGTTATCCTGGAAAGGGCATTGCCCCATATGCGGCACCTTCTCAAGGTTTCAAAATTGTCTGCTTTTTGTTGTTGTTGTTGTTGTTTTTTTTCCATGCTTTCCTGGGGGTCAAGTTCAGGGGATGTCATTACTATTTGTCACCTGTAGGCATGCGGAGCCCTTTGAGAGGGCCACATAAATACATTTCAATTGACTTGACAAATATAGAAATTCCTTTGTTTCATTTATGTCTCCAGTTAGTGATGAAGGTTTGCTTGAATGTCAGAGGATGACCAATTACAAACATGCTGTGTGGCCAAAGCTTCGCAGAAAACCACTTCTCTGTTTAATCATCATCAAAGTAACTAGATCATGATGGTTTGAAAATTAAAATCCTGCCTTCATTTACACGCTTCACTGTCATACGAAAATGATCTCTTTTGGTTCGAGCAAAATGTGCCCGTTTATGATGATGCAAGGCTTTGAGGCAATTTGGCTATGGTAAAGTAGCAACCATGCTGTTGCAAGTGTCTCTGAGCAGTTGCAATGTGGTCATAGTGTGAAAGTGCTTTTTGCACTTTGAAGATAGCAAAGTGAAAGCCTAACTGTTCTATTTGAGGATTTTTTTTTCCGCCCTATTGTTTTAATCAATTTCTTAAAAATCAAGAGCCCTTTTCAGAAAACTCCCTTCTCTTCGCCAAAACAAAATGTTCTTAGAACAATTAGAGGATTTGGTTTGTTGACTAACTTTGCCTTGACTTGAAGGCAAATCTCCTATTGAATACATTGATTGAAGAGCATCTCCCGTTGATGGGCCAAGAGTGGATGCCTTGAATATAGTGATGTGATCTCTTTGGGTGTACGACTCCATTTGGATTTCATTGTGTGCACATCCATGTGTGTCACGCGTGTCTGGTGATTGATGGAGATGTTTCTATTTCCCCCGGATGCCACGGACGGATCATCTATCCTGTAACAATTTGGCAGTGCCCTGAGAGCCTTCGTAAGCTGAGAGGGGGAAAAAAAATGGTCAGCAGAACTGACAGCAGCCTTAATGAAAGACTCATCTGAGGCTCCGGGCGAGCAGGATGCGAGTTGTTTCATTGTGCGGGATAGATGGACTCGTTACATGGGTAGCTGTGGACATTTGCCATGTGATTCCTGTAGGCAACGGTTTACCAGGGCAATGAACTTTGAAATCAGGGATTAAGCTTTCCCATTGTCTAGGGTTTATTTTCATGTGAATGGGCTATTTGAGATTGCCCAAAAGCTAAATAGCCGATGATATTAGCCTGCTTCTCCACAGGGACTTGTAAAGTGATATTGCAAGCAATCACTGTTAAATTAAACAAATTAAATGGATACGGGTTCCAGCGGCAAGTAGCTTACATCAAATTTCAGGGAGACAGATGATATGTTTCATAAAATGCGGTGTCTGCTACCACCTACCTTGCACAAACACTAAAAGAAAACGCGTTTGGAGATTTATAGTGTGCAGCTGCAGTTGTCTTTGGTGTCCATTTTAACTGCAAACTAACCTCTGTTCTCAGAATGGTTGTCTGTGACAAATACATACTTTATGTTTCAGTCGGGTTAAAAGTGCACTTTCAGTTGCTCGGTTGGCGCAAGGAAAATGTTTTGATGAACCTGGCAATTGTTTTTACAGATGAAAAAGTGAGGTCAATTCCGTTTGGATTAACGGTGACTCTGAATCCCGTCACTCCACAGATTATGCACCTACCTCTGGTCCTGGTCAGTGTCTCCCTCACCTAATGCGGTTTACGCATCCACATAAAGTACATGAACAATGAAGTCGCAGCAGACTTCCTGCATTTTCATTTTGCCCCAGCAGTTCTGGTTCTCTGTGTATATCAAAGTGGAAGATGTCCAGAGACAGAACCAGGTAATGAAGGCAGCATTAGCGAGCTAATTAGGCCGCAGCCCTGCAATGGCCGAGCAAATTGTTTCATCAAGTCATTTGCAACACGCCATCCTACAGAATCGTATTTCAGAGCCAATTTCCTGCACCATGGCTCTATTCACAGACATAGACTTTGTTTCCCTAAATCTCGGGAGGCCCAGGGATTGATTCAGATCTTACAAATGCTTTTGCCTTTACCGAGAGTAATATTGTAAACCGAGCGCGCTTGTTCGCCTTGCAGATGCCGTTTTCAAAGTACATGAAAACGGATGATTACCCAAAGGATTACATTTCATAATCTATGTGCAGGTGTCATTAATCGTAGTCCCTCCAAATTGACTCGCGCAATTTCAAAACGACACCAGTAATCAGCGTAGGAGGAACTACATTTCTAATACCTTTTCCTTGATCAACTACAGGGAAAAAAAAAGATTGATTAATCACTGATTTCGAATTTAAATCATTTCATGGGTCTATGAGACTATAGCTCCTTAATGACTCAGCTGTTGGAGCTTGAATCAGCACAGTTTGTTTTAGCTGCTCGAAAAGTTACTTAATCAACAATCGGTTCCACAAAATCTACATAACGTTAATAGTCAACGAGACAATGAATATGCCCATTCTGACGTACGCTCGTATATTCAACATCACCAATTCAAGGGTCTGATTGAATTGAACGTGAATCCAATTCCGCAGTCTTTGAGTGGTGATGACATCTCCAGGTCTGTGGTCAGGCTACACCCTTAGCATCCCCTTCCATGAATGGATTGCTGTCCTGCCACTATACGCTCGAAAAAGATTATGTGTCTTAGCTTTTCAAAGTCTTTTTCTTTGCCACTCTCGCCAACCCCCCCCCCCCCCCCCCATCTTTCTGTGTCTTTGGAAGGTCACCTGAAGGAGGTAATCCCTATTCCTCTCTGGTTTCGTTTGCTTTTATCTGAGAAGCTTTGTGGCCGGTGTTGGAGCCCATCCAGCGATCAGCCAAGCAGGAGCCAGCACACAGAGAAGCAGGGGGGGCGGGGGGTGGGGTTGGGGGGGGGGGGCTCAGTGCAGGAGATTGCTGCCTTTTATCCCCCTGGTATGAATAACAAAATAGATACCTTACCATGAGCTGTAAGGCTTGTTGCATGGAAAATACAAAGTATATATGAATCCCATTTCCCAAATATATTGCGCCGACTTATATACATACAAAAGGTAACCAGGAGGTCCCTCTGTGAATATATGTTCAATCAAAATGCGTTGCATCTTGACAGGGTTCCCATCGGCAGGAAAATAATAGATGTTTTCTTTTTGCCTTGGAAACTGCCAAAGTTTGTCGACATGCATTTTCAACAGTCGTTCTTTGTGGAGATCTGATATCAACGCTTTCTGGCTCGTCGAGAATTCCCAAGGATGTTCACGATGCCTCCTCATGCATGTGTGCCACGACAGCTAAAATTTAAGGGCCATTCAGCGCAAACCGTGAGCTAAAGCCGAGGTTATAATCGCCTCTTGCGATGCTTGTGTTGTTTTGGTTTTTTTTGCCCCGTGTGTAGCATGCGAGCCATTTGGACACGAGGATGAGTAGCTTACAGTGACTAATGGGACAGTAAAAGAATGAATCACCTCCACAGGGGAGGTAGGCTGAGCTGCCAGAGTTTTGCTTGCCAAGAACATTACTGAGCTGTGTATATAATGAGACATATTTAAAACAGCAATCATCCCCTCCTTTGAACCCTGGGTCAGAGTGGAAAATCACTCCCTCAGATGATTGAAAAGAAAAGCCATATGTGTGTGAGACTGAGGATATTAACCAAGGTCGCGCATCCAATGGATCTTCTTCTGGAATTGCTGAGTACGATTAAATCTTGAGCTTAGAATCACATTCCGGCTCTAAATCATGCGCCGGGTCATTACGCCAACGAGGGTCTTCTCCCAGCGCATTCATTCCATTGAATTAGAACATTATTCTGGACAATTTGGCTTGCAGATTAGCACTTCACACAGGCCACGATGCCCATAATTGCTTTCCAGTGAAGACTCTCGGGTGAAACATTTAAAGAGGTCTTCAAAATGAGAAATGTTTTGTCAACAGTTCGTTTTTCATAATTGCCATCAAGACACCTACTGTCCGGTTTAATGTCCCGAGAGACTCTTCAGGTCAAAAATCGTGATTGGGAATGATCATGTTAATTGATTCATTGTTCATTAAAAACCCTCTAAAGCAGGGATGCCCAAGTCCGGTCCCCAGGACCTCCTTTCCAGTCTGTTTTTCATGTCTCCTACCTCTAACACACCCGATTCAAATGATCAGGATTGTTCTCAAAGTGGATTCAGAGATCTGTTTCTAAGAACATTATACAGTTATGAAGATAGTATTCACACATTTTCAGCCACTGAGAGCTATGTAGTCGCATGAATTGCCCCTCCCCCAGGTATATAACATCTTGAGCGGATATCCAGCACAATGTAGTCTGCTGGTACATCTTCTCTTCAAATAGGCCGCGAGCACGGCCGCTTTGAAGCACTAAATTGTTGTCATTGAGTGCATGCCGACAACACACAGAGAAGGAGGCAAACATTTAAAAAAACGTCTGACTTGACAGTGTGTGCACTGGATCTTCGGACTATTGGCCACTTTAGAGTGCCTCGTTGTTGCAGCATGGAAAATCCCCACAAAACCCACCAGGATATGTTCCAGCCACTGGAGGCTTCAGGTGGATATATTTTTTGCATCTCAGAAATGTAGTTACAGGATGTGTAGGAATATAAAAGATGGGAAATGAAGTCGATTTTATTTGACAGTTGACAACTGCTGAGTGGGGTGTTTCAGTGAATTCAGATGACACACCCACACTGTTTGGAAGCAGAGAAAATGGCCTCATTTTACAAATGTATTCCCTCATTGTCTGTACAGTGTCCTTGGGTGGCATGAAATGCGCTTTTAAATAAAATGAATTATTATTGTTATTATCATTAAATATTTACTTGGTGATTTTTTTTCAATCATTAAAATTTGGCAGAATTGTGAATGACATCTTCTCTGTGGTGAGATATTTAGATTTATTTCTGACTTTGCATCTTAACTTTGCATTTAATTCTTCATTCCTATTCCAAATGGCATAACTTCAATAGCTTAGTAAATGTGAGTTAAAAAGCTTTTTGTGATGCTTTTTTTCACCTCTTGTTTTCAGGATAGGTGATCTAGCCAATACATTTGTTAGGCGCCGTTCACATTTTGTAATTGATTATTGAAAACCCACAGTATTTGTTCAAATTGTTTGATACCTCAAATGGTTTTTGATTCATTTTGAAATGATTCTCAGTCAATGACCAATTAGATTTCAATTGGGACCTCAATGTTCTCTTCATGCAGCTGAAGCGCGCTGCACGCAGATGTCACCGCTGTCATTAAGAATTATTGTCTCCATTTAAAGTAAGAGTCTTTCGGGCTATCCTAGGAGTGATTGCATGTCTCTATTTGGCACTAATGGGAATTAAAAAAGATATTAACCCCCTGCAATGTCCGATAACAAGATAATAATGGCGCAAGTATGTTTTGTGTTGTAGAGTTGTTGCCACCTGGATAGTTAATTAAGGCCAAGCAGATAAGGTAAGCTTTTTTTTTCAGAAAAGGGCATTCATGGGAACATTGAGAGGGTGAAAGTGAAAACAGAAACACGAGCAATCAACACCTAAAACGTATCTGCTTTATATTTTTTTAAAGATATGCGGGAATAATTCCATGAGTTGTTTTGAAAGTATTTAAGACCTCAGCTCCGTGTTGGACTGGAAATGCACGGTGATATACACATATCTACACTGCTGGAGATAAATTCTTGCAGAGCAGGCAGACATCATGAAAACGGAAAGCTATACTACAGTGATAATGAACTGACAAGTCCTGCTCCGCTGCCGTGCTGCCATAAAGCCCGGTGGGAATTTATGGGTGCAGCCATCACCTCGCCCTTCCACAGATAACTACCACAGTCGCGAATCTCACCGTCTACGAGTCAGCGAAGGCGAGGCGCCAAAGCTGTTTGGATTCATGATATGCGACGAGAGTGCAGAGGTCGCTGGACTCACAGCAGCACACCTTCAGGTGAGCGTCATCATCATCATCATCATCATCATCATCGTCTGTTAACTGTGCAAACCGGCACGTTTTGGCATTTAAAATGTCTCCCGGAAACATTGCCAGCAAGATGGCAAGTAAAAAGAATTTATACATCGCTACATAAATATGATAATGTAATATTGAACATTATGTTAGATGAACTTACAGCCCGAGGACAGTGATTCAATTATTCAGGGGAATGTAATTACAAACCTCAGCAGCCAGAATACGAGGCTTGCTGCAGAGCACTTTTGCCACAAGCAAAGATCATCCGCTGTCTGTTTTTTTTTAATTGATATTCTCATTTCTGCTCTGGTCAGGGATTTCAGCAATTCCACACCACCGATCAACAGAACACAATTAGAACAGTGCTTGTCCAGGGAGAGGGCCGAAATAACTAGACCGTACTGAATTTGTAAATACTTTATGCTAAGTTAGACCCTGACTATGCAGTTGAAAATCCCACAGTGGCAGTCATAGAAACTT